>JAQHUG010000353.1:1124349-1158482 GCA_028555095.1 Dicrostonyx torquatus
GCCAAACAGTGTTAGAATTAATATAGTTTCTGTGTGATTATTTGGATCTGGGTAGCTGGGAAACAAACAAGCAGTCTCTGTTTACATCAGTGCATCTTTTTTTAAATTTTTTTTTCTTTATTGATATTTATTGGGCTCTACATTTTTTCTGCTCCCCTCCCTGCCTCTCCCCCCTTCAATCCTCTCCCAATGTCCCTATGCTCCTAATTTACTCAGGAGATCTTTACACCAGTGCATCTTGAAGGTTTCCTCCTGTGAGCCTCAAACTGACTTTATGTGAACAAAACACCAGGTTGCCAAGGATGGTAGAGGTAGAAAGGGCTGGAGGCAGGCAGGTTGGTAACAAGAGAAAACTGTATCCTTAGCTATGTCCCTCCCCTTGCGGCTGATCTCCTTTAGGATTTAGGACTGCTCTAAAAAGATCCTTAGTTATATATCCCTTGTCCCCCAAAGGCCCTGAAACACTGACCTGGGATAGATATATTCTGGCCGTTTCTGGAAGCATTGTAACAAATACCAAGATAGGCAAGTTATAAAGAGGAAAGGCTCCTTTTGGCTCACGGTTTTGAAGGTTCCAGTCCATGAAGCCTGGCCCTGTTGTTTTGGGCCTGTGTCTACATTTTCTGATGGCGGTGTGAAGATAAGCCACATCTCTCATCTTATGATCAGGAAGCAAGAGTGGGAGAGAATGATGGATGGTCCAGGGACACTTTTGGTACCACTCCCCACAAGGATATACTTCCAGTAACCCAAAGACCAGTGATGCCAAGGTGGAAACCAAATCTCTTCTCCATGGGCTTTTGGAGGGACATTTCAGAGCCAATCCATGGCAGCAGGAAAGGTTGTCACACATCACTTGTACTTTAGATGGGTCAGTCTAACAGCTGACAGGGGATAGGTCTGAGGCCTGGGTTCCTGGGGAGTTGCTGGGAAGCCATGCTAATTCAAGGAAATATTGACGGGAATGAATTCAAATGCTGCTGGCAACGGGGCAGAAGGGAGGCAAAGCAAGAGAGAGAGTCAGGGGTCAAGTGGAACCAGGTGTGTATGTTGACACGCTGCTGGAGAGCAGGGGGGTAGGGTGTCACAGCCACTGTGGGAGCCAGCAGGAGCTGTTTCCTAGAGCTAAGACTTGAATGGGTACCAGAATCAGCTGGAGGACTCACTAAAATAGATGCCACTGAGACCTGAGAGAGAGCACCAGTCACCCAAGCTGCAGTGGGGTCTGTGAGTTTGCGTTTCTTTTTTGAAATGTTTTATTTGTGTGTGTGTGTGTGTGTGTGTGTGTGTGTGTGAGAGAGAGAGAGAGAGAGAGAGAGAGAGAGAGAGACTGTGTGTGTCTAGGATGTGTGTTTGTGTACTTGCAGAGGTCAGCATCAGATTCCTTGGTGCTGGAGTTACATGATGTTGCTCACCAAGCAAGTACTGGGATACAAACTCTGTTCCCAAGGATGACTCAGCAAGCATTCTTAGCCCCTGAGTCGCACCTCAAGCCCCAGTGAATTGACATTTCCAGTGCATTCCCAAGTAATCTCCGGCTACATGCAGAAGTAGTAGTTCTAGAAAGGCATAGTTCGGTTTGCCATAGCTTCTGGGTTGGGTTTGGGTAAGACTGCCTGAGGAGGCAGAAGGAAGCATTTAAGGAGAGCTACAAGGAGAGACTGTGAACCCTTGTGCAGGGTAGAGCGACCCCCTCTTCTCTCTGCCCTACTCATTCTACTTGAGAATGCCAGGGACTAACAGGCTATGGATGGTCACACTTACGGTGTGAGCTCTTCCAGATGAAGACTGTGAAAAGGCATGACAGTGACAGCGGTTCCTAAGAGGAGCAGGTAATGTTGGGTGTGGCAGCCCACACCTGTAATCCTGGTACTGGCTAGGCTGAGGAATGAGATCAAGCTACAAAGAAAATTTAAGGCCAGCCTGACAACTCCTCCCCCATAAAGAAAACAAGAAGAAAAAAAAAAAAGGACTGGGGATGTAGTCAGTTTCTCAGTTGGGAAAGTGCTTGACTAGAAAGCACAAAGTCCTGGGTTCTGTTCCCAACACTGCATAAGCCAAGTGTGCCTACAAGCCCAGCACTCAAGAGGCAGAGACAGAGCATCTGGAGTTCAAGACCATCCTCTATTGCATAGCAAGTTCAAGACCAGCGACATAGAAACCTGTTTTTGTTTTTGTTTTTGTTTTTGATGAAGGAAAGATTCCAGACACTCAGGGGAGAGGGTGTTATTTAGAGAGAGGAAGGTGGGGTGGCTAGGAAGCCACAGGGAAACTGGAAGCTCTGCAGGGCTTGCCTTCGAAACTGTCCCCACTAAGACCGGTGTGGGGAAGGAGGTGTACAGCAGCTTTTAGATGTCACTACTGAGTGCCAGCTACCCAACAGGCAAGGTGTAAATTCCTTGCTTGTGGATCAGGCGGCAGTCTCTAGAGGGGCAGGGAGGGAAGCCTGCTGCTGTGAGATTGTGGTTTTTGGGTTGGAGGTCTGTCCTGGTTGCTTTCTGTTGCTGTGATATTCTGACCAAAAGCAAGCTGGGGAGGAGAAAGTTGCTTTATTTGGCTCACACTTCTAGGTCATAATCCATCACGGAGGGAAGTCAAGGAAGGGACGCAGAGCAGAAACCACAGAGGACTGTTTTCTGGTTCACTCCCAAGCTCATGCTTGGTGAGAGAACATTCTTATACAACCCAGGCTCAGGAGAATAGGGATAGTGTCACCCACAGTGGGCTGGACCTTCTCATATCAACTATCAGTTAAGATAATTCCTCTCAAATATGGTCACAAGCAATTTGGCCTGGGCAGTTGATGCTCACTCTTCCAAGGTCCATCAAGTTGACACTAAAATCTAACCAGCATAGGGCTCTAAAGAAGGAGATACCCCTAACCCAGGAGACACCTCCAATCTAGGAAACACCTCCAACCCAGGAGACACCCAACCCAGGAGACAACCCCAACCCAGGAGACACGCCCAACCAAGGGAAGGTTTACAAAGCTGCCACATAAAATCAGATAAAAGCTGGATACAGAAGCTGAGAAGAAAGACCCTCACTAGAGGGTCCTGTGTCACCTCCCCATCCTGTTAGAATGCACCAGCCTTACATAGCAGTGGCTCCCAGTAGTGTGTTCTCTGTGGTTGGTGAGCTGACAGTGGTTGATTGTGCATTTAAGTTAGAACCCATGGCTAACCTTTTAGGTGGCGGGGTTTCAACTCTTTTAGGTCCTGCTTTTCAATCTGGGGTGATGGTTCCACTTGCAGTCCTATCACATGGGAGGCTGAGACAGTAGGATTGCTCCAAGTTCAAGATGAGCCTAGGCTACAGAGTGAGGCCTTGCCTCAACCACTCCCCACTTAAGTACATAAAATACCTTACTTCCAGCTGTTCCTGCAAATTCCGAGTTTGCTGGCAGTACTGATCTAGCCTTTTGTACCAGCATGCCATGTCCCATCCCCCATGCTCAGTCTTGCTCCCAACTACAGTTGTGGACCCTGCCTGGGCCTACCAGGAGGGACACCAGGCTGCCTCCCTGTCACGGTGTCCAAGGCTTTGCTTGTCCCTTAGTGTCACCTTCTCCTGTACCCCCTGCACCTGCTCAGAGCAAGAATCTTCCATCTTGAATGAAAACTGTCATTCCTCTGTTCCCCTCAGGGAACCCCTGTCATTGCAATCATCCAGGAGCAGGGGCACCTGGACACATAGCTCTGCTGTCAGCTGGTAAGGAAGCCACACTTTTTCTCTCTGTGAACCTAAGGAACCTTTAATATTGGGAGGCCAAGGCGATGGATAGGGTCACATTTTAGCTAAATGCTGTTTGTCCCCAAAATGCCTCTAAGTTTATCATGCGTTTACTCTGAAGCTGGGGTGGCCCTTGGTGTGTCTGGTTGTTATGTGGGCCCAGTGCGAAAACACTGATTGGGAGCTTCAGGGGACCGATGCTCAGTCAGAGTAGGAGGTCCCACACCCCACACTTTCTGTGAATACTCATTAGTGGCCCAGTGCCTTCTAGGGATTGTACCAGCCCAGAGCTCCTGCCCCACTCTCCATGTAGGCCCAGCTTATTCCTGTGACTCTAGGGAGTTTATTTGGATACCTCACTGATATCTGATACCCTGTTGATATCTGGAAACTCCAATAATACCTGGCACTTCATTGATATCTGGTACCCCCTTTATATCTGGGTGCCCTGTTGGTATCTGGTATCCAGTTGTGCACATGGCCAGAGCTGGAGAGTCACACTTCCTCTTTCCTCTCTGTCCACTCTTATTCAGATCCTTGAAGTAGTGCTGAGGCAGACATGACTGGGTAGCAGAGGCATGAACAGTGGAGGACTGCCCTGCACACTGTGTATGTTGTAGGGCCAGGCCCTGCCTTGTTTCTACCCACTGCCCCACATAACATCTTTGCTGCTCAGGATGCAAAGGGTCCCTTGTTCTTTGGCATCTCTAGTCACTGGCTCCAGGGTTGGGGGAGGGGTGTATCATTCCAATATGGATTTCTAATCTTGATGTCTGCTTCTTTTAAGCAGACGTGTAGGCTGCCGTGGAGACAGCTAGGCAAAGCCTTCTCAAAGGGACATTTAAATTTTCAGTTCTTTAATAAAAACACTGAAACGATACAAAACAAAACAGCAGGAGACCTGGGCTTCTAGAAAGTTTCTCACAGGTGTTCTACAAACATCGCATGTCCTTTCCTCGAGGTGACACCTAACTTGTCTTCTGAGAAAGATCAGAGATCTTGGTGAAACCCGTTTTCGAAAAGAGCAAACAGATGGCAGCATTTGAGAAAAGAGCAATCAGAGAATCTTGCCCTATGTAGTTTCCATGGAAGGGAGGGGCAGGGAGTGGGCATTGCACACTGTCACAGGCTCTGCACAGCCCTCCTGGCTGTCCCTAAGGGGACATTATAGCAAGGCAGTGAGGAAACCAAGTTAGGTCACCTTGCCACTGACCACATTGTAATTATGGACAAAATGTTTTGTTCCCTGGGCTCAGAGCACTATGGAAAAGATGGCCAGAACCTCCTACGTGCCACATGACTTGAGGTACCCTCAAGGTTGTATGACAGGGTTAGAGAGATCGTGGTTTATAGGAGGAGACCGCACGAAGCAGAGCTCATCTTAAATTGGGGTCTTAGTTCTAGTCTATTTTCAGAAGATGCCATGTCCCAATGAAACAGAGCTCCTAGCTGCCCTCCCTGGGGGCAATGGTGGATATTATAGTTCAAACCTATCCTAGACACCGACGAACTTACCCACTTGAATCTGCACGCATATGTCTTGGGGTTGTCCCAGACCAGGGAATGGAGTGAGTTCCTATTCCTTCCAGCCATCCTTATTCTTTCTTTTAAACTCATCACCAGTCCCCAGCAGATGCCTATTTCACTGCCTCTGGTCTCATGGTGTCATGACCACATTGTCAATCTTCACCCATTTTTTTGTGTGAATCCCTGCTGGAGGCACATTAGGCATGATTCTGGGCTACATCCGGAGATGTCAATATGCATCAGATCACCTGCCAGAGAGGTGGGGCCACTTTAAGCCCACACAAGGGTAGCAAACTTCTTGAGACTTCAAGTATGGATTGTTCCCAGCACCGTCTGCATTTTGCCTCCCTCTCAGGTGCCGCTAAAGATGAGGAATCCCTTCGCTCTGAGTAATGCATGTTGAGTTAGGAAGTCCCTTCATTGCACTGTCTCCATAGAAGGGGACTTGCACAAATTGAGACAGCTTCAAGGTCTGCAGGGCATGGCATATTGGGTAATCTCTGCGGCACAGATGGTCCATCATCAGCGGAGACGCCTTCACACCTACTGTACACAACAGCATCTAAAACTGCCAGGGTTTTAGCAATCCTGAACCTCCTGTCCTTCTCTTTCCCTCCCCACCCCCCGCCCCAGCTTCCAAGAAATGCTCTAGTGAAGGTCAGGCCATTGTCAGGCTCTGCCAGTCTGGATGAATCCCACAGTTTCTGCTGAAGTGAGCTTCCACAGCCCACACAGTAAAGTTATGATCTGGGACACTGGTCCTAGCCATATATCTCAAATCTGGACTGGCTTCATCCCAGGAGCTGGGTTGGTCTGGGGAGGAGTGGGGTCGGGACAAGATGACCACCTCTGTCCCCATCTTAGCCCTGGTAAATCCCAGGTCCTGTTAATGCTCTCAGCCCGAGATGGCTGCAGAGAGGATGGGGAATGTGACCTGTGTAGAATTGTGTTGGATGCTGTTGGTGCTGTCGGTGGTGGTGCTGGAATGGCCAGGGAAGTATGTGGCTTCCAGAGCATCATGGGAGAATGCATGTCTGTAGATCAGGGGGCCAAGGAGGAGGTGAGGAGTATGACAATATGGACATGAAGGGGGGGATGGTCTGGAAGTAGGGTGAGAAAGGAGCGATAAAGGATGGTACCTTCTAGCTCTGGCACTGGCAGATGGGGTGTCCCTAGTGAGGAGTGAGTGCTGGATGAGTTCCCAGGAACTAACCACTAGACTATTCCTTGTTACCTTAGTTGGGTCCCTCTGAGTTTCCTTACTACACTGTAGCATTCTCCAGCTGGGAGGGGCAGCCCTCAATCCCGTAGGGACTGGGCTTGGAGTCAATACCTGTTAAATTCTTGACCAATAGCCAGGCGGTGGTGACACATGCCTTTAATCCCAGCACTCGGGAGGCAGAGGCAGGCGGATCTCTGTGAGTTCAAGACCAGCCTGGTCTACAAGAGCTAGTTCCAGGACAGGCTCCAAAGCTACAGAGAAACCCTGTTTCGAAAAACCAAAAAAAAAAAAAAAAGTTATTGACCAATGACAAGACTGGAATCTGTGCCACCAGAGAGGGGCTGATGCCATGGGGTGGGGCTTTCTCTTCAGCTCTCTGTCTGAATAGCAGAAGGCAGGTCTTAGCATTGGTGAGGGAGTGGTCTCTAGGTCTCTAGATGGGTCACAGTGTCACCTGGATGAGTGATGCCATCAGTCTGAGCAGGGAGAGTGAGGCTGGATGGGGGTTGGCTCAGTAGGTGCTGGGATCTTCATAATGGTAGAAGACTGATTGTGGCAGAGGTAGAAATAGTGCTTGAATCTACTTCCCCAACTGCTGCTGGGCTGTCATGTGACTTGGAGATGCCAATGGAAGCTAAAAGTCGCTAGGACAGACTGGGTAGAGTGCTTGCTGTGCAAGCCTGAGACCTGAGTTCGATCCCAGATCTGGGAGGCAAAGACAGGAGGATCTCAGGGACTCACTGGTTGGCCAGATTAGTAAACTAGTAAGCTCCAGGTTCAGGGAGACTCTTCTGCAAACGTAAGATAGAGGGCTGGGAGGTGGCTGTGTAAGATCACTTGCTGCACATACAGGAAGGGCTGAGTTCTAACGCCCAGACACCACACAAAAATCTGGACCTGGCTGCACACACTACTGTAATCCCCGGTAGGGAGATCTCTGGGACTTGGTGGATGCTGACTTGGTTCTAAGTACAGTGAGAGGCCCTGTCTTAAGGGAACAAATCACAGTGGTAAGTAGGGAGCCTGACATTTTTCTCTGTCCTTTGCATTTTTGTACAGTGTACCCCCAAACGCATGCATGGGCACACACATACTACGCATGTGCACACACCAATGAGAAAGGAAATAGCCGGGTGATTTTAGAAAGGCCCTAAGCAACTGGAGGTGTGCCCTGTGCTTTCCCTGCCTTCTAGCTGCAGGGATAAAGGTGTGTTGGGTGGCACCCAAACAGTTCTTTTGGCCTGTGAGGAGGCAGCAGAGTGGCTGTTGAGGATGTCCCCGGAAGAAAACCAGCTTGGCTCTGAATCCTGACCTCACAAAGCCACCTGGCTGCCTGGACGGTCACCTCCGGACCTCTTTTTACAGTTGTGAGAGAAATAAGTCCTGTCTTATTTTAAGCTGCTGTTTTCATCTTTTCTATTGATGCACACAGCTGAACTGGGACACTGCTGCTGGTGGAAAGGGGTGGGAGGCAGCTTGCAGAGTCTGGGCTGGAGCAGGTCAGTGATGATGAGATGGAGGAGTGGGTGTGGTACTGATGCAGGGGGACAGCGCCTTTTGGGGAGGAACTGGTTCAGAAACCTTGGTACTGCAGCACAGACCTCGGTGACACCCTGAAGCTTGAATGATGAGGAATGTTGGAGCCTGTCTTAGCTACGGTTTCTATTTCTCTGAAGGGAGCACCATGAGCAGAAGCTGATGCAGAGGCATGGAGGGGTGATGCTTCCTGGCTTGCTCAGATTGCTTTCTTAAAGAATGCAGGACCACCAGCACAGGGATGGTTCCATCCACAATGGACTGGGTCCTTCCCCATCAATACTAAGTAAGAAAATGCCCCACAGGCTTGCCTTCAGCCTGATCTTATGGAGGATTTTTTTTCAATTGAGACTCCCTCCTCTCAGATAACTTTAGCTTGCGTCAAGTCAATGTAAAACTATCCGCTACAGAGGCACAAACCTAGATTCCAGGGTGCAGAGGAGAGGGGAAGCTGAGGGGGTACAATCTGGTTTGGTCTCCAACAATGGCATTGCTAAGGTGGACAAGGGGGAAAGTTACAGCTGCGAAGGGACACTGGGGCCAGGAAACCCAAATGCAGGCATCTTGCAGCCCCTGAGAAAATGGGGTCTTTGGGTGTGGCTGGCCGTAGGAGCATAAACTGTGAGCTGGGTTTGTGAAAGTGGAAGATGCAGGGAAGCTTGTTCAGCGGAACCTCAAGAGGATGCAGAAGAAAACAGGAGTATAAAGGGCCTAGGAGCAGCACCTCTAGGGACCAGGGCGTGGATGCTGGGAGGAAAGATAGCCTACTAAGGGGACTTGTCCAAACAGAAGTCCCCAGCAAGAAATGTGGGGTGACTAGGAGGCTACTGTTAGGCCTCTGACATCTGAGAACTTTCTAGATTCTTCCTCATGACACCCTGGGGGAAATACTGGGTCTCCAGGACAACAGGCCAGGACCCTAAGGGGACTCCACTTTTGCTAGGATAGTCTGTGAATACTGGAGTCCTCCCGGTGGCACAGCATGCCTGGGCCCTGAACTTGAAAGTCCCAAAGTCTGAACGTAATGGCCAACTGATGCCAACAGGAGTACCACAGCTGGAGGAAGCTGGGGCGGGAGGTTCCTTGAGACCTGGAGGCCTGGCAACTCCTGTGGGCTTTCAGGTTAAGCTTCCAAGCTTGGACTTGGACTGTGTGACAAGTGTTCTGGAAGCACTGGGGAGAGAAGGGTGAAGAAAGATCATCACGGCTGCCTGTTCTGGCTACTGAAAAGGAAGCCGAGGCTTGCCAGGAAGCTCTTGTGGCCCCAGGGATGCGAAGAGAGCTGGCTCACTCCCCTGCACCTGGATGGTGCCTAGGGCTTCGGATTCCGCTAGGTCTAGTGCCCTGGGCGGCTGCACAGATGAGGGTGGAGGTGAGGTTTTTGCCTCACTGGCCTTACAGACCAGGAATCCTAGCAAGGAAGAGAGGGTTGGGAGGTAAAGGGGGACCAGTTTCCCTGTCACTGTGGTTATGTTTCTCTCTTCTGCGCAGAAGAACTTCCAGGGGAGTAGGGAAGTGGGGTGAGAGAGAATCGCCAGCCATTTTTGTGGCTGTAACTCAGTCATGACAGAGAACTGAAGTTTGTTGGGCTTGTAGCTGTGAACGCTCAAGAGTATGACAATGGCAATGGGTAAGGCCTTCCTGCTGTACCGTGGCACATGGCAGGCACCCCATGTCCAGACAGAGCGGCATGCTGGCTCTCGTCACTCTTCCACATCAAGTTGTTCCGGCCATCATGCAGTCACCTTCATGACCTCCACCCCACCCTAATGACCTCCGAAGTGCCTGCCTCCACAGACCATCGATGTACGAATTTGGGGGTTGAATTTATGAGCATTTGGGGTGCACTCATACCCCATCAGGGAGAACTGGCTTTTACTTCACACCTTCATGTGGGCCCTGGATGCATTCCTGTGTGTCAGTCCTCACCACCCACCCAGGCAGAAACCAATAAAATGCTATTACAGTTTGGATATGAGGTACCCCCAGAAAGCTCTTGTGCAGAAAGCCTGGTACCCTGATGTTGCTTAGGAAGGTGTGGGATCACAAAGATGCAATCTTTGGGTTATTCCGTGTATGAGTTTACAGCTGAATGTGCTATTGGGCTATCCCAAAGCAACTGGAACACTGGCAAGTCTCACCCAAGTATGGATGATAGCATCCACATAGCTGCTAGGTGGAGTCCCTTCTTCTGCTAACCTTGAACACTTTATAGCATGTAGCACCCATGAATCCAATTATAAATCGCTGGTTGGTGGGTGGGAGGGGGAAGCTGGACCTCAGGTGAGGGTCTGATGACACTCTCCTCCCCTTCTGAGAGTGTCAGCAGCTCTAATCTTGAGGATCTCTCATGGTAGTCACAGCTTTTTTTTTTTTTTTATAAGAAGCAGCAGCTTATTGTATTTTCCCCAAGCAGGGCATCAAAACCAGGATGAAGAGAGAAAGAAATGGGACGGGTGGGGGAGAGGGCAATGAACTCTTCCCATCCGTGGTCCCATGATACTACATGTAAATAGCCATTTATTAAAGGAGAAATTCATGACTTCTCAACATTAGAAATAAAGCTATGAACTGAATCCCTTCCCCATCTTACCAATAGAGAAAGAAGGAGAACCTGTGACTTTGAAAAGAAGGTTCTAGAACGTCCAATCAGTGGCCCATCAACATGTCAAGCCCCCAAAACCAGGCACCCCTGAATGTAAGCCTGAGTAAAGGGCATCTCAGAAGGCTGAGGTAGGTGGGGGTCAACGGGAGATAGGCACATAGCAGGAGCTAGGCCGGGAAAGGGGGGCGCCTAGAGGGATGTGTTTGTGGGCGGTTTGGGTGTTAGGGTGTGTGTGTATATGTGTGTGTGTGACCCGAAGATGATGAGCCTTGGGCAGCATGTGTGAGATTCAGTGGGGGCCGGTGGGGGAAAGAAGGGCCTACCCACTCAGGTTCTGTGCATAGCTAGGTCCCTGTGCCACAGCTACCGTGTGTGTGTGTGTGTGTGTGTGTGTGTGTGTGTGTGTGTTGCCACCACACGCGGTGGCTGCCCCTAGGCGTAGGAGGAGATCTTATCAGCGCTAGGTGTGTGTGGAGTTTCAGGCTACCTCATCACCCCCCATTTCTCCACCTCCCATTGGGCCTTGCCCCTCATCCTCTGTACAGGAAGTGGGCTCGCCCTGGGTTTCAGTCTGTTGTTGGCCTAGCTGCTGCTGTCTGCTACCTAAGCTGCGGAGCAGGAGATGGCCGTGGACCCACTCTCCGGTTGGCCTACAGGGAGCATACTGCCTCAACTCCATGTTGCAGCCAGGTGATGTCTCTGTGTTGTCCTCTGGGAGTTCAGGATACCCCACCACCTTTTGGTGGTCTTCCCTGGGGACATGGGGCAGGGGAGACACTCATCTCTGACTCAGCTCCCCCATAGTTTCTGTCTGAGTTTTGATGTTCAACCTTGTCTTAGGATCCCCTGGGGATGGAGTAACTTGGCTGTTCTGGTTTCTCCTTTAAGAATAAGCCCCTTCCAATGTCAGTGGCTCCTTCCTAGCCCATACTGTGGGGGGCTGTGAGCCCCTTTGCTGTGAGGGCTTTCACTGTGCTCCATGTGGTGATGTCTTAGCCCAGAGGGGTAGAGGATGAGCTAGACTCAGAGGCGACATAGTGTGTGTGGGACAGGTGGGATCCACCGCTGCTTCCTGTGGAGCAGGTCTCACACTGAGGAGTACTCCTTAGGCGGCTAGGGAGGGAGAGAGGGGCAGGAAATCTTCCCTAAGACCTGGCTGTGAGCCGGCTCTGTTGATAGACAGGTATCTGAAGACCTTAGGCTGGAGGCCAAAGGTAAGGCTCTATCTTAGATGTGCCTCTTAGTTTACTGAGTGGCTAGAGAAGCCAGGAGTGTCTCCAGACACTGGGACCCATCTCCGACACTGCCTGAGGTAGGAACTTCCCACTGTTAGATGTGTTTGTAGCACTTCAGGGCCAAGGTGGGTGGCTGAGGAGGGCAGAGCTGCCTTTGAAGGTTCCCTTTCTTCCACACACTCTTCCAGGAGATGCCCTCAGTTGAGCAGCAAAAGGTAAGTAATGTGTGTGTGTGTGTGTGTGTGTGTGTGTGTGTGTGTCTTTGGGGAGGTGGGCAAAGAAAGGACCTCTGAGGTCAAAGGTCAGCAGGTCAGATAGGCAGTTTCCTGCTTCCCATCCTCCCTCAGCCAAGACCCTGGATCCCACAGACCTGTAGAGCCTCTGAGACTGCCCCAGGCTGAGACTTGTTCCTTCTGTGCAGGGAAATAGCCTGATTTGGGGCCATGTAGAAAGAGCCATCATAGGACCTGCTCTTGTGCTGTGAGACACTGTGACATGTGTGGGGTTAGTCTGGGACAGGGATCATGACTGTCAGTCACCGCTGACCCTACTCTGTCGCCGTCATCATTGTTCTGAAAATCAGGTGACCCAGTTAGAATAGCTTGGGCCTGTGGGATGACAGGGCCTGCCGAGGCCTCAGTGGTGACATATGAGTCAGGGTGGGAGCATCTGGTAGCTGTGACAGGCATGCGTGGGTGAGCCTTAGGGGGAGAGTGCCTGAGACTCAAGGTCTTGAACTGTGCTTGCTCTGCCCGAGGCTGGCCTCATGTTGTGTAGTTTTGAGTGGCTTCCTCAGTCTCCTGGAGACTCCATTTCCTTCTTGTTGAAGAAGGGGGCCACTACAACAACAGCATGGAGCTACCCTGCCCCTAGCCAGACCTTTCTAGAACCTTCTTCCATATTTTCTTCTAACACTGTCCATGATGGGTGGATATTCCTGTGCCTGATCAGCCAGCTTTGGGCTGGGGAGCGGGTGTGAGAGCTTTATCCTAGGCCTGCTGTGCTTTGAGCTGGCTCTTGTGGTCCGGCCCCAACTTGCCTATGCTTTTGCCTCTTTTGTTCCACTTCTTTCTTGCCCAGGGTTACATCCCAGGTCTCTTACAGCTTGAGGCTGCTCAGATGTCTGGGCCAAACCTGGGTGACTCCCTCATCAAAGCCTGTAGTACTTCAGTTCATATTGGGCCCCTGAGGGGCTGTGGGGACCCCTTGCTTAGGTTCTTCAGGGACCTGTAAGGGCTTCCTTCTGACCCAAGTACTTGCAAGGAGCTGATCCTTTGGGACAGGGAGGTCCCAAGTAGAACCACAGCTATGAAGATTTGACCCTGGGAGCCTCGGTCTCCACGTCTGTGTAGCAAGGACACAGAACATCTGCTGAGCTGCCAGGCAAAAGAGAGTAGCTGGAAGCCCAAAGGCCTTGGCACATGGCCTGGGCAGAGCTCACTGAACATCCCTGGCAAGCACTGTCACCAGGCCATTCAGCATTACTCGCTGCCCTGCAGATCCCTGAACACATGTGGTTCCTTCAGGGCGTGACATTTGTTGAGCACCTCCTGTGCAACAGGCTCAGCAATTTGGAGTGGACATTCTGCCTTGCCAGTCTGGTAACTGTAGTACCAGAGGGCTGGACAGCAAGCCAAGGCAGGACCTCCCTCCTTCATGGGAGAACCGGGTGAGCACCATAGAAGTAGGAAAAAGGGGAATTTGAAATGGACCTTAAAGGATAGCAGGAGCCTTGGGGACATTGGAGAAAGGACAACTCCATCCAGAAGGGCTCTCAGATGACCAGGCCAGAAAGAGTCCCCAGCTTGTGTAAACTGCAAGAACAGCCTAGGGCAGGGCTCAGCCTCGCTGCAGGCTCCTCTTGGTGGCCCTGTGGCGTTTCCTCCTCTGAGCCCACCCTTCAGATTTCATCCCGTTGCATTAGTTCACGCCATGAAAGGTGAGGGCAAAGCACACAGGTTACCTCTGGAGCCCCATGGCTGGCCAGCAGCTGTCTGATATGTGAGAAGCACTACGTTGGTAATCAGAGGCCCAGGGATGAATAAAATCCAAATGTGTCTTGTCCTCAGGGATTGTCTGTGACTCGTGTGCATGGGTGTGCGTGTATGTGAGTGCCTGTGTGCGCGTGTGAGCACGAAAACAGATGGGTAAACATGGCATTCCCCTTGTTTTCCACTGCAGTTTCTACAGTTTTAGTTACCTCCATCAACCGTGGTTGGAAAATATTAAACAGAAAATTCCAGAACGAAGCAATTCTTTCATTTTGAATTGAATACTGTTCTAAGTCTTATGCAAAAGCCTTGAGTTTTCTTTCTCTCTTCTGCATGGGGCCTGAGTGATTCCTTTGCCCAGAATATTCGTGATGTAGATGCTTCTCACCCATTTGTCCCCTAGGGGGCTTGATTGTCCAGTCACCTGTGCATAGCTCTCAGCGTTGTGAGTGCCCGTCTCACCTGGCTACACCGGGTGGGCACCTGCTGGAGGACACTTTGAGTGGGAGAGACCTCTTTCACACTGTGCTCAGGAGAGCCGGTGGCTGTCCCTAGCAATCTTCTTGTACTGCTAGCACTGCCACCTATTTCTCATGGTAGCTCTGTAATTTATAGGACAAGCATAGTATGCGTAAGGATTTGTTTGGTCTTAGGTTTCAGGCATCCTTGGAGGTTTTAGAGCATATCCTCTAGGGGACACAAGCAAACAGGCAATGCTGATGCAAAATGGAGTGACTCCTGATTAGGATCGGGAAGGAAGGGAGTGAGCTCCTGTGGGTCAGAGGGCCTGGGGCTGGACTGCTCTGGCTCTGGCTGGGTGGAGAGCCAAACGGAGTGTGGGTCCTGACTTGTTCTCATTTGGATCTCTGGTCTCCTCCACTTAGGGCTTGTGTCCTCAGCTCTGCAGCTTGGATGTGATGGCTGCCACAGCTCTGTCCTGGTGTCTGTCCCTCTACATCATCCTCCTGCCCTTGGCTACATCTTGGGTGTCTGCAGCAGTGAATGGTGAGGATCCAGCATTTTGAGGTCTTTGCTTTCCCTGGTGGGAGGCAGCATCCCAGACTCCTCCTTCAGAAAGAAGAGTCAATGACAGAAGGAGGCAGGGGAGCAAGGATGAGGTGATGGGACCAGAGGGCAAGTGTTCACAGTCCGGTGGCCTGAATAGGCTTCTCCGAGGCACAAGTAGAGGCTGCCAATTGTCCCTGTTTAGCCATTGATAGGCCGCAGGTCCCTCTATCTCTGGAGCTCAGTTTCTTTCCTTTGAAATGGGTCTGAATTGGAGGGTGACAGGTGGCTTAGTGGATAAGGTTCCTGTCCTGCAAGTGTGAGAACTGGAGTCCACATTTACAACACTCACATAAAAACTATTCAGGGATGGGCTGGCAAGGTAGCTCAGTGGGCAGTGCTTGCCTCACAGACTTGACCATCTGAGTTTAGTCTCCCAGATCCCATGGTGGAAGGAAACAGCCAATTCCCAAGAGTTGTCCTCTGGCCTCTACACACATGCCATGGCATCTGTGCCATGTGCAACTACGCACAGGTGCACACACACATTATAAGGGAAAAAAAAAGCAAGGCATGACAATAAACACTTGGAATCTTGGTGATGAAGTGGAGACAGAAGGATTCCCGGGGCTTGCTCACCAGCCAGTCTAGCTGAATTGTCAAGCCAGGGTTTCACAGACCCAAGGAAGATGGTGCCTGGTGTTCTCTGGTTTCCACATGCATGGCTCATGCAAGCACACACAGACACAACATGACATGAGCTAGAATCCCTTTTCTGTTTTTCTGAGTCACCTACCTCCTCGGGCAGGCACAGGATGCTGGGAGCAAGGTAGTAGACATGCCCAGAGGCCATGTGTGCCCTGCAACCAGCCACTCACACCTTCTTTTGCCCACAGACTGTCCCCATCTTAAGTGCTTCTACAACTCGAGAGCCAATATCTCCTGCACGTGGAGCCTGGAAGAGACCCTTCAGGTCACACACTGCCAACTCCAAGCCAAGTCGGACAAACGGTGAGTGTGGCCTGTCACAGCACAGAACCTCAGGGCTGTGGGAGCTCTAAGCTGTAGAATCTTGAGCCTGAGATTCACAGTAGTTAGCATCAGGCTCAGCCACTTGGTCATCTGGGCTTCAGCAAGTGGGTGGGATCCAGGCTTTAGTTGAAAACTGGAGAGGTCCTGGGCCAGGTAGTTTAGGGACAATCACTGTGACCCTTTGGTGCAGACTGTCACTGTAAGCCTTTGATGCCAGGCCATGTCAGAGGCAAACAGGGTGGACACTTGGTGCTTCCTAAGTTTTTTTGAGTAATCTGGTATTTTGGGAGAGCCCTCAGGCAATTATGGGACCAGGGACCATTGCCTGGGGTGATGTTGTTCTGTAGGGACAGGGAGTATCTGGCAAGCCACAGGCTTCTTTAGGCTGAATTTAACTGCTTAGAACTTGGGGAAATCTTGGAATGGGGTGAGGCCTGTGCTGATTTGTGTTCTTTGGTCACCCTGGCTACTGGGAGGCCATGATGGATGTTGGGGTGATGAAGTCATGGAAGGTATTCTGGAGGGGAAAAACTCTGGGAGCACGGGGCGGGGGCAGCTGGCTCCTTGCCCACTGTGATACTGTCCCTAGTCCATAGTACAGGGCCTGAGGGTGGTGCTGAGAAGGGTCCATGGGTAGCTCTCTAGTCCTGCCTTGCTTTCTAAGGTGTCTTTTTCTGTTTTACAAGGTTCTGGAACAAAACCTGTAATCTATTTCCTGTGAAGCAGGCATCCTGGGCCTGCAACCTGATCCTTGGACCCCGAGATGTAAGTAGCATGGGCATTTTGTGTGTGTGTGTGTGTGTGTGTGTGTGTGTGTGTGGTCAAGTCCTTTCAGCTGTGGGCTAAAGACTCAGAGTGGTCCTGGACTTCTGCAATCATCAGCCTGGTGATGGAGAGCAGGTTGCCTGCACTGAGAAGGAAGGATAGGAGATGGAGTATTGGGCCTGCAACCTTGTTGTCCCTATAGAGATGCTTGGTCCCCCGCTCTCTACTGTGGGTTGGGCCACCCATTTGTGTCCCGCTAATGATGACAATCATACCAGACTCTGGTTGAGGTCTCAGCGTCTCGGCTCTTGGGGAAAGTGGCATCTAAAGCTGGGCATCTTGGCCATGGCCCCGCCTTACAACAGCTCAGTGACTCCGTGCAACTTCAGTGCCTCAGTTTCCCCTCCCATAAAATAGAAAATAAAATGGTTCAGGGCAGAGACTGAGAGTCAGAAATAGATCCCCACAATTTTGTCTTCTTACCAAGGAAGCATCTAAGATTGAGAGATGCCGTGTCTGCCAAAGGTCACCCAGCCACAAGCAACTGAGCAGGGATTGACCCCAGGTCTGTGGGCTCCTGGTTATTTTCCCACATCTCCCGACTGCCTCTTGATGAGCCCGGGTCTAAACCATGTGGATGGAACTTAAATTTTTCCTCAGATCTTTTGAAGAAAGGGGCAAGGCAGGGGCAAGGTAGGGGTAAGGGTCTCCCCCGAGGAGCCCAGGCTGTGTTGTCCAGTCTTTGGCAGGTTTCACATAGTCTCAAAGGAAGGGGAGGGGAGGATGGCATATATCACAGTTGGTGAATGCCAGCATGGGGGCTTTGCAGAGACCTGCCTTCCAGCCTGGCCCCGTTTTTGCCTAGCTGTGTGACCTTTGGCAAGTCCCTAAACCTCTCTGTTTCAGACTGCTGGGCTAACTGATGGGAATAGTGATAGTATAAGTCTGTCTCAGAGGGTAGTGAGAGGTAATTTATGCAAAGAAGAGGGGACAGAAGTCCCCAGCAGCCTGGTACTGGCAATACCGTCAGGACAACCGCAGCAAAAATAACCAAGCCATGCTATTATTAAGTGGGTAAACCGGAACTGGTAGCAGCTGTGGGAGATGAAGGCAGAGCCCTCAGTGAAGGGGTTGGAAGCAGTTCCTGGTTGGTTGATCAGGGAACTCTGATGGCCAAGTTCAAAGTTTGGGTAGGTCAAAGGAGTTAGGTCTCAAGGTTTGGAAACCACGACCCAGTCCCAGAGCATAGGTCGTACCACGGTCTACCTATGGACCTTTTCCTGCGCCCTACTGTCTGCATGGGAGTCTGTGGCATGGCCTACTTGGTAGACCACGTCACTCATTTTCTGTGCTCGGGTCATTCTGGGAAGTTGTGGCTGTAATGGCCTCATGTGAACCCACTTCCTGCTGTTAAGCTGAGTGGTCTGAGCATCCCTTACCCCAGGCTTCTAGAGTAGCATGGGGAGGGACCACTGTGTTCACCCTCAAGATGTGAGCTGAGCAGTAGCTGCCTGGGACCATTTCCCTCTGGAAGAGTCAGGGGCCAAGGCTATTCAGTAGGTCCAGTTCTGCCTTCTCTGAGGATGACCTTCTGGCAGTTTAGCTATTTGCATACCTCTTGTGAGGGGAACTTCCTCTCAACCCTGGTGGCCTACTTTTCTTTCTATCAGGGATTAGTGGATGGTCCTGCTCTCTGCGCCAAACCCGGCAGCTGCCTGTGTTTGTAAATAAAGCGTTACTGGAATGTGGTCCTGATAGCAATTCATTTGCTGTCTCTGTAGTTCTTCTGTGACAGAGGCCATGTGGCCTGTGCAACCTGGCTGTCTGTAGACAATATTTGCTGTCCCCTGCCTTAGAAGGCTAGTAGAGATGAGGTATGTCCTCGCCTAGACATTTTCATGGCCCCTTCTTCTCAATGGCTTCTGGCAGTCACACCTCTCCTGGTCCTCCCTTGTAGTCCCAGTGTCTCACTGCTGCGGATACCCTCAAAATAAACGTGATGTGCTGGGAAAGAGACGACTGGCGTAGGGTGAAGACTTGCAGCTTCCATCCCTTTGACAACCGTGAGTACGGAGTCTGGGTTTGTGGGTCCCATCTCTCCCTGCAGTGATCAGCCACTGAGCCCTTCTCAAACCTGACCCAGAACCTACCTGGAAAGCTCCCCATCCCAACCCTCTCCTCTTCACCATACCCCACCCCTGCCTGGAAGATCCCCACTCACCCTTCAGCTCCCACCTAGTTGTGAGTCTATCTCACTTGCTGGGCTGGGAACTCCCTGAGTGCAGACTCTCTGCTGACCCTGCAGCTCCTCTCTGAGCACTCAACTCCAGGCCTGAGCAGGCAAGGCTCCTTGAATGACTGAGTGACCTTGGAGGCTGTCTCTAGAGAAAAGAAGGGGTAGAGGGGAGATCCATGCAGAATCCAAATCGCAGCCTTGTCTTGACTCAGTCTGTTGGTAGAGGTCATTGAACATGTTGGGCCTTAGTTTTGTTCTCTGTAAAGTGGGAGAATTGAGGTCCTCATGACAGGAAGGAACATGCGCTAGGATGCTAAACTGCTCAGCACCTAGGCGTGGGAAAAGACTTATGTTTTGTGAGTAGACAGAATCTCAGAGTTACAGACTTAGAGCAATTTGGTTCAGGGAAAATGAAGTAAATATCACACTTAAAATCCACACAGGCTGGGCGTGTGGCTAGAACACTTGCCAAGCTTGTGCCAACACACTCTCACTAATATTAATAGACAAATATATTGAATAAATGTATACATATAGTGTAATTGAGAAATGAATCAGACATGTTTATAATTATACTTGCATTTAATAAGTATACCTGTGGAATACACAGATAAAATTTATATTAAATGCCATGCAATTACAGTTATATATTTATAATTATTTACATTTGTGTTTTATACTATATAAATGTATTCATATGAGCATGAATAAATCAACAATATAGATACTTGGATAAAATAAAATACATGATCTGATCCCTGTACAGATCTCAGATCAGTATTCAAGCAGGGCAAGGCTGCTTGCCAATCACTCAACAGCTGGTTTGCCATCCTGTAAAGTGCCTCAGGAACCAAAGGCTCATCAGACATCCCAGATCCTGACTCAGGCAACCCAGGAGGGGGTGGGCACAAAAGGAAGAAGAAGATCCCAAATAGATTCACTCTGTCAGGTGTAGGCGGACTAACAAGAGCAGGGTTGAGGAACTGAGGAGAAGCAGGTGCAGAGGAGGAGGAGAAGCAGGTGCAGAGAAAGAGCAGGTGCAGAGGAGGAGGAGAAACAGATGCAGAGAAAGAGCAGGGACAGAAGAAGAGGAAAAGCAGGTGTAGAGAAAGAGCAGGTGCAGGACAGAGCAGGTGCAGAGGTGGATGAGAAGCAGATGTAGAGGAAGAGCAGGTGCAGAGAAGAGCAGGTGCAGAGGAGAAAAAGCAGGTGCAGAGGAGGATGAAAAGTAGGTGCAGGAATGAGCAGGTGCAGAGGTGGATGAGAAGGAGGTGCAGAAGAGGAAAAGCAGGTGCAGAGGAGGGACAGCAGGTGCAGAGGAGGAGCAGGTGAAGAGGAGGGACAGCAGGTGCAGAGGAAGAGTCAGGGCAGTTGCTGAGGAAGAGTCGGTGCTGGGAATGTTGTGTGGTGCAAACTGGGCTAATGTACTTGGCATCTTACTGATTGATCCATGATATCCGTTCTCTCCTCTGTCTGCAGTTCGCCTGCAGGCCCCTCATTCACTCCAAGTCCTGCACATTGAAACCCAGAGATGCAACATAAGCTGGGAGGTCTCCCAGGTCTCTCACTACCTCAATAGTGATTTGGAATTTGAGGCCCGCAAACGTTCCCTGGACCACAGCTGGAAGGTGAGGACATAGCCAATCCCCTGCCTCTGCTGCACCTTCCTGTTCTGGTGCATGCCCTTGTCCATTTCTACATGCTGAAGTGTGGTTCTTTCACCCTGGTCCTCCTATATTGCTTGGCACTGCCTGCCCCTCCCATACTCTTAGAGCCTGAGGATGCATCTGGGTCCACATCTGTGTAGACCCCAGGGCAAGGCAGCCTGTGAGGCTCTGCAGCTGTTTTTTCCACATCTCGAATCCAGCACATTCCCTGGTGTCAGGGGACCAAAGGGCAGTGGATTGAGACTCATCAACCACACACTCATCCCCATACTTCCCTGGGGACCCCGGGCTTCAGGGTCAAAGCAGCTGGGGGAAACAGGGAGCCTTTGGGAAGGCCAGGGAGAGGTTGCTTGCTTAGCCTCTTGACCTGGTTGTGGGAGATGAGACCAGTGGAGACCTTGCTGAGTGGGTACCCATCTCTGCTTAGGATGCACCCCTGCTAAGCCTCAAGCAGCGACAACAGTGGATTTGCTTGGAGACACTTACCCCTGGTACCTCATATGAGCTCCAGGTGCGGGTCAGGGCCAAACGAGGTGTCCAGTGGACCTGGAGCCCCTGGAGCCAGCCCCTGACTTTTCGGACAAGGCCAGCAGGTATAGTGGGGAGCATGGAGGGAGCTGGGCAGGAGCCAGGGTGTTCTGGGGGTCGCAGGGGTGGGGTCTGCACCTCCCATAGACTCACCAGAGACAGGCTACTGAGGGGATCAGTCATGACCCATGTGTGTTAGGAAGTCTGGTGTTCACTCTCAGAGCTAGGGGCTACTTTTTCCCAGCTTTACATGTAAGACAAGTGCTGTGGGGGAGGTAGCTCTGCCAGAAACAAGGTAGGCATATTAGCCTCTTAGCCTGGTACTGTGGAGCTGCCACGCTAGTGGGGACCCATGAGGGCCCATCCTTCAACATGTCACTTGCTGCATTCAAGAGATACAGAAAAGCTCTAGGTGTGATTCTCCACGGTAGCCTCAGTGGCTGAGGTAGGAGTCAGGCAGTACAACCATGGGCTCTGCTGGGAATGCCACCAGGCCATGGCTTTTAAGTACAGTCTGCCTCTCTGGACGGGTGGACGTAAGCAGGACTGAGGACCAAGTCCCCAGTAAAGCAAACCTGGCTAGATACTGATACCTGTGCAACATGGGGGGGGGGTGGCTCTGGGATTCAGGTGATCTCCTGAGGGACCACCTCTCACCTCCCACTTCTTACACCCTGGACAGATCCCTGGAATCTACCCCTAATGTGGCTCAGACACCTTCTCCTGGGCCTCGGTTGTCTTTTTGGCTTCTTGGTCTGTGTCTACGTTTTGTTCAAGTGCCGGTACCTTGGCCCATGGTAAGGAAGTTCCTGGCCAGTATTCCCTTCCCAGCCTATCTCTATGATGCACATCTTTCCAGGCTGGGCTGGGCTGAATCCTGTTTCCTCGCATCTGGCCTCTCTGTCCCCTCCCCTAATAGCTAACTTGTCCCTGTGCCCCATCCCCAAAGGTGAAAGCTGGTAGGGGAAGGGAGGTAGAAAACAGCAGGGGGAACCCCTTGGCCCTCCCTAAAGTCACAGGGGATCTCTGAGCATCTTTCCCATTGCTTTTGGTCCCTTTCTATGCATTCCAACCATGCCACACTCTTGTCTAACTGTCCTTAGAGATTCCCCTGACAAACCAATAATATATCCAGATTGTCGAGGGCCTCCACTAGAAACTGTGCCAATCAAAAAGTGGCTCCCCTTTCTCCAGTTAGATATGTTCGTGTTCTGGGCATCTTAGTGAGTAGAACATGAGGTAGAGTTCAGCTTCCACTCACTGTCTCCCTAAGGCCAGCTGCTGTTATACAGTGGGTGGTGGGCACCAGCATCTATGGGAGTGCTCACTAGGAGGCTTCACTCCTGCCTCCCTCTCCAGCCTGTATGATCTCTCCCACTCAAGTGCCATCTTTTGACTAGTACTCAGTTCTGGGTCCACAGAATGAGCCACCCTGTTACACATTTGATTCAGGTCTGTTTTGCCAGTGTGCCAGCTCCTAGGGAGTAGAGGCCTTTTCTGCTTCCCACTCTTGTGTCCCCAGTACCCTGGGCAGTGCTCTCCTGTCAACATTGTTGAATAAATGACTGGATGTGAAATGGGCCCGTCCCCTACTCTCAGGGCTGGGGGGCTAGTGGTAGGACATCATGCCACCCCCTCCTTGTCCTCACCCTTCCCCTTCCCCCCGCTTCCCTGGCCTTGCCCTTCACCCCTCCTTCTCTTTCCTGGCCAGGCTGAAGACTGTTCTCAAGTGCCACGTCCCAGATCCCTCTGAGTTCTTCTCCCAGCTGAGCTCCCAGCACGGAGGAGACCTTCAGGTAGAAAGTGGCAGCTGCAGGCAGCGGCAGGGGTGGGGGGTGTTAATAGGCAGCCTAAGAATAGGCTGCAGGGCAGAGATGTGAGAGGACACAGGGTGCTGAAGTGAGCAGCCTCTTTCATGGGCACAGCTCTGTCCCTGCTCTGGCATGGGTGCCTTCTAAGCCACAAAGCCTTGACTTGAACTCTGGCTATGCCGTGCCTGGCTGTGTCCGGTTGGGTAAGTTATAGATCCTCCGTTTCCTCACTCGTACAATTGGGAAAAAATGAAGCTTAATGAGTGTACAGCCTGGTGGATGTTGCCAGGGACAGTGTGGGTGCTGGAGAGCTGCAGGAGCTCCCCTTGGCTTCTGTCCCTGTGAGCAGAGCGATCCCTAGCGGGTCCAGTGACATCACAGTGACACAAGTCCTTGGGTCACCTGAAACCACAAACCTAGGTTTGCTCATACAGTAGCAATCTCACTCCTAGTCTATCGACTTCAGGCTAGAAGCTTTGAGAAGCAAGGGGTGGATATAGAGTGAGGGGAATCTACTGTTACCCCCTCCAGCCTGACTGGGAAGCTTGTTGGGGACAAACGGGCCTGGGGAGAATGGGAGGGAGGTCTAGGCTGGCCTGGCCTTGTGTGCCTCATCAGGGCTGAGCAGGGTCCTTCTAGAATCTCTGAGAGACTCCCAGAACTGAGGATGTCTTATTACAGTACTCTTGGTGTGTGTGTGTGTGTGTGTGTGTGTGTGTGTGTGTGTATACTCATGCACGCGTGAGTACGTGTGTGCGCATGGATACCTGAGTACTATGGCTGTGTTTATCTAGCATGTGGCCTAGGCTGATAAGTCCAGAAAGTCCATCAAGATAGCAAAGCTACAGGATGCTTCTAGGTCAGGGGTGGGGTGGAGGCCGGATGCTGCTGGAGGATGGACAGCAGGAGGAAGGGAAGGAGAAGGAAGAGTTGAGTTCAGTGGTGGGGTAGGAGGTAGAGCAACCCACTCACTCTCCTCCCTTTCTCTGGCAGAAATGGCTCTCCTCGCCCTTCCCCTCATCCTCCTTCAGCCCCACTGGCCCTGCACCTGAGATCTCTCCACTGGAGGTGCTGGACGGAGACACCAAAGCCATGCAGCTGCTCCTGCTACAGCAGGACACAGCCTCCTCACCCTCGCCCAGCG
The DNA here is from genome assembly GCA_028555095.1 of Dicrostonyx torquatus. NCBI lineage: Eukaryota > Metazoa > Chordata > Mammalia > Rodentia > Cricetidae > Dicrostonyx > Dicrostonyx torquatus. Next base: position 1,148,386 of record JAQHUG010000353.1, read on the forward strand.
GCCATTCGCAGGGCAGCTGCTTCACCAACCAAGGCTACTTCTTCTTTCATCTGCCCAATGCCTTAGAGATTGAATCCTGCCAGGTGTACTTCACCTATGACCCCTGCATGGAAGAGGACATGGAGGACGATGGTCCAGGGCTGCCCCAGGGATCTCCCCTCCCATCTCTGCTTCCTCTGGCTGGGGACGAGGATGACTACTGTGACTTCCCACCCAGGGATAACCTGTTGCTCTTCTCTCCCAGCCGGAGCTCCCCCAACACTGCCTTTGGGGGAGCAGCAGCCCTTGAAGAAAAGCCTCCCCTCTCTGTGCAGGAGGGATGTACACCACTACCATCCCCTGACCTGATGGGTTTGCAGTGCCCTCTGGAGCTGGTGCAGGGAGATGACGGGGAGGGGCTGCCTGCTCATAGCTCAGGGGAGCAAGCCAGTGTCCCCGAAAGTAGCCCTTGTGAGCAAGGTCAGGACAGGGCCCTGACCTCTGGCCTGCCTCTGAACACTGATGTCTATCTGTCTCTTCAAGAACTACAGGCCCAAGATCCAGCCTACCTGGTATAGCCAGCTGACCAAGATTTGGGATCCAGCTGCCTAGGTCAGGTCAGGCTTGAGGGGACCAGTTGAGAACTGTCCCTGGTCATCCAACCCCAACACTTAGTCATCCATGTCTGAGCTCCACTTGCTGCTCTATGGTTCAGCCAGGATCTGAGGTGGGGAGGGCTGGTCAGCTCTGCCTCCCTGTGTAGTCATGAGGTCATTATCTTCCTGGACCTACCTTACTCCTTCCTGCTTACAGGGCAGCCAGGACCTGCTTCCCCGAATACAAATGTGCCCATGTTCTTCTCCTATCCTTGAGCTTGCTGTGGCTCCCTACTGCCCTCTGCACCATTCCCTGTCCCTGCTCTGGCCCTTTCAGCACTGCTGTGGGACAGCTGTCCTCAGGGTGTGATGTGGTTGTCACTGTCTTAACCAGAGCAGCTGTGTCCACCCAAACTAAGAGCTCCTGATAAGACTGGATGCAGCCTGTTGACTATCGACATTTCCTCATAGAAGGAGGGGATGGGAAGGGTCATCAGACTGTCACCGGAGATCACAGCCACTCTCCTGCACCCCATCCCCAGCTATGGGTAATTCTGCTCCTGATGCCTGTGTTTTTTGAAAGATGCTGGCATTTGCAAGGGGGAAGGCTTGATGTAGCTATGGGGACATTGTCACCTATTCTGGGTCTGGATTTTCTGTGATACAGCTGTTTTGGAATCAGCCTAGAAGACTCAGTGGTTCACCAAGCTGGCCTTGAGTGGATTTGTGCCTTTGACACCACACATGGGAGAAGCACATATTTGTTCACGTGTCTCCCTTCCTGGAACACTTACACAGCATGCATGTGTCAGCACGGTCCTTCGTAGAAACCTCACGAGGGTCCCATGGGGTCTCCTGGAGTCCCCCTTTGACTCACACCTATTCACACCTATTATTTGTTGTGCCTCACTTAGGTGACAAACATCCCTAAGTCTGTGCTTCTAAGGGCGGTGCTGCTTCCTTAACGCGTTCAAATTTCCCCAGTTCGTACTAGAAGATGAGTCAGGACAGCTCTTGACTCATCTTCCTTCTTCGGAGCTATTGCCTGATTTCCCAATAATAGGTTCAGCGTGGACACAATTACCAACACAGCAGTGGCTTCTGGATCTTTCCATGCCCACCTCACCAATTTGTGAGAGAGCCTACTGGACCGTGAGCCCCAGGTCCCAGCAAGGATGGCACGCCTGGATGTACCATCTCACCCTCAGAGGAGAGCATTGTTCTCCACAGGCAGCTCCTCCAGCACAGAGCCTCAGTGTCTGTCACAGTCCCAGGGTTGGTGGCACCAATGGTGATCAGATCCTACCTGCTGAGGGAAGCAGAAACTCACACCTAGCTAGTGGATGCCCTACCCACAGTACCTGCCTCATGGTTCCTGCTCACTGTTGACTGGCCAGACCGCAGGTTGACAGGCAGCCTGGACACAGAAGGTCTGTTACAGAGGCTGGGTCTGATCTAACCAATCAGATCATCTCTCAATCTGATGTCCTGGCCCCTAATACAAGGTCCCTAAACATAGCAAGAAGAGATGAGCCAATGCAGAAGATGTTCATTTCCCATGCCTGCCAGGGGTCCTGCTGCTTCTGTGTGAAACGCCACACACCCCCTCCTGTCACAGGATGCTGTGTGTGGCCATCCTCCTGTCTCAATGATGAATCAGACATGTGCTTGCGCCCACACCATTGACTGTGCATCCCGAGCAAATGTAAACCTTTGGAATCCTCTCGCTTTAGCTCCCACACAGACACAGAACTCGTTCTCACTGTCTGAAAAGGGCTGGGGAGGATTGGGCTCTGTGTGTGGCATCTTTGCAATGAATTCCTGAGATGTTTTAAAATACATTCATTTTGTTTGTTTGCTTAAACACATTTATTTAAAGATTTTTAAAAATCATATCACTTCTGTGGTTGGAAAAAATCTTCTTATAAATAAAAGGCGATTGTAAAAAGCAGGTACCATAAACTACGTAATGTGTGGATCGGATCTGGATGTGGAGCCTAGTGGCAGAGAACTGCCTTGCTGGTTCCATCCCTGGCGCTGCAAGAGAAAAAGGAAAGGTATCGTATTTATTTCATTGCTGTTGGAAGACTGTCATCCGTGAACAAAGTGTGGATGTTGAGAACATCTTTGTCATTGATAGGAATCAGGTTTCTGTGCACAAATATGCACCAACTTCTCACATCCAGTCTTGGGCAAGTGTTTCAATGGATCATGGATAGATCTATCATCCATTTATCTATCTGCCTCTCTCTGTCTCTGTCTCTCTCTCTGTGTGTGTGTCTAGATATCTTAATAATCACTTTTCGACTATCAGGATTTTTGCAGTGTCTTCACAAACAATCTCTAGCATTCATGAAGCTGCACATGTGGCAGACATTGCTAATTGATTATACTTATGCATGACAGACATTGCTAATCAATTGCACCTATATTGATTATACTTATGCATAGCAGATACTGCCAGTCAATTTGCACCTATACATGGCAGATATTTCTAATCAATCACACCTATACAGGGCAGACACTGCTAGCCAATTGCACCTGTGCATGGCAGACACTAATACTTAATCACAACCTTCCTTCCACCAGAGGCTGCATGCAGCTTTTAGATTCTGCAGGTCTGTTTCTGGGGCAGGCCCAACTGATGAGAGCTGGCAGCTAGTGACATGTCTGGGTTATGCTGCATCTCTGTTTCCTTCTACCAAGTGAGCTCTTTGCTTTCCCTGGCTGACTCTCCAGGCAGGGAGAACAGATGCTGAGGTGATACAACCCGGAAAGCTGAGAGGGCGATGAAGGCGCAAGGGGCCCAGAAGCCCAGCTGTTCCCCGTGTCTGGTGAGAGACCCATGCTGGCGCTGGGTGGAGAAAGGAGCCACCATATGCCAGGTAGAGATGGAACCATGAGCCAGCGCCACTGCGTGTCCTAGGGAGATCTTGGGAGAGGGGCCAGGAGGGAGCAGCTGGCAGGGTAGTGCAGGGAAGGGGGTGCCAGGATTTCCAGGATCAGATTTCAGGGGAAAGGCACCAGCTGGAGGGCAGGTACCCCCACCCAGGCTCTGGAGAGCCTCGGGTGCAGACTGGGGAGCAGGAAGCAGCTGGGAGCACCTTGGGGTTAAAGGAAGGGAAGGAGGGGAGGAGCTTCAAGCCTCTCCCGTGTTCTTGTTAGCCTGGCCTGTACCTTCATTTCCCAGGTCGCATCTCTGATCTAAGCAACTTCCAGAGCCCAAGTTTTCAGGTGAATTATGGTAGAAAGAGTTTGTTCAAGTCGAAGACAAAAATCCAGCCCCGCCTTCCTCATTGTGATGCTCAACAGAGGAAACCCCAGGAAAGCGAAAGTAAAACCAAAACACCAAAGTGTGTTAGAGGCAGGTACCGTGCGTGTGGCTCAATCCTGAAGCCCAGTACAGGGTTCTGAGGCAGGGGGCTCTCAGGTTTGAAGGTAGCCTGGTTCATATAGTGAGTTCCAGGTCAGTCTGAACTACAGGACCAGACCTGTTCCAAAATAAACAAATAATTTTGAATAAATAATTTTGAATCAATTTGATTGAACAAATAAGCAAACAAATAAATAAATGCAAACCAGTCAATTCCTTCTGCTTCCACCAAAAAAACATATCGCCTCTCATGGTCTCGAGAAGCGGGCCTTGCTTCCCATTTTGCAGATGAGGAAACTGAGGCTGGAGTAGTTGAGAAGTACAGCCCCTGGTGGGTAAGGCTTAGAGCATGTACACCAGGCTTCTCAGTTCCTGGGCCTTCTTGAGTGCAAGCCTGCCAGGAGACACTTCTATCAAACGCAGAAATCCAGGAAGCCCTGTCTGAGGCTCCTGGTAGCCAACCTCAAGGAAAGAAAACGATACAATACCCACTACACTGTGGAAGGAAAGCCCTTCTCACAGCTCTGCTGGCCAGGGCACTGGCTGAGGATGTGGCTGACCGTCAGGTGAGGTGGCCTTGGACTCCACTTTCCTCCTCATGACCGGAGCCTCCTTCTGTCCACTGCCTCTCCTTTGACACTCCAGCATCCCACAGGCCAGGCACCAGCACCTGCTGCCTCCTCCCCACTCAGCCTCCTCCCTAGCCCACTTGTCTCCATGACACATCTACCAGGCACGTCCATTTTGACATTGCAGCTTGATGCTGTCTATAAAATCCACACTTAAGAGCCACACAATCGAGTTAAAAAAGAAAAATCACAGATTTTTTTTAACTTGAAGCCATTTGTGTGTGTGTGTGTGTGTGTTAGGTGACACTCATAGGTATCTCGAATGTAACTGTGGGTTGCAGGTTGGGAACAAAACCTTCGCCCCTGGACTGTCCCAGAATAGTCTCACTAAGAGCTACATGTGGCCATACCTGGTGCGGGACAATTCTGTATCCTGTCAATCATGTTTTAAATAAATGCTGATTGGCCAGGCAGGAAGTATAGGCAGGAAAACCAGACAGGAAGTAGAGGTGAGAACAGGAGATTTGGGAAGCAGGAAGCTTCCCTGGCATTCCTGCGCAGATCTACAAGGAGGCAACATGTAGCAGCCCAGCTGAGAAAAGGTACTGGCCATGTGGCTGACAATGGGTTAATATAAGTTATGGGAGCTGGTAGGAAGACTGAGATAATGGGCCAATCAGTGTATAACCTAATGTAGACTCTCTGTGTGATTTTCTTTGGGGCTTGCCGGCTGTGGGGTACTGGGCGGGACAGAAACCCCAACGAGCCAGCCTTCATGTTACACATACCTATCCTGGTTTGACTCCAGAGACACCCTATTGCCATCAAGATAAGACTGGGTTCTTCAATGTTGAATTTTTGACCCTAGTGAGTTCCCCTTGGTTACGTGCCCCTGTGCCTATTGGTGCGCTGGGTACTTAGACTAGGCTGCTTTTCAGTATTTCCTCAGTACTTAGTCTGCAACTCTAGGTGCCACTTGGAAGGTGGCATGAGACTGGGGCCATGTGTGTCACTTCCAGAGTTGGAGACTGGGGTGGGAGTGGCTGCAAACAGGAGCATAACTTATTTCCATTGTCACATGCTGATCTCTGAGGCTAAAACGGCCCTATACTCAAGCAAGCCACTCACAGACTCCTACAGATCCCTCAGAACCCCATTCAGAATTCCCGTTTCTGGGAAGCCCTCTGAGCGCCTCCTCTTGAGTTGAGGCGATTCGTCTGGAGACTCTGCTCTAAGCATTGTGTTGTCAATGTGCTCCAGCCTCACTTATGTGCCCTGTGGTGCTGATGTTATTGTTTTTTGTTTTCATCCCATTTTACAGATGAGGGCTGAACTCAGAGTGATCTGATGGCTCCCTCCGGGTCATACAGCTAGAATACTGCAGAGAAAAGATATGAATCGGGGTGATCTATGACACTGCCACCGGCCCAGATTGTCAATGCTCTTTAAAGCAGTATCTCAGGGCATCTGGCAAGAACCTGAGGCAAGAGTGACGGCTTCTGAGACCCAACGGGATGCTGCCACACGCCCTGCCACAGTGAGAGGGGAGGGTGTGAATGAAACTTAAGTTCACTAGAGGCTCTGAGCCTGACCCCATGTCAGCCCTGGGACAGCCCCTCTGCTGACATTTTCCGACCCCAGGGATGTGACACACCCACTGGGGGCCTTGAGAAAGCAAAGCAGGAAGTGGGCCCGCTTGAGACCCGGGGTGCAGGGTGCTAGGAGGCACCCTTGATTCCAGGAAACCAGGGTGCTGAGGAGAGCGAGCAGCTGGTGGAGAGGCCAGCTTCTCCACCCCTCTGCGTACCTGGCCTCATGCAGTATGTATGCACTAGGTGCTGGCCTCAGGTGGGCATGCACGTAGGCACACAGTTGTAGGTGCTCTACCTGGGGCTGGGGTGTCTGCAGAGGCCTCAGCCTCGTGGGGAAGGAGTGACCATGGAGGGTGCAGACAAGTTGTCAACACTCACGAGACTGTCCCCACATCTGGCTCAAGACCTCATCAAGGGAACAGACTGCTCAAGCAGGAGGGAAAATGCTGGGGGGCCTTCGAGGGCGTTCAACTCAAGCTTGGCGAAACCTGGAAGCACTTGATGGACAGAAATAACAAAGCTGTCCATCTGTGCCTTCAACACTCCTTTTTGAAGGCTGGCGATGTGTAAGGCAGGATGACAAAGGAAAGGAAGACCACTGCCACCTACAGCTGCAGCCCTCGATGGCTGGGGCAGGGAGACAGAACGGTCCCAGCCTTCTGGAGCTCGGTAGCCTGTGCAATGTTCTGGCTCTCCACCTGCTGGCTGTGACCTTAGATGAATACCAAAGTTTCTCTGTGCTTCTGTTTCCTTATCTTGATAAGTGCATGTGATGTACTCAGAAGATTGCTGGGAATGGGTCATGGGTGGGGACAGAATTGTGACGAGGTGTTCTGGGAATGGTGAGTGTGGGAGCCCCCAACTCGCTGCTTGCTGCTGGTGCTCTTGTCTGCCTTGCAGCCCACAAGGGCTCTGGTGACCCTCTTTGCCCTTCCTAGGCTCTTACTCCTTTGCAATGTCTGCCCCAAGTATCCTGACCATGGAGTTCTTCCTAGAAGGTATGACAAACACTGAAGCAGAAGCTATCTCCTCCTCCTCCCAGGTCTGTCATCTGAGCTGCCACCAGCCTTATTCAGGGTCATTGTGTCCCTTTCAGGTCTGTCCACCAGGCCTCTTAGAGTCTCAGTTCTCTTGTTTATGATGTGGAGTGAGGGAGGAAGAAAGGAGATTCTATTTATCTTCTATATTTCTGGTGGCCGGGAAGGCTGGTCCACAGCCTGAGAAGAAGGGGAGGCACCACCTTCATCAGACCCCCCTTTTCTAAAACAGTCCTCCCATATTGCTCCCTGCTCAACATTCCATGTCCAGGGGAGTTAGAGACAATGGCTGTGTTTGGGGGCCCACATGAAGCCAAGTTGTCAGGCAGTTATTTATCAGTGGGGTTACTGAGCTCTTGCTGTGAGCGTTTGACCTTTAAGTGGTGAGATTCAAAGAAGCTAGGCTGCCAGGAGACAATCTTGGTGGTGGTCGACTCAAGTGTTTGGGGTGTGTCCCTGCCTGATGGCTATTTTTTTTTTTTTTTGGTTTTTTGAGACAGGGTTTCTCTGTGGCTTTGGAGCCTGCGCTGGAGCTAACTCTTGTAGACCAGGCTGGTCTCGAACTCACAAAGATCCGCCTGCCTCTGCCTCCCAAGTGCTGGGATTAAAGGCATGCGCCACCAACGCCCGGCTGCCTGATGGTTCTTGACATCTGCTCCGGCATGGGACAGAGCGAGCCTCCAGGAGCAGAGTCAGCTGACTGGAAAGAAAATTCCCTCACTGTGATAGTGATGCTTGCGCAGCTGGGATCTCACACGTGGATGCTGATGAGACCGGGGAGAGGAGCCAACAACACTCGGGCTCAGCATGATGACAGTGAGGTGCAACAGCCTCTTAGAAGGTGCTGGCACTGTTCCGAGGTCTTCCCATCACCAACAGGCTTCGGGTTATTGTGCCACTTCTGTGGAAAAAGCAATTGCTGGAAGAGAAGAGGGCACCTGGCTAATAGAAGGAGATTATGAGTGTTGATGACCTTGACCAGACCACCTAGAGGAAGGACCCAAACCTGGGGCTGAATGGTCTTTAGCATGGCTCTGGCTGCAGATTTTATTTATTTATTTATTTACTGACACAGTTTTTCTGTGTAGTCCTGACCATCTGAGATCCACCTGCCTGTGCTTCCTGAGTGCTGGGATTAAAGGGGCATGTGTCACCACCGCCCGAGCCTTGGCTGCAGCTTTTAAAGATCAACAAAAAGAAATGTTGACTTTTGAACCCTATTCCCTCGGACATTATGAACTCCCTGCCTGAGGTCTGTGTACCAAGTTCTGCCAGCAGCTGCCAGAGCCAGGAAGAGACAGGAGGGATACGCCCCCACCCCTGGGCCTGCAGTGGCCCCAGGGGAGACTTCTGGCCTTTAGAATGGAGACGGAACATGTTACTGTTATTCTAAGCCATTCTTCGCAGCCCTGTGTCTCAGCTCCATCTTCCCAGATAGTGTCTGGCCAGGGCCCTGGTTCCCTCTCCTACCTTCACCACAGAGGTTTCTAGAGAGGTTCAGCATGTTAGGGGGTCTTCTCCCACTTCAGAGTATGGGGTGTCTAACAGCCCAAAGTATGGATATGTCTGCCAACAGAGTGTACCTATGCAGAAACTGTGAATGAGATCCTATTAGGAAATGTAGGCACATGTAAGTGAAGATGTCACCCGCCATCTGGGTGTGCTCCCTTTGCTCTACCCAGAGAGGAATCATGGGTAGGTAAGACATTTGTTGTACTGGCTGTTCTGGGCCCTGGAGTGCTCAAGACATGCAGATTAGACTGCTGGATGTAGAGACTTACAGTTGCTGGCGCCGAGTGCGAGGGACCTATGGCTCTCGGCTTTGGGAACTCGACACTCAGGTTTTACTCTGGGCTTTAACCACCCTGGCATTTGGAAACTGTCAGCAACACTGAATGGCAACAGAAAGCAGCAGATGACATCACTTTCTGTTACTGGTCTTTTACAGGCCTTGGGTGCCAGGACCCTCCACCCTGTCGTAATGACGTTATAGCCCAGAGTGCGAGGCTTCTTGGCCATGACAACTGGCCTGCAGTAAGATGTCTGTCCATATCCTGGGCGGCTCCCTTGACCTTGCCCAACGATCAGGACTTGCAGTTCCTCATCTTCAGCTCATGGACTCCATCGCTCTTGTTCCCTGTCATTCTCTGGAGCCTCAGCTCTCCTCTGGCTGCTCCTGCCATGGTTCTTGCTTGCTGCGGCTGTCCCTCAGCTACTGCCTTTGTAGCTGCTGTCCCATTGTCCTCTTCATGTTCCCAGCTGATCTTATTAACTTATAAGGCTCAAAAATAGACTTCCAAAGAAAAGTTTCTTATTGGACTGACTGTTACAAAACCAGGGGCCACACAGAAAGAACAAAGGACTTTCTTCCTACTGATCACAGGCTTTCTGCTGCACCAAAATGTTAGCCCTCTGGCCTGGGTGAAAATGGCTGCAGGGTCATCTGGAGTTCACCAAGTCCTGCACAAACTGTTCGGCCCAGCCATAGCCGAAACAGTGCCTTCTGGGGCTGGTGTTACTCTTCCTTAGCAAGCAGCTGTGACTGCCAGGTAGCTTCCTCAAGGTGTCCAGGAGTGTTTACCTTGCTGGCATGAGGCCAGCCCAGCTGACTGCTTACCTGGTAGTCCTTTGCTCAAGATGACCAGGGCCTCATAGAGGCAGCCAACATCTGTCAGTCTTGGAATTAAATGACCTTGTACCCTAAATCTTAGCTTACAGGAAACAAAGCCTTACAAAGGATGCTTACCATGGAATCTTATCAACCGCGTCTTAACAGTAATTCAGTGTTCTCCCTCCTCCGCAGTACCCTAGGGAAATGGGGGCCCCAGCAAGACCAACTCTCCTACTTCCTGCGATGTCCTTGAGGGACTGTCCCAGCTTACATCATCCCATTGCAGGAAGGCTCCTGATTGAAAAATAAAAATAAAGGTTATCTCAGATCGTCATCCCCC
>JAQHUG010000353.1:1161013-1217146 GCA_028555095.1 Dicrostonyx torquatus
TATGAAAGTATGTCCCTATTTTTTTCTGCTGTGGGCACGAGCAGAGAGAGCACAGGACAAGGGCCAAACACCTCAAGCACAGGACAAGGGCCAGACACCTCAGTCATAGATCCAGGCTCTGAGATCTTGGGGATCTGAGGCCCTTGCTCTCCTGGGGTCAGTCACTCCCCTTGACTGAGTGGATCAATAGCTGTGGTCACCAGGTGCAGAGGCCACCAATTGTGTAAGATCTTTCTTAGATCTCCCAGCTGCCATCCTGCCTGGGCCAGGGCCTGGGCCACTTGGCATTCAAGAGAACAGGATATGGCATAGAAGAAGGGCTCAAGGTGACTGTGTCCTATTGGTATGTAGATCCTGTTCCCATCCTTCCCATTGGAAGGTTTGTAAGATGGAATCTGGAGACTGGGGTGAGAGGAGGGAGAATGAACTGGATTGGGAATGAGTGGCTCATAGACAGGGTCAAGGGTCAGACCCATAAGTGGGAACAAGGACCCAGATAGAGCCGAGGATCCGGGGACAGTCAGGAGAGCTACCATCCTTTTGAACAATAACCAGTCATGCCTCTACACCTCCACAAGGCTGGGCTTTCACATGCCAGCCATTTTTCTGTTGGCCCAGGAAAGACTAATTGCTATAATTAATCATAACTCAGACCCAGGGACCTGCCCTGATTCCTCTATCACAAAAGGAACCATGTCCACTGAGCATGCAGCTGGCCTCACAGAGTGGGTGTGTGTTCACACTCTCCACACTCGTTTTACACCCCATAGCTTCCCACGCCACACCCTCCCATGCCATAGCCTTGCACACCATACACTTCACATAGATGTGCATCTCTCACGCCACATGTGCCTCACAGCCCCACACACCTTATTCCTCACAAACTGTGGCCATCACACTGTGAACATGCCCACATCCATGTACACACAGATCCCCCGTGCTTTACACAGACCCACTCCACACTACAGACATGTCCTTCATGCAGATATTCTTCACATGCTCCCAGACATACATCATCTACCCACACATCCATTACACACTGCACATATATGCCTGGTGTGCACCTGTGCATGCACGTGAGCGCGCGCGCACACACACACACACACACACATATGCACACATGCACTCACGCACCACCTTGGGAACCACATGTCCATAGCACACTGGACCTCAGATACACATAGAACTCTCTGCAGGAAACCCCGGCTTGTGTCATGTGATTTGAGGAAATGTTTGGGTGAGACCCGCCCTCTCTGCGGCAGCACTGTTCTGCAGAATTCTTCATGAGTCTCACATGCAACTTCCGTTTCCTAGATGTGCATCAAAATGCAAAGAAGCAGCAGGATTCATTCTCGCACCTTTCATCTAACCCAAGAGAGCAGCCAAGCTAACATTTCAATCTACAACCATTATCCAAATGATCAATGAGATAACTGACATTTTTTTTTTCTTTTGCTCACTTGGGATCTGGGAAATATGGGGTGTATATTACTTATGAGCCCATCTCAGCTCATACTGACTCTAGCCATGTCCAAGGACTACAGTGGGCACTGCTTTGGGCAACAGGGCTTTGTAGAACAGATAATTCCTAGGTCAATGGAAGAGGGTGTCAACCTCTCCCCCAACCCCCACCCCTGCTAAGCACACCACTTCTCTGTCTCCAGAAGGTATGAACCCAGGCCTTTCTGGCTAGCGTAGGATGTGTGAGCCCCTGTTCTCACCTGACTGGGCCTCTGCAATCCCCCCAAGCAGAATCTGTTCCCACTCATGCTCTTGGGGGACCAGGGGCTGTAACAAGGCAGGAATGTCACCAAGCAACAGGCCCCGGGGGAGAGCTCAGGTCTCTTGCTTCTGTCTGCCTGCTCCCTGGGTACCCATGGGGCAGGGCGGGGCTGGGTAGGCGGGCACTGCTTACCTCCTGCCTCCTGCCTGTTTACCTGTGTTCAGTTACATTGTTGCCCTGGACCTGACTGGAGGCCCATGGAGCTTGGGGCCACAGGCCACAGGGGACAAGGGCCAGACACCCAAGCCATGGCTCCAGGCCATTGATCCAGCCTAGGCTGGTCAGTTGGGGGTGGAAAGACCTTGGCCTGGATAAACAGAGGCTTCCAGGCCTGTTTGCAGGCCTTGCATCTGCCTTCCGCTCTTGAAGGTAAGCAGGGGCCTCTGAACAGGGGACCAGGATCTATGAACAGCCTGGTGAAACATCTCCTCTCAGAGTCAGGCCTGGCTTCCTGGAGCTCTGAGGGGCCTGAGTTGCTCTGAGCTGGACTTGCAGGGCCTCATTGGTCACAATGAGCTGGAGCAGAGACCACGGGGTGCACCAAGCTGCAACTGGGGGATTGTAGGTGGAGTGAACCTACCTGGGTGTAAGGTATACGGTGCCAGAGGGCTTCCAGGGACTGGGTGGCCTGAGATTCAGGTGCCCCGAGACAAGAGAGGCCTAGTTTATGGGACTAGGTGCCTTATTTCTCATTCCACTTACGGCTTCAAACCCTGGGCTTTCCAGAGAGCAAGGCAGACCCGGAGCTGTATGATCTACACACAGGATCCTTGACTCAGGCTGGAGCGTGTGTGTGTGTGTGTGTGTGTGTGTGTGTGTGTGTGTGTGTGTGTGTAGGCCAGGGTGTACACCTAGGGGTCTTTGTAATGAACCGGTAGATATGCATTCCTCAGTGTATCTTAGTCTGAACACATCGGTGCGGTGGGGATTTATGTGTGTGGCAGGAGTTCCCAACAGTCCCTTCCCGTGGCCCACTCTCGGGTCCCTAGCTTTAGCTGTTCACAGCAGGGCTTCCTCCAGGTGCCGACATGTACCTCCCATGTTCCTGGGTCAGAGTCCCAGCTGGGCCCTTCTGCTCAGTCCTAGGGAGTTCATCTCCCAGTACTTCTGATTCCACTAAACAGACAATAAAGCAAGCAGCCAAGGCTGTGAGAGGTGGAATGGGGCCTGTGTGTCACCATCCAGCCTGTGGCTGGGGCAGATCTCTCACACTACGCTTGAATCCAGGTCTGTGCTTCCTAGCGGCCCTGCCCCAGTGAACCCAGCCTGCAGAAGGCAGACAAGGATGCTCCACTGTCAGGAGGGTGGGAGTGAGTACAGAGCAGGGGCTGGGTCTTTCAGATGCTCTACCAGCGGAGAAGATTGCCCTCCTTCCAGGGGCTCCATGTCATGGATCAGACAGAGAGCACACTCACCTGGTCCATTGCACTGATGGAGTCACCACCCCTCCATGGACACCTTGTGAAAGCTTCTAGCAGAAAGTTGCTGTCTCCACTGAGTGTAGAGAGGTTACTTCAGAGTTTGTGGGTCAGGAGGAAGTTCAGTGAAGAGGAACACTGGGAAAGGGGACACTTGATTAACAAGGATTCACAGGGCTTACAATTCAACTAATGCCATGTCCCAGGCTGGTGACTGGCACTCGGTCCAAAAAGTTTACTATTGTTCTTGTTATTCAAGTTTATAATCAAGAGAAGACCCATGTCAAGAAGGAAGAGAGAAAGTGGTGATGAGGTGGGAGATGGGTCAGCCACTGGGGAGCGTGACGCCTTTAGGGTAGGTGGGAAGGACCTGGGGTCTTACATTCATCCATTGGACAGCAAGTGAAGGCCCACTCCATACCAGGCTCTGCATGGGAGCAGGACACACAGTGGTGATGAAGAGAGCCTTGTGTTTGTGCAGGGAAAGGGGCAGGAAAGGCTCAGACAGAAGACTCAGGCATATCATGGGGGTAGGACTTCAGAAATGCCTGCAGGGAAAGGGGCAGAAAAGGCTCAGGGGAGATGTATGGGCCATGAGGCAAACTGAAGGAAAACGTTCCTGGCAGGGGAGGTGGCAAACACAAAGGCCCCGGGGTGGGAGTCAGCAGTCCAGCAAACAGTGTGTCTTTCGTCAAAGGAGGAAGAGCAGAGGAAGACACGTGGGGTCCTATGGGGACTGTGCTCTAGGAAGCTGGAGCTATATGTGACTTGTAAGCTGGGTGCATGGTGATGACATCATCCTGGCAGCTGTGTGGGAATTCGCCGATGGAAGTGGTCGTGACTGGCCATTATAGTGACAGTGGGTCTGGCAGAAACAGACGAAATGGCCTAGAGGAGGTAGAGTGGAGAGAGGGGCTTGGATGAGCCAAGGGGACACCAGAAAAGGGTGGGGAGAGTGGATGGAGGCCACACTCCTGCATCCCAGCACTCGGGGGAATGAGGTGAAGGAGAGGGCTTTAAGTTCAAGGCTAGCCTGGGCTACACAGCAAGGCTGTGGGTTCTTAGTGTAGTGGGAAGGTAGAGTCACATATTTTTATGATAGGTTGGACCTCAAAACAATGAGAGCCATTGTCTAATAGTTAAAGTAGTGGTGTGGTCATCCTCATAGTGGGTATAGAAGATGGAGCCAGGGGCTCTGTAGTCACTGTAAACCCCAACTCCATGCCCAGCAGAGATTTTGGCTCTCTGAGAGCTCTAACAAAATGGGGTGACTCAACCTGTCACCTAATTGAGGGGTTTGAGGCGACTCGGCATCCTTTTTGGTTCTAACCCCCCAGGCCCTGCCCCATAAGCTGCTCCACTGTGACACCCCAGCACCCATTATTCATTTGAAGGAAACACCCTGAGCACCCAGAGATGGGCTCCAGAGGTGAACAAGGGCAAAGGCTGCCTGTTTTTTTTTTGTTTGTTTGTTTGTTTGCTGGTTGCTGGTTGGCTTGTTTAGAACAAGCAAGCCCAGAGTCTGGAACAGGTGATCCTCCTGTCTCAGACTCAGATTCCTGAGGCCTAGGATTGTGGATGCACCCTATCAAGCACACCTCAAGGCTCTGCCTTTTGCTTGTTTTGCTTTTGTGTGTATGTGTGTGCATGTCTCTTTGGGTATGAACACAGTTCATGCACACTGCAACATACGTGTGCTGGTTAAAGGAAAAGTCCTCACCTCCTACCGTCTTTGGGACAGGATCTTGTTTGTGTTACCCAGCTCGCAAGCTTCTGAGGGTTCACCCATCCTAGGTCCCATCTTGCTGTAGAAGCTCCGTGACTACAGATGCTCACTGTTGCATCAGTTTTTTATCAGGAGTCACCTGTCTCCACGCTTCATCTTGCCGTAGGAGCACTGCAATTACAGAGATGCCTGCTATTGCATCCAGTTTTTATGTGGGTTCTGGAGATCTGAAATTGGGTCCTCACATTTGCCCAGTAAGCAGTGAGATGGGGAGATGACCCAGTGAGCCATCTCCCCAGCCCCAGCTCTTATTTTAAAAGGGGAGATGGAGAGAAATAAGGCCTGAAGCCAGGTATGTTGGTTTTAACCAAGGTGGCCCAGGGTGCAAGGAAATGAGTGATTTAACTCACCAAGGACCCGAAACCCTTGAACCCTTGGTAAGACAGTACATAAGAAGGGTTCCCACTCCTAGTGGCCTCACTAGGGTAAGGTCTCATGGCAAGGTCTTGAATGAAGGGCGATGCCTATGACAAGAGAGAATGAGCACGTCGGGCAGTGGTGGTGCACGTCTGTAATCCCAGCGCTTGGGAGCAGAGGCACACGGATCTTTGTAAGTTCAAGGCCAGCCTGGTCTACAGAGCAAGGTCTAGGACAGACTCCAAAATTATACAGAGAAACCCTGTCTCAAAAAAACAAAAAAGAAACAAAGAAAAGGAGAGAGAAAGAGAGAGAGAGAGAGAGAGAGAGAGAGAGAGAGAGAGAGAGAGAGAGAGAGAGAGCGTGAGCAGGCTTGGATGCCCTGGCACAGTAGCAGGAGCCATGGGGGAATTTACAGCAGGTAGATGAGGGCAGAGGGCAGAGGGTAGGAGACCTTTCTGGTAGAGACCTCCTACCAACACATGTTCTGGGGGTGCACTTTGGGGTCACAGTGACATCTATAGGCATCACAAGGAGAGAAATCAACATCCCAGTCAACTGGAATTTTTGCTGTGGTGTGTGTGTGTGTGTGTGTGTGTGTGTGTGTGTGTGTGTGTGTGAGCCCTGGGGGGTACTGTCCTTCTGTCTCCAAAGTTTGTTTGCTTTGGAGCATCTAAGATAGAGCAACAGAAGGAACTAGGAAGATTGACCTCCCATTGTCATTTGACTATGACTTGATAATTAGAGGAGATAGCCAGACTGGGGGTAAAAGAGATGATCAGCTGCTGCTGTATGATCTTAGCCACGGGGATTAGCCTCTCTGAGCCTCAATTTGTTTCCATTTGTGTTAATCCCAGTCATTCAAATACACCAGGAAAATGAGGCTAGGCTAATCCTAGCCTGAGTTATTTCCAAGACACTCGGGGTCTCACTATTTTCACCTGTCCAATGGGTTCAAAGTCCCAAGAGGCTTACATGGGAAGGACTGGCTAGAGAAGAACACATGGGGACAGTTGCCATATCCTGGGCAACCTGTGGATTAAATAAAGTGATATGTAAAATGTCTCCCGAAGGAATGAGACGATCATGAACTTTTGCGGTCTTCCTCTGTCCCAGGAGATTTTTGAGATGAGGAGAGCAAAGGCCCCTGAAACTTGCAGGGCGACAGGTCTGGGTGGAGGTCAGGGATGGATCAGAGTGTCTGGGGACTGGGGTGCATAACTCGATTGGGGTGTTAGACACCCCAAGGAAGGAAAAGCATGCCTCCACATGGAAGGGAAGCCACTGAGAAAGTAGCAGAAGTCTGTATTCATGGTTCCATCTGTTCGTGGGCCCTTCCTTAGGAGTCACAGGAAGTCACACCATCTAGCCCTGTCGCCTGCCTTCTGGCATGTCCCCCTGAGGCCACCTCTGCTCCCTGTAAGCTGCTCAGCAGTCACTCTCAGTCCCTGCCCTTCTGTGAAAAGAGCAGGGGTGCTGCCTTGCTTCTGGGCACCACTGGGTCTCAGCAAAGCCTCCCTTGCAGATGCCAAGATGTTTCCAGCTTCCTTGTTCTACCAGGATGCCCACCGCTGAGGTCCCCCAAGCAGCTGGTGGGCAGGGAGATGGAGGTGATGGAGAGGGAGCTGTTGATCCAGAGGAGATGTTCAAGACCCCCAAAATCACCAAGAGAAAAGCCCGAGACTACGCCCGCTTCACGCCACTACTGCTGATTTTGGCTGCTTTGGCCTCAGCAGGAGTCATACTTTGGTATTTCCTAGGTAATGGAAAGTGAGGGCCCCGTTGCAGTGGTACCCTGGGAGGGTTCAGGGTGGATGTAGGGAAGACTATCAGGGCTGTGGTCAGTAGGATGGGCCAGGATTCCAGGTTCTGTGGTGCTGTTCTCCTTGAGTTCCTCAAGGTGGGCATTCTGCTGGACCTTTGTTAAGTCCCATGCCTTAGTCTGCTCCCTGATTCCTTCAGCTGGAGAGTGTGACTCTTTAGCATCCAGTTCTTGGGTCAGGGTGTGCGCACAACCCATTCTTTGCCAGGATTATCCCTTGGGCTCAAAGCCACGTGCTCTGCTGCAGAAGGCCCAGAGGTACCCACAGGACCTGGTACCAATTAATGCCTCTGCTCATTTGAGCCCCAGGTGTTCCTCTGGGGAGAAGACTACAGCTTCGTCACCTCTGCATCTCCAGGGCTGAGTATGGAGAACCAAGGGGACCACTAGACAACACCCAGGCTTGGGCACCTCTTCCTCATAGCTGACTTTGCCTCTTTGGACCTGATCTCATAGCCCTCAATCATACCATGGAGCCACAGGAGCATCTGGCCATGCTCTGGGTCCAGAGAAACCCTTCTGTCCATGCATTCATGGCTTGATGTTCCTGAGTGTTGGATGTGGGTGGGAGATAGCTCATCTCCAGCTCTTGGTCATAGAAGGAAGTGGAATGATGAGATTAGTCTGCACCTGTGAAAATGTTCCCCATATGATGTAGATGACTTATCTGTCGGTTTATCTGTCCAAGCATCATCCACCTATTCTTCCACCTATCCATCCATCCTACATCCATTCATTAATTTACCCATCGACAGGACCTGGGAGGCTAGACTCACTTGGAAAAGCTCTAGGGAGACAGATCCACCTAGTCCAGCTCAACTGAGAGAAAGATCCCTACCTTAGGGTTTCTATTGCTGTGCCAAAAGCAACTTGGGGAGGAGAGGGTTAATTTCACCTAACATTTCCAGGTAGCTCTCCATCACCTGGAATGTAAGGGTAGGAACCTGGAAGCTGGAACTGAAACAGAGGCTATGGAGGAACATTGCTTACTGGCTTGCTCCCCATGTCTTGATCAGCCCACTTTCTTATAGTACTCAGGACCACCAACCAGTGCAGGGGTGGCACCTCTCATAGTAAGCTGGGTCTTCCCACATCAATAATTAATTAAGAAAATGTCCCACAGGCTTCCCCGAGGGTTATTTTAGAACATGCCTCCTTCCTTCCTTTCTTCCTACATTCTTTCTCTCTCTCTTTGTCTCTCTCTCTCTTTTCCTGAGACAGAGTCTAGTTTACAAAGAGAGTTCCAGGACTGGCTTCAAACTCACAGAGATCTGCCTGCTTCTGCCTCCCAAGTGCTGGGATTAAAGGCATGCTCCACCATCGCCAGGCCGAGAACATTTTTCAATTGATACTCCCTCTTTCCAAATAACTCTAGCTTGTGTCAAGTTGTCATAAAACTATCATCACAGTCCCCATGTCAAACAGGGACTGTCTTACGATGACTCATTGGTTCTTCTCAGAGCTGAGTAATACAGGCAAAAAGCCCTTTACCACCAGCAGGAATCCAGCACTCCAAATACTGCAGGCCAGAGGGCAATCTTATTAAGTTACTGGGTAACTAACCTTCAGGGCTGAAAAGCTAGATACTCACCTGACAATCATCTTTCTAATCCTTCCTCTGCTCCACCCCCCAGCCCCAGCTCTTTTAGTCTCTATCATGGCCATCCTTGAATCTTGGATCCAGGTGGCCTTCATTGTATTGGGCCAGAGCATGCAGTCTTCCTTGCCATGCCCATGCCCTTGCCTTCAACCTCAGCTCTCACTTGCCCAGCATCCTCTCCCCAGAAAGAGTCTCCTTTTTGTCTCCGCCTAGTTTTCTTTGGCATCCTTAGTGGCCAAATGTCCTTTATATCTGGTGACTTCCACGTTTGCTTGTCCTGGCTCAGGTCTGTCCTCAGGCTGCCTGCTATCACTTGCTATTGCTCCATCTGGGTGTTCAAGGATCCCCTCAAACCCCAACTGTGCAGAACACAGCTCTCCCCAGTGCCCACAATTCCTGCTTCCACGTGCCCATGTGCTTGCAGGCATCCATTTTGTCCCTGCAGCCGCTCCCTCTACTTATCCCTCTTCCCGTATCCAGACTGCCCAACACAGCAGATGCTTAGGATGCACTTTGGGGATCCCTGGATAGCTTGGTGGATGGGGGTACAGAGCAGAGTGCTAACAGTGCTGCCTTGAGGCACAAGACTCTGGGGACATGCTCAGGGTTGGAGTGACAGGTGAGAGAGGCAAGAGACTTTGGGACATGCTTCCTTGGTAACTCATTCCTTTCTGACCAGGGTACAAGACAGAAGTGACCACTAGCCAGGTGTACTCTGGCAGCCTCCGGGTGCTCAACCGCCATTTCTCTCAGGACCTGGCCCGACGAGAGTCCAGTGCTTTCCGCAGTGAAACTGCCAAGGCCCAAAAGATGGTAAGGAGGGGCAGAAAGGCAGGATCGGGGAATGTGGGAGGGTGAGTCTGGTGAGTTTGTCCATCATTTTGCAGAGTGCTTACAGGGGTAGACCCTGTCCCGGGTGTCATGGGAAGGGGCTGTGCTGGAGGTGGCATGGTCATGCCCAGGATTCAACTGACTAGAAAGAAATCTTTATTTTGCCTCTTGCCAGGAGTACAGCAGGGAAGTTGAAACTGTGAAGTTCATGTTGCCGGGGCTCTGCCCTGCTCATACAGTCCAATGGCCATTGCACTAGGGACAGTGAGCTACTAGCCCTCTCTACTCTCAGCCAGACACAGGACTGTATTTAAGGGGGGCAGGTCTAAATGCTGGATGCACGCCTCAGTCACGAGAGAGAGGGGATAGCTTCAGGGCTCTTCACACTATGTCCCAGGAGTACAGGGCTATTGGTAGCGCTTCCATTGCCCTCAGCGATGCCTTGTTCATTAACAACAGGCTGGCTGAACTCCCACAGTGGGCTGGCTATACCAGAGGTCACTGGGAGAAGGAGAGAGGACCCAAAAGTGGACTGGAACTTTGCAGGGCGTGGATGAGACTGTAGCAAGGGGAGGTTGCGGGGTAGGGTGAGGTGTGGTGGGGGACAAGATGAGAGGGCTGTGACTGGCTTAACCTTGTGCTTGTGTTGGTGGCAAGCCCTCAGCCAAGGCTTCCATGTCAGGTTGGAAAGAGCAAATGACCAGGAAGGGGCTTAGAAAGCCAGCATCCATGTCACCACGGAGGGTAACTGGGGCCTGTCTCCCTTCTCACAGCTCAAAGAGCTGATTGCCAGCACCCGCCTGGGTGCTTACTACAACTCCAGTTCCATCTACTCCTTTGGGTGAGTTGTCCCAGCCTAAATGGGCCCCTGTGAGAACCTCAGCAATAAGGGCAGGGAGGCTTCTGACACAATGCCCTAGTCATACTTTCCCTCAAAACTCCAAAATAAAGAAAACAAGAACATGGGGAAACTGAGTCACAGAGCAAGACCTTAGCCTCCTGCATGTGGTTCCCCTTTGTTGAACTTGGTCTTATGTACAGAGGGTGGTGTGTTTTGATGTGGTTCACACCACACCAGGACCGGGGATGCCTCATGTAGGTGGGTCCAGGTTGGAAGAATGCTCGAGAACACAAGGACCGGGACCCAGTTTAGGACTTGGCTTGCCTGGTCATATCTGGTTCTACCATTTACCAAATGGTCTATGACCCTCCTGAGACTCGATTTCTCCTCCTAGGGGAGAGAATGAGAAGAGAGCCTAGCAGGTGCCCAGTAGGTTTGAGTCTCAGTTGTTCCCTTAAGTGGAGAGCTGCGTAGGGATGGGGCTGCAGGTCCCTTTCACCTCTGTCTGCATAGGGAGGGATCCCTCACCTGCTTCTTCTGGTTTATCCTTGACATCCCCGAGTACCAGCGACTGACACTGAGCCCTGAGGTGGTGCGTGAGCTCCTGGAGGGTGAGCTGCTGTCCAACAGCTCGACCCTGGCTTCCTATAGGACCGAATATGAGGTGGACCCCGAAAGCCTGGTGATTCTGGGTCAGTACTGGGAGGGGAATCCTGGTGTGGTTAAACCAGCAGGGCTGGGGGAGGCTATCCCCTCCTGGGGGGATACTTAGGTGACCTCCTGTGACCCTGGAGCCAGGACAGAGGGCGGGGGCAGGTGGTTATGGGGGGGCTGGCTTTGGATGAACCTGGCTTGGCTCCTCTTCCCTGTTTTTATTTTCAGCGTTCTGTTTATTTGGCTTCGCCCTTGTTTATTTGTGTGTTCATTTCCTTTTGACAGAAGCCAGTGTGAACGACATAGCCGTACTGAATTCCATGCTGGGTACGCTGCTGTGTCCTTGCTTTGGCCTCTTTCCTTTTAAATCCGAGGGATTCTTGTCTGGTCAATTGTTGGGGTCCTGAGGCTTCCACTGTGGGGGCAGGGATCCCTGGCCTAGGGACACTGGGGGATGTCACGGGGGGGGCTGGGCGAGGGCTCTGAGCAAGGCTGAGGGGTGGAGGTCCAGGTAGAGGTGTGTTTGCGTGCCTGTGTCTTGGATGTGAGAGTGAAGGAAGCTGTAGGTCAGATATGTGGAAACCTATGCCTGCTGCCTGTCACTCAACTCAGCCTGCCCGCCCACCCTTTTTCCTACTGAAGGTACAACCAGTCTTGCCAATCCACGCTCAGTCCCTCAGTCACTCAGCATTTAAACTGATCTGTCAGAGAGGATAGCTCTGGTTTATTCAAGAACTCTACCTTTATCCTTCTCTCCTCATTAGGGTTAACCTGCCCTCCTCTCCCTGCCCAATATTACTTTGCTTTTCTCCCAGAGGCCCCACTGGCTTCTTGCTGAGCCCTGAGAAGCCAGGTGCCAGCTGGAACACCCTGTTGTGCGATGCTGGGGGTACTGTGCACATTGTAGTCTATGGACTGATATAGCCTATGAACTGAGCTAGGCTAGTGTACTGTATGACTCTGAACACAAGCCCTCAGGGCTCAGATTGCCCCTAGACTAGCAAGAGCAGTGGTTCTCAACCTGTGAGTCACGACCCCTCTGGGTTACATGGGATTGCATAACATATTTACATTATGATTCGTAACAGTAGCCAAAATTATAATTATGAAGTAGCAGCAAAGATAATGTCATGGTTGGGAGTCACCACAACATGAGGAACCTGTATTAAAAAGTCTCAGCATTACAAAGGTTGAGAACCGGTTTCCACAAAGAGATGAAGTAGGAGTAGGTGCCTCAACTCCTTTCAGTAAGGGAGACAGCTTAAAATCCCAGTTACACCTGTTCTGAGTCCTTTCCTCCTGCCCTGCTGGCCAGACACTTCATTGATAGATGGAAGCTCGCTCTATCTATCTATCTATCTATCTATCTATCTATCTATCTATCTATCTATCTATCGTCTGTCTATCTATCTAACATCTTTGTATCTATCTACCTATCATCTATCTACCTATCTATCATCTGTCTATCTACCTATCTATCATTTATCTATCTATCTATCTATCGTCTGTCTATCTATCTAACATCTATGTATCTATCTACCTATCATCTATCTACCTATCTATCATCTGTCTGTCTGTTTATCTATCTACCTATCATTTATCTGTCTATCTATCTATCATCTATCATGTGTCTATCATCTGTCTATCTGTCTACCTATCATCTGTCTGTCTATCTATTATCTGTCTATCTACCTATTATCTATCTATCTATCTATCTATCTATCTATCTATCATCTGTCTATCTAACATCTGTCTGTCTATCTACCTATCATCTATCAATCTATCTGTCATCTAGCTATCCATCATATCTATCATCCCCCTATGTGTCACCTACCTTTATCTGTGTATTTATCCTCTCTCCCTGTATCTATCATCTATGTATATATCTATCTTCTGTCTGAGCACATCTATTTATCCATCTGTCATCTGTGGCAAGTCAATCCGCAGTGGCACTGCACAGTTAGATACAGACTGGCTGCTGTCTCACCAGGCAGTGATTCTCTGACCTTGGAGTGACTTTTCCAGCAAGCCAAGATCACTTGTGGCTTAGCAGCTTCATCATTAGCACGCAGCCCTCAAGAACCTGTCCCCAGAAGTCACAATGACTCTGGGCCAACCCTCACTCCTGCTTGCTAGAGGTGGCTTGGGGACAGGTGAGCAAGCTGCAGTTGCAGTTGGCTCTGCTATGTGCCAGCTGGTTCTGGAGGGTCTAGGAGCTAACAGTGATTTCACACTTGTAAATGATGGGAAAAGGTCTTATGTAAACATGTTTTCTTTCATATTCTAGAAGCTCCCCATAGCAGCCCCAGTTTTGCCCCTTAACTTGAAAAGCTTTTGACATTTCTATCATCTTTTTCCTGTCTGACCTAGGGCAATGCCCATCAGGACTCCTTGGTCCCTCAGGAGTTGCTGAGGACTTTGAGGGGCTTATTTCCACAAGTGGTAGGCATATTTACCAATTGAAACTGAAACATTGAGAAGTCATCTGTTGATCCATTAAACATTAAAACTTAAATTTTTATTTATTTGTTTACTTATTTATTTATTTATTTATTTATTTAGGTTTTTCAAGACAGGGCTTCTCTGTGGCTTTGGAGCCTGCACTGGAACTAGCTCTTGTAGACCAGGCTGGTCTCGAACTCACAAAGATCTGCCTGCCTCTGCCTCCCGAGTGCTGGGATTAAAGGCGTGTGCCACCACCGCCTGGCTATTTTTTATACATTTATTTTAGACAGGGTCTCTCTGTAGAGTTCTGGATGTCCTGAAACTTGCTCTGGAGACCAGGCTGCCCTTGAACTTATAGAGCTACTCCTGCATTTGCCTTCTGAGTGCTAGGGTTAAAGGTGTTTGCCACTGCACAGGTTTAAATTTTATTTTTGAGAAAAGGATTCCCTATGTAGCACAGACAGGCCCCAAACTCTCAGGCCTCCTGCCCTAGTCTTCTGGGTGCTGGGATTTCTGGTATGGCCCACCACACTGGACTTTATTTTTAAAATAACAACAAGTCCATTAATACCAACAAAATACTTTTATAAGAAGTGAAAGTTTTCCCTAAAACCAATTTGCTTTGAAGAACGGTCTTGTGACATTTGTCCATTGGTGTCAGTAATGGCTGCTCTGTGGGTGTTTGTATTTGGTCTGCTGTGACATCACGGGTCACAGGGCTAAGGTGCTCTCCTGCTATGCTCTCCAGGAGACAAAAGAAACAGAGGTATTAGTGTTAATATGAAAAAAGTCTGACCTTGTCCCCTCAGGACCCAGGGCGCCACATTGAGAACTCTGTGTGTGGTCACAAAAGCTCTTGGCACAACCCTCTTTCTGCTTTATTTCCACCTGTGTGGGTTTCTCTCCCATCCAAGGAGATGGCTTTTGTAACATCACGCATCTGAGTGGGGTGGCACATATGTTGATCCCAGAACTCAGGAGAATGAGGCGGGGTCATGGGACTTTGAGATTAGCCTGAGCTACCATAGTGAGACCCTGTCAAAACGAAAATAACACCCCAGATAAGCCACTACCCTCCTCTCATCTGCTTTAAGGGGCTCATTTGAAAGGTCATGGTCAGCAAGGTGTCAATGTCAGCTTGGTCACCCTGGGTGGCCCAGGATAGACAGTTCTGGTTCTCGGTAGCAATGTCTGGAGCTAGTCCTGTGGCATCATCCATGTCAACATGCAGGCCATGGTCTATGTCGTGTCTGCGCTGATGCATTTCTGGTGGTGGAGCTGTGCTTGTTGCTTCCGTGGGTACCTAGTAGACCTCCTGCCCTCCAGAGCACAGAGGGCAAAGGGTGGATGACAACTCAAACCCTCTCTTCTTTCAGTGCTGGGATTGAACCCAGTGACCATGCATGCCAGTCACGTGATCAGAAACCATGCCCAGCCTGCTGGAACCTTTCTAGTAGACTGAATCCTCCATGCCAGGCCCCTGTTTGCACTGTGGCTACCTGGGTGACTGATCCCCTCCAACACACACCCTTGGGGAGGAGCTGTCATCCCCACAGGGAGACAGACACACACACTGTATCACAAGTTAGGCGCCAGCGCCAGGCCCGACAGGCTGTGAGGGAAAGAACAGTTTTAATAGTTTTGTGCAGGGGATGGAGATGAACTGAGCTGCAAGGCAGAGGACGGAGCCAGATAACGGAATCCAGGGAAGAAGGAGGGAGCAGCTCTTGGCCCAGCATCCAAAGTCTTCCCAGAGGCTGGGTGTCAGGTGTGAGCCCTGGGGAGCTGGGAGTTGGGTCTAGAGGGGAAGAACACTTTGGCCAGAGGAGACATGGCTTCTCAGGCCATGAGAGAACCCCTATGAGAAGCCAGATAGTGGAGAGGTCTCTCCCTACTCCAAGCAAATGCCTGAGCAGCTCCTATGCCCAGGAAGTCTGTGCCCCACTGGTGTCTGGGCGGCCAGGGCAGGAGAGGGGGCTGAATGACAGGTTGTAGCCTCAGACCCTTCCTGGCCTTTGAGAGGCCATGGATTATGACTGCTTCTGTATGCCAGAACTCAAGAGTCACACAGCTGAGGCATGTCAATGCCAGGGTGATTTTTAGGGACACCCGACTGCCTCCCGCCACCTCAGGTTCAGTTCCAGATTCCCCAAACCTGCTGGCAGAGCACCTGGCCTCCTTGCCTCATGAAGCTTAGGGCCAGGCTTCCCGGGCACTCTGGAGACACAGCTTTGCTAGCTCTGGCATGGCATCTGAGCTTATGGATGAAATAAGATTTAAGTAAATTACATTTTCTAAGTGCATTTAATTTATTATACTTAATAAGGAAACAGAACATATTAAATTAGGTTGAATTTAACGGGGGAGTATATCCTGGGGTGTGGGGTCTGTGGGTTGACATGCAAGAGGAGGTGTGAAGTGACGGTGGCTGTGAGGTTGGCTGGGGCTGAGCCTCCAATGGGGACAGCTGCGGGGTGACAAGCCACAGAGCTTTCTCCTCTCCCTTTCTCTCCTTACGGCCACAAGATCACTCACTGTTTTTAGTCACCGCTTAAGGCACTTCTGGCTCTGTGCTGAGTACCCCGGTATGTGCTGTCCTCAGCCTGTGGCAGCCCTGTGAGTGTGGACCACCGTCCTCAGTGTACGGTCTGCTCATTGTCACTCCAGGGGGAATCCATGCCAGACTGTATAGCCTAACCCTGCTTAACTTTCTATGGCTCCCTAAGGCCACAGGGCAGAGTAGTGCCGGTCCTGATGTGATCCGGGCTAGCCTCTGTGTCTACCTTGTTCTCTTGCAACACCTGCTCTGTGATAAGGTTTTGCAAAGCTCCCTTCAGGCCTCTCCGCTTGTGTTAGGACCCTCCTTGCCATCCATGCACCTTGGGCTGGGTCCAAGGCCTGCATCTTCTGTGCTTTTTGTATCTAGCATTCATTCCGCCACACGGGGCTCAGGGAGTTTGTTGAATAAATGAGTGAATGTATGAGTCGGGGGCTGGACAGGGAAGCTACATGGGAAAGAAAGGTGAGCGCCCAAGCCTGACCCAGCCCCTCTCCTCCCTGCCCTCTACCACGGCTGGAGAAGTCTCTGTGGCCATTCCCAGTCTCTCTTCCTGGCTAAGGGCTCTTTCCCTCTCCACCTCAGGCTGCTACCGCTACAGCTACGTGAAGCCAGGCCAGGTCCTCCGGTTGAGGGGGCCTGACCAGCAGGCCTCTAGCTGCCTGTGGCACCTGCAGGGGCCTGAGGACCTCATGCTCAAAGTGCGGCTCGAGTGGACCCAGGTGGATTGCAGAGACCGGGTGGCGATGTATGATGCAGCTGGGCCTCTGGAGAAGAGACTCATCACTTCGTGAGTTCATGAAAGGCTGAGGGAGACCTGGGGTCAAAGATCACACTCATATGCTGGGATCAGGTGCTGCAGCCTCAGGCCCATACGGCTGCTGTGGGGGGCAGTGGAAGAGGAGGCTAGAAGGATGTGCGCCAAGCAGCAGTCCCTTCTCAGAGTTTGTTTCCCTATCCGGATGTAACTAAGTAGTTGTTGTAGGGGATCCAGAAGGTCCACTCTTGGAAGACACATGGCTTTTTAGAACGTTCTAGAATCTGGCAGCAGCCTGGTATTCCAACCACCACTCTGCTGCACCCTAGCTGTGTGCCTTAAGACAGGGATTTTTCCCATTTGAACTTCAGTTTTTCTGACCTGTAAAATGGGTGTACACTGTTGCTCACCATTTGGTGAGATTGTAAGACCCCAAATCTCACCATCTGTGCCAGGTAGAGAATATCCAAGAAATGTCACAATTGTGACCCTCTCCTCCAGGGTGGGCAGAAGGCTCTTCAGGAAGTGGGCAGGCAGTGCTGAGTTGTACCGTTGTTTGCTGAGGACTTACTTTGTGCTGGGAGACAAGGTGGTGTCATTCCCGTGTCTCTTGGTCACGCCATCTTGCGCTCTTCTCCGTTCTACCAGGGTCTATGGGTGCAGCCGCCAGGAACCAGTGATGGAGGTGCTGGCGTCAGGCTCCATCATGGCGGTGGTGTGGAAGAAAGGCCTGCACAGCTACTATGACCCCTTCATGCTCTCAGTGAAGTCTGTGGCCTTCCAGGGTGAGGGTTCCCAAGGATGGAGGGGGGCATGGACACGGGCCCTGGTCTCCAGCCATGCCTTACACCTTTCCTGTTGGCAATGGAATGGGTGCAGAAGTCTTCACTGTGAATCAGTCCCCTCTCCCCCTCCTCCTTTCTCCTTTACACTCCTCCCAAGGCCAACTTCATTTTTTAGCAAGTTTGAGACTGGCCCTGGCAGCCCCCAGCAAAGGTGTCCTGGCAGGGCATCCCCAGGAGTTCTCCTTGGCTCTTCCGTAGCCTCATCTGCTCTCTTTCTGCCTCTCTTCTCCTGTCCCACACCACCCTGTCCCCTGGGTTAGCAGAGCTAAACTTGAGGACTACCTAGGCTAGGGCTGGGGCCTCTTTAGGGCCCCTTTCTGTTTATAGCTACGTTTATTTCCCTGCCGTGTCTGACTGTTTTTTCTCATGCTCCTGGACCCTGCAGGGTCTAACAACTGGTGTTCTCTTTGGGTTCCCAGACACTACAGTCTATAGGAAAACCAATGAAGTGTTTGGGACTATTGGCTCCTGGGAGAAGTGACCAGAGAACCCAAGGTTCCACCCCCTGAGCTCTGAGCCTCTATCTGTGTGACTCAACCGGCCCTTCCTCCTCTTGTCTAAATTTCATCTCTGTGTGTGTATGTATATGTGTGTATGTGGTCTGTGTGTCTGTGTATTTGTGTGTGTGGTCTGTGTGTGTCTGTGTATATGTGTATGGGTGTGTGGTCTGTGTGTGTCTGTGTGTATATATATGTGTGTGGTGTGTGTCTGTGTATATGTGTGTGTGTTGTGTGGTCTGTGTGGTCTGTGTGGTGTGTGTGTGTCTGTGTAGATGTGTATGGGTGTATGGTCTGTGGTGTGTGTGGTATGTGTGTGTCTGTGTGATATGTGTGTGTGGTCTGTGTGTATATATGTGTGGTGTGTGTGTGTGTCTGTGTGTGTGGTGCTGGGATGGACCCTAAAGCCTTGACACATTTTAAGCAAATGCTCTAGCATGGAGTTATGCCCTCAGCCCTTCCAAACCTCTTTGTAGAGGAGCAGCCTTCCTTCCACAGCTGCACCGTGAGGCCTGCTGTGAGCATATTTCACATGCTGTTAAGTGCACTGCTCAGGTCACTCGGCAAGATCGACCTGGCCAGCAGATAGAATGCACTATGCCCATTGCCCCTGCTCACCACTGGGTGAGCACTCTTCTCCCCATTTTGTAGATGAGGAAACTGCGGCACATTTACATAGTCATGCTTGACTCCAGGCTTTGCCGTTAGAGGCAGTGGAGTGCAGTGAGGTCCTGTGGGAGGGCCAAGGGACCCAGCCTGATACTTGTTCTTGGACCCAGACTGCAAGGTGAACCTGACACTGGAGGGCCGGCTGGATCTACAGGGCTTCCTCCACACACCCTATTACCCCAGCTACTACTCACCCAGAACCCACTGCTCTTGGCATCTCACGGTGAGTTCCACCCCACCTGGAGCCTGCCCTCTGCCCAGAGCAATCCATTGGGGTTCAGCACCTGGGATGGGAGGTGGTGACATTCTGTCCTGCCCAAGGGCTCACAGGCTAAGTACAAAGCCTGCTGGGATGGTGGTGGTTGTAGCATGTTTATCTGATGGGATCGGTGCTCCAACTTGGCCATACCCTATGATACACATGAAGACCTGCCCTTCTTTCCCAGGTACCCTCTCTGGACTACGGCTTGGCACTCTGGTTTGATGCTTATGCACTGAGGAGGCAGAAGTACAACCTGTTGTGTACCCAAGGCCAGTGGGTGATCCAGAACAGGAGGTAGCCTTCCCCCTCCTCCTCCCTCACAGGGACCTCAAGCCCCCTTACCCCTGCCTGGCCTGGGAGATAGGAGAGTGAGCAGAAGCTGAGGCTGGACAAGCCTGCCGTTCTGACTGTCCCCACTGTCCTGACCACCCAGTCCAGCCCAGCTCTCTAGATGCCCTGCAGGCTTCAGACAGGTGTCTTACACAGCGATCCCAGTTAGAGTCAATAGAGATCAGCCAACTGCGGGGAAGGGGTGCAGGGCGCCTGAGCACACAGAGGCACTGCTAGCCTTTCCCCCACTCCCCTACATCCAGAGGACCCCATCGTCTTTGGTGCTGTTGGCTTCCACGGGGACAGTGGTTCTCTGGGTGGCTCTGGGCACTTGTGTTCCCTGCAGTGTTCGCCCTGTTCCCTGCTCCTACCCTTGGTTTCCTTGCAAGAAAATCTCAAGCTAAGAACATCCTTTTGTGAGCTTGCAGGGGACAGAGGGAGCTGAGACGGGAGGTGTGTGTGTGTGTGGGGTGTTGGAGTTGGCCAGGAGGGTGAAGATGGACAGTCCCCCAGGGCCATCAACTGAGGACACTACTAGGCCCCATTTGCCTGTTGGTTGCTCTTATTCTAGATTAGAGTGGCAATGCTTGCTTTTTCTAATTCCTCAGGCCGATGACAAAAGGGAGGTTAATATGCCCAGGCTTGGTGTGGGCCCATGCTGTTGGGGTGACAAGCTCACTGAGACATAAGCCCGTGGTGCCTAGGGAACAGAGGTGTCTCCCACCACCTGGAGGAGGGTGCTGTCATGGCTGCCCTTCTCTTTCACAGAGCTCCCTCAGACATCGGCCCACACTGAGGTAGCTGGTCTCTTGCTTGCTCGTCAGAACCTAGGTAACCCTGGCATTGGAATTCCATGACGGAAGGCGCTGTGTTTTTAGTCATGACCCCTGAGTCATGTCTCTATCTCTGAGAGTCCAGAAGGGGAGGGGACAGCCTTGGGCTTGGCACCCTCTTGCACCCTGTGCCCCCGGCTATCCTATTAGCCTAGGCTGGTCCTGTGCCAAGTGCTGTGAACCCTGGAGCTCAATGCTCAACATAAGCACTGGTTTCACTGGGGTCACCTAGATGGGTCACAGTAAGGCCACTCCTAATGGTCACCAGCTCCAGGTAGAAAGACTGGTCCTCCAAGCCTGGCTCCCGGGTTTCCTTCTTGGGTAAGACTTACCTCTCCCTGCCTCAGAATCTCATCTCAGTATGCTGAGGCTTGGATGGGCTCTGAGAATGGAGTGCTCACCTAGTATATAGCAATCCCTGGGCTCCACCCCAGTAATCTCCAATAGCAATCATAAAAAAACAAAGGGCCTGCAAGTAGGCTCAGTGGGTAAAGGTGCTTGCTGCCCAGCCTCCTGGGTTCAATCCCCAGAACCAACATGGTAGAAGAAAAGAACTGACTCCCAAAAGTTGTTCTTTGGCCTCCACAGACCTGCTGTGGCAAATGGGAGTGCCTTTCTACAAAACAGAAACAAACAAACCACAGGGCAGGAGACAGACCCCTTCTGCCGAAGACTAAATACGATGAAAGTTAAGGACATACCAACCATGACTGTTAACTGGCCCTTACTCTGTGCCAGGCAGGTCCAAAGCGGGGTTATGTGCATCCCACAATCTACCAAGGAAGTCATGCTGAGATCATGTCTCTACCTGTTTTCTGTGTCTATAACCAAATCCCCAAGGCAGGGTAATTTACAAAGAATAGAGGTTTGCTTGGCTCGTGGTTATGAAGGTTGAAGTCTAAGAACATGGCATTGGAATCTGTTTGGCTTTCTGCTGAGTCATGTCATGGCAGGTGGGGTTACGTGATGAAGCAGGGCCAAACTGGCTTGCATGGACAGCGTCACTGGAGACCACCCATCAGTGCTTCTTATTCCTTTATCTGCTAATTCATGAGTAGATTAATGTACTCATCAAGTACAGTCACTGACCCAGTCACTTTCCAAAATGTCCTTCCTCCAATCCGGGTTTCCAACGGTAAACTTCAGGACTGTTGCCTGAGCCCCGGAGGCTGAGTCATTTGCCAAAAGCCCCTGTGGCTTGTGACATCATCACTGAGCTCAGGCAGCTGGGGCCCCTGGGGCATGACTGCCAGCTGTATCCGTCCATGTGTGCATGCACACCTGCGAGAGTGCTCACTCTTGTGTGGTGAGTCCCTCCCTACAAAGGCTCCAAGCAGCCTATGACATGCTATCTCTCAGGAGAGCCATTCCTAGCCAGGGCACCCGCCTGTTGGTGGGACAGGAGGCCATGTCTGTTGCTCTCACCAGTTCCTTTGAGAATGGCTAGAAAAGTCCCACCTCATCTCAGCCCCTCACTCGGGATGAAGGGTCCCCCCAGTGGAGACTGATTTCCTTGTCCTATGTCATGTCTGGTGGAAGGCAAGGCATGATGGGAGCAGCACAGTGGAGGCCTGGGGCCCTGGTCTCTGGTTACTGTGGGCTGATAATGATATGTCATTGCTGGGAAATTCTCTGAAGAGTATGTCTTGGAAAATCTGCTGTGTGGGTAGCTGGGGCCTGAGACGTGGAGGAGGGGAGAGGGAGACCAGGTCCTTTGGCCCAGTCATGGAGGGGTACAGTTGAAAGGCGACTGAGCCTCTGCCCCCAGGTGCCAAGGGGGCACTCCCACTGGCTGGTCACCCTTGGCTCCCACCCCATCCACCATTTTCTCCCAGCTCTTTCTTATGCCCTGGCAGGATCTTCCAGTGGCCTGTAGGTGGTGGAGAATTTTGTCCTTGTAAGATCCGGCTGCTGGCTGCTGGGTTTCACAGAACCTCCTCGCTGGGTGCTACCGCAGTGACGGCTTCCCCCCTTCCAGGAACCTGCCCTTACTTCCTCTCCTGTGATGTCACTCTCCTGTGACCTGCCTGACCCTTTCTGCTAACTTCCAGCCATGAGATAAGGCCCATGGTAGCCCCCTGTGGCTTGGCCTGGCTCTAGGTGGCCTTCTGCATCCCTAAGGCCCTGTGGCCAGTGCTGTGTGCTGTCACCTTGTGTCAGGTACCACTTTTTCCAAAAACCATTTTTCCAGATCTTCTTGGAAATACCTGCAGGAGGTGGGGGCAGGGGATGGCTATTACCCGATTACAGTGCCACCACTGTTCCCAAGTCACACAGTCAGGTGACAAAGTTACGTCAAACTGAGCTCTGCAGTGCCAGTCAAATGCCCTGGCCACCACAGAGCCAGCCACTGTCCCTTCCTCAGTGCTGTCTCTCTGCCTTCCTTCCTTCAGCTTGGCCCTTGTCCTTAGAAGAAAGCATGTGCCATGTGAGACCTGGCCCCTCCTCCCTCCTTTTCTCTTCCCAATGCTTCTGCCTATCCACTCAGCATCTCTCCATCCCCTCTGTGGGGAGCTGCTGATAGGCCAGATTGACAGGGTACTCTCCGCCCAAGCATCTGGCTAAGCCCCAAGGGAAAGACTCTCCCCAAACTCAGAGGGGTGAGACAGCAAGGAGGCCACACAGGGCCCCAGCACCTTCTGACGCTAGCACTTAGCTGCCAAGGAGAGAGGGCCTGGTGGGCAGGAGAAATGGAGGGCTGGAATTTCAGAGGGCCATGCATGGGAACAGTACCACATGCCTGAATCTTAAATTTGTTTAGGGGTGCTCCAAGTCGCCCTGTCAACTTCCTGGGGCCCTTTCTAAGTATAGCAGTCCGTAATAACTATTTTATCATAACTAAAAGAAAAGTTTATATAAATAACCCCCTCAAGACACAGTGGGGTTTCCCTTAGCCTGGGTCTGGGCTTGCTCCAGGACGCCCCCTGGTGGTACTCATCTTGTTAAGAGCGCCTGGACTCTGGCTCTTCCATCTTTATTCTCCTTGACACAGGCCAGCAACCTTGCTGATGCAGGTTAAATGCCTGAGTCAGGAGTTAAACCTGAGAAGTTCAGAAATGTTACTCATAGTAATCTGTGATCAGAAATACTTAAGCGGAAAATTCAGAAGCAAACCTGTTTCATTATTTACCACTCTCTTTCAGAGCCTAATTTACAAAGAGAGACTTAATTTTGTGTATAGCGAGAGCACAGTACAGGTAGTTGGCACTGCCTGGGATTTCTGGTGTTCATGGGGGTCTGAACGTCTCTCCCCAGACATGAGGGGAACTACTGCGATTCCTTTAAAATGTGTGCTTTAATGTAAATAACGTTTTTGAAAAATCATGTTTCCCAAATGCACAGCCCACTTCCCAGGGTTGTCCTCTGAGGATAACAATGTAGGATTCTATCTTTTTGTCCACAAGAACTGATGTTTCCTTAGCTAAAAAATGGTGGGGGGGGGGACAGTGGCACAAAAGGCCAGGCTTGCTCCGAGCACCCCCTGGTGGTGATCCTTTCTGTAATAAAGCAGCTGCATTCTGAGCTTCTCAAAATGCTCCTTTTCAGGACCCCTTAATTTGCCTTGAAATGATGGAGCACCTCAACATTTAGTGGCACAAATGTAGAACCTCCAAATCTTTTGAAGATTTAGTAACTGGCTTAATAGTCCAGGACTGGCACCCTCACACCCCTATCTGACATCAGTTATGGGGTACAAATCACCTGTCTGGAGAATTCGGCTGGGTGAGGTGAGAGAATGAGGAAGGAAGGGTTGGTTAAACAGTCTTAGAGCGATGCCGCCTAGAATGCCTTTAGTCCCCTGAGGTCTCTGGACTGTACTCTGAGAACTATGAGCAGGTATGAGGCCACACACGCACCTGAAGCCAGAGTCTGCCCAGGAACCTGATGGTGAAGGTCAGGGGTCTGGGCGGCTTGGCTCCAGAGCGCCTCCTGCCGGGAGCTGGGTTGGAGGCGCTTTCTTCTACCTTGCACTGCTCCTCAGTTGTCTGTCTATGGTTACGGAGGCCTGCCTGCCTGCCTGGTCAATGGGTTGACCGACTGTCTGTAAATAAGAAGGCCAAGTCCCTGTGTTTGGTGGGGAGGTGAGGGACAGCAGTCTACAGACTGTTGGCCAGCCCACTGACCAGACAGACCCTCCGCCTCTGCAGAAGCCTTCTGTAGACCCCAAGGTCGGCAGGAATGATGGTTTTCTTTATGGAACAAGAAGAGAAAGTGAGACTCAGAGAAGCCACCGACTTGCTAGATTCTCAGAGCTTCTGAGTGACTGGGGCTAGAATCTGGACAGAATTTTATCCCACAGGCAATGGGCGGGGGGAGCCACTGCAGGTCTTTGAGCAAGGATATGACATGAACAAGCTCCTTTGAGAAGGTGACTCTGGGACGGAGCAGGCAGTCACCAGAGGAAAATCAAAACAGAGGGGATGTGGGTGGGGCCGATTGCTTCTGGCTGCCTGGTCCTTATCCTGTGTATAGGGACCCCAGCTGTTCCTTCTCTTGGCTGGGAAACCAGTCCATGTGTCTGAGCCATCCCTGGTCACTCCTAGGCTGTGTGGCTTCCGCACCCTCCAGCCGTATGCGGAAAGGATCCCCATGGTAGCCTCGGCTGGTGTCACCATCAACTTCACCTCCCAGATCTCCCTTACCGGCCCTGGTGTGCAAGTGTACTACAGTTTGTACAACCAGTCAGACCGTGAGTACGGCATGGGAGGGGGCTATCCTGCCCCTTTGCTCTCCCCAGATGTGTACAAACGTTTATGAGGCTAGACTACAGTGAGGGTGCTCTGTGTGTGTGTGTGTTCACACATGTGCATGTAAGAGTGTGCACTGGGCAGACAGTTCCATGTATTTCTTTGTGTGTGTCATCTGGGTGTGGTTTTGCATGGGCCATGGACATGGCACTGGAGCAGGTGTATAGGTACTTGATCACGTGTGTGTAAGGATATAGATTCATATACTTCATGTCATGTGTACTAATGGTACCCTTCTGTTTCCATGGCTTCCCATGGGTCTCCAGCCTGCCCTGGAGAATTCCTCTGCTCCGTGAATGGACTGTGTGTCCCTGCCTGTGACGGGATCAAGGACTGCCCCAATGGCCTGGATGAGAGAAACTGCGGTGAGCAGTCTTCCACCGTCCCTCCTCTCTCCCCGCACTGATTTAACTCTACCCCATGAGTCTCCCTTATGAGCACCCAAGAACCCAGGGTTCTTTTACTGTGTCAGCATGGCAAGGAGGCAGTGTGGGAAAGTAGCCTCCTCAGAGCCACCCCTGAGGCAGTGTCTGGGACAAGCTATGACCCTCAGCTCAGATTTCTCCCTTCATCACAGGCAAATATGCCAGTTCTCTCTCCTAGCTAGTCTTCTGAAAAACAACCAAGAGGGGGGTAGGGATGGTTTTGGGGCTGGGACTGACAGGGAATGGGATCCAGGGTAGGAATCCTCTATCTTTCTCCTTGAACGGGGCCCTCATCCCTTCAGCCTAAGGCAGGAATTGGTGGTCTCCAGACTGGGGCTTTCGGGAATAGTTGTGAGAAATGCCAGCATCTGGCCCCTAGACCCACCGCCCAGGCATCGGAGTGCTATGGCATCTGGACTGTCATGCTCCACACTTGCCTTGTGTTCTCAATTTGGGAGGAGAGAATCAGAGGAAGATATTTCATATTTGACCCTGAATGTCTGGGGACCTCAGACACATCATTCATGTCTGTCCTCAGCAATGAAACGGGGCTTGCCAGGATTGCTATCAGAAGGATTTGTGATGGTGGACACGTGATACAGGGATCATCTGCTGCCACTCTAAAGCCCCAGTCTGGTCCTCTGGCTCCACAACCACTGTCCTCTGTGCCCACAGTCTGCAGAGCCATGTTCCAGTGCCGAGAGGACAGCACGTGCATCTCACTGCCTCGAGTGTGCGACCGGCAGCCCGACTGTCTCAATGGCAGCGATGAAGAGCAGTGCCAAGAAGGTAGGGGGACCCTGCCCAGGGTCTCCAAGGAGATCAAAGGGAGGTCACAGCAACACCTTCTACTACAAAGGTCTCTGTCTTCTTGTTCAAATACCATCAACCCACTGTACCTATGTCAGCATGATCAGCTGTCTGCTCAGAGGTCTGTCTGTCCATCCATTCACCTATCCATCCATCCATCCACCCAACTATCCAACATCCATTCAATCATCCACTCACCCATTATCCAACTGTAATATTCATCCATCCATCCATCCACCCATCCACCCACTCACTCATCAGCCACCCTTCCATCTTCGCTTCTGAATCACCCTTTCCATCCACTGTTTCACATAACTACATGCTCATCCATCGATCCACTGACCTGGCAACCATCTCCCTGTATACACAACTATCTCCCTAGGAGACCTCTGTCTCCTCTGTCTAGTCAGCCAGTCTGCTAGCCCCCTGCTTATCCGTCCACCCACCATCCGACTCACAAACCAACCAGCACTAGGAGGCTACCAAGTGATGGGCCAGGTGTAGTGAGGGGGCAGAAATAAGACAGCAGTGAAGTGGTACCTGCCCTTCAATGGGTTACCTCTTAGTAAGAGGACAATGAAGGGTGACCAAAAGTCTTGAGGACACCATGTGTGGTAGTGTGGGAAGGATGGGGGCATGGGGAGCATCTTAGATGTAAGCTTTTAGCTGGGCCCTGCAGAGAGATGGAATTTGAACAGGCTGGAGGGAAGGAAGGAAGGACAGGCACAGAGCAGATGGGGTTGGGATGTCCATGACAACGAAGAGTGGAAGGGAGTCTTTGACTGCTGGGGAAACGTGGCCCTGCTCTTGGGTCTCTAGTCAGATAGGAAAAGCATGGTTTTGCTTTCAGGGGCATCATGGGAGTGTGAGGTCAAGCAGTTCTAGTCTGAGAGGGAACACAGCCTCACTATCAGTGGGACCAGGCTGCATGGGGGTGGGAGGAGACCCTAGAGGAGACTTGGGGAACCCTTTGGTGTGACTGAGGCCCCTCCCTAGTCTCCTGGCCTCTCCTGGTGCCATTTTTTCCGGGTCTCACTTTGGAAGGCTCCCTCGGGGCTCAGAGACCCACCTTCGGTGGCCTGCCTGGTCCCCTCCATCCCAGGAGTGCCCTGTGGGACATTCACCTTCCAGTGTGAGGACCGGAGCTGTGTAAAGAAGCCCAACCCAGAGTGTGACGGACAGCTGGACTGCAGTGACGGCTCAGACGAGCGACATTGCGGTGAGCCTGCCCGTTGCAGCTGTGCATGAAGACCAGGCCTTGGGAGGGGGCAGGGATCCTCGTGGGGACACCAGAGGAGAGTGGCACCATGTGCCGTTCTGTGCCTATCTGTCTCTAGCACCTCTTCCTGGGCACATCTCCTTTCCCCCACGTCTCTCCACCACTTTCCTTTGTTTTCTGTCTCCGTTCTCACTAGCCTTACTTCCTCCCCTCCTTCTCTGTCCACCCCTGGCCCTCTCCCACCCCTAGACTGTGGCCTCCAGGGCCCCTCCAGCCGCATTGTGGGCGGGTCCGTGTCCTCTGAGGGTGAGTGGCCATGGCAGGCCAGCCTCCAGATTCGGGGTCGACACATCTGTGGGGGTGCTCTCATCGCTGACCGCTGGGTCTTAACAGCAGCCCACTGTTTCCAGGAGGACAGGTGAAGGGACAACACAGGGCCTGGAGGTGGGTGGAGGGAAGGTCACGGGAGGTACAGTGTGTGCAAACCGTA
Source organism: Dicrostonyx torquatus (assembly GCA_028555095.1). Lineage (NCBI taxonomy): Eukaryota > Metazoa > Chordata > Mammalia > Rodentia > Cricetidae > Dicrostonyx > Dicrostonyx torquatus. The sequence continues at coordinate 1,188,993 of JAQHUG010000353.1, forward strand.
CACAGACAGAGGAAAGGGAAGAGAAGAGTCCCAGACTGGCTGCCATGACATGTGGGATCTGGTCTGGCACCGCCCCAAACATGCTGTGTGTTGCTAGGCTCGTTGTTCAGCCTTCCTGTGCTCTCCTCTGGCTTTAAGTGGATGCCACAATCATCTACTCATTCTAGTGACCCAACAATTGTGCTCCTCCTACGTGCCAGGGGCTGCGCAGGACATTCAGGAGGTCGTAGAGGAGACAACTGCCCAAGCTGGTCACAAGCCATAGCCCCTACCATAATTTGAACTGTGATGGAGGTGCTGGGTGGGACCAGGGAAGTTCTCAGGGACATCTCACTGGCCCCCAAACCTCTTTCCCTCGTGAGCTGAACCCCTTCCAGTCCTAACAAGATTTGAGCCCCAAACCCCTCAGGTCCCTAGAACAGAAGACAACTCTCTTATGTCCTCTATTGGCTTCTGGGGCCTGTTTGTCTTCCCAAGGCACACTCTGCTCTGTCTACCTGCTCTTCTTACCTCTCTGCTAATTTCTTCACCAAGTCATGCCACTGACCTCCCCTACCCACTTCCAGTCTGCAAAGTGGGTACAAACAGAGAAACACTGGCACAGGCTGGCACTGGGCTCTTCTGTGTCTCATTAGAATTTCCTAAGAATATAGAAGTAGAGAATGTTCCCATTTTGCAGATGGTAGGGCTGAGGCCTAGAGAAGGTCAGGTTTCACTAGGGAGAGACGAGGCTAGGGACAGAGCCCAGACGGGAGAACCCAGGCATGTATTCAGTTAGCACTGTACACCAGCCAGGGGTTTGAGAGAAGGGAGACGGTGTAGAGGGAGACAGGAATCCCGACTCCAGTGGGAAAGCTGGCTGCTGCCAACTGGGTCTCTGGATAGGAGACAAAGCAGCTGGGCTATGATGCCTTCCCCTGCCTCCCATCCAGCATGGCCTCCCCGAGGCTATGGACTGTGTTTCTGGGCAAGATGCGGCAGAACTCACGCTGGCCAGGCGAGGTGTCCTTCAAGGTGAGCCGCCTGTTCCTGCACCCGTATCATGAGGAGGACAGCCATGACTACGATGTGGCCCTGCTGCAGCTGGACCACCCTGTGGTGTACTCAGCCACCGTGCGCCCCGTCTGCCTGCCTGCACGCTCTCACTTCTTCGAGCCAGGCCAGCACTGCTGGATCACGGGCTGGGGAGCCCTGCGAGAGGGTGGTGAGCAGGGGCAGGTGGTGGGATCTGGGATGTCAGATGCAGGCTTGGAGGAGGGCTGTCAGGGGCCCATCTCCAGGCCCTCCAACTTTGGGATCTGGATTTTATAAGATAAAATCGGTAATATGGCCCGTGGGTCCTGCTACTGTCCTCCTAGCGCTCCTTGGCTTTGGAAGATACTGAAGAACTTAAGTAGGAGGTATAGGGGATAGGCAGGGATGCCACAACTTGGCTAGATGAACCTTGGGGTGGAGGGTGGGGGTCAGGTGGTTTACTACAGACTGGATTGAAGGGAAAATGTCATATAAGCCACTCAGTCTTGGGAGAGGTGGGCATTATGGCCCCCATTTTCTTGATGAGAAAACTGAGGCTGGGTCCTTAGTTACTGAAAGCCACCCAGTCAAGGGATCTGAAACAGGGCCTCGGACCTAGGACCGCCCACTCTCTAGGGCCCAGAGTTTTTTGCTTCTGTTGCTAGAAAGGGTCTTCTCCCCTCCTTGGCCTTAATGGACAGGAGCTGCCATCTTTAGAGGCTCCCTTCTCCCCGCTCCGTTTTGCAAACACAGGCTTGGCAGGCTTAACTGGAGAGTTGACTGCAACCTTGGCTGCTGGTGATTTACCACCTGGAAGGAGGGGCAGGTGTGATGTGGTGCTAGGGATTGAACAAGGGCCTCCCATCTGCCAAGACAACTGCTCCACCACCCAGCTGCACCCCGGCCTCTGCAGAGATAGCTTAAAGAGGGGGACACTGAGGCTCAGAGAGGGGCCTTGGCTAAGATCACAGAGACACAGCAAGGGGTCCTTGCTTGGCTGCTCACACATGAGCACCTACTATGTGTCGAGCATTGAGGCAGACACGGGGCAGGAAAACGAGAGCACTCTTATGGTGTGAGCTACCACAGACAGGAACAGGAAACAGCCCTGAGGAGGCACTGGCCCGCCACGGCCCTGAAGGCATCAGGAAGAGGGGTCTACACTGAGCCTGGAATGACTGAGCTGTTCCTGGCAACCAGGTGTTCGAGGTGTCAGCGAGAAAGGCCTGAGGATGTTAGCAGTTCCCAGCTGGAGGGGAGGCAGGTGTGGCTAGAGGAAGGCCTTGGGGCAGGTGTGCCCTGAAGGCCACCACAGGATTCAGGAGGAGCCTCCCCACCTACATCTTAGAGCCAAAGGAGCTTCAAAACCCCAGTGTCTGGCCTGGTGGGTTACTATCCCTTAGTTCTCCGGGACAAGACCTGGGCTGGACAGCAAGGGCCACTAAGGAGTTAAGAGTCCAGTGAGGGGCTTGTACATATATTTGATACATCCCCTGGGGCTACGATAGAACAGAGAGAGTCTGCCCGAGCCTGGTTGCCCGTGAGAGGAAGGAAGAAGGGGACATGTTCTAACAGGCTTTTCAGGGGGTAGAGGTGAGGGCTCGGTCATCACAAGCCATGCAGAGGAGCCAGCAGTGACAGGCAGAGTGGGAAGGGCTCCTGAGAGGTCAGGATGGCCGCAGCGGGAGCAGATTCCTTGCCCCCTTCATTTGCTGCCGCTCTCCCTGCAGGTCCCAGTAGCAGCACCCTGCAGAAGGTGGACGTGCAGCTGGTCCCTCAAGACTTGTGCAGTGAAGCCTATCGCTACCAGGTGACCCCACGCATGCTCTGTGCTGGCTACCGCAAGGGCAAGAAGGATGCCTGCCAGGTAACAACCTGGTGTGGGCCGAGGGGAAGATGACTGTACCCGCTTTACAGAGGAGGAGCCTGAGGCTTTCAGAGATCGAGGGGGCTGCCCATGGCTGCACAGGCACATAGCAGACCCTTGGGGTGGAAGGTCTTTGGCTCTGCTCCTTGATGTCCTGAGACCTTGGGCCTGGGTCCTACAGGGAAGAACTGAAGAGGGGGCCTCCCCTGAGGCAGTCATGCCTCTCCACTCCTCTTTCAGGGTGACTCTGGAGGCCCGCTCGTTTGCAGGGAGCCCAGTGGCCGCTGGTTCCTGGCAGGGCTGGTGAGCTGGGGCCTGGGCTGTGGCCGACCCAACTTCTTTGGCGTCTACACCCGTGTCACACGTGTGATCAACTGGATTCAGCAGGTGCTGACCTGAGGAGCTGTTCTACAGAGCTGGACCCGCCTCCAGCACAAGTTCAGGGCACCCACCCAGCCAGGGCACCAGTATTCTGGGGCGAGTGACCCAGCTGAGGCCTGTTCCCTCAGGCCTACCCCAGTGACAGCACAGAGAAGGGATGCCAGCTGGTGGTCAGGATATCGCCTAAGGTCCAGGGGCCAGTCTCCGTTGGCTTCACCTCTAGCTCTTCCTCGTTCTAGCTGTTCCCTCTCTTTCCTCCTTCTACCATTGTTTTGGGGTGGGGTCTGGTGTCGATGATGCTGGCTCCCAGTCTGTAGGGGACACTTGGAGGGAACTGACTCAGAGAGCAGATTCCAGCCTGTGAGGCCCCCATGTAAGTGGATGGGTGGGAAGAAGGTGCCTCTATCAAGCAAAAACCCTCAGAGCCTTTGAGACTGCCAAGTGGGCCACACGATAAGCCAAACCATGGGGCAGCCCCAGCTGCAGGTGCCTGCTGCAGCTCGGTCTGCTCCGGGGCACTCCCTGCCATTCACTGGAGGCCTGCCATCTGTTCTGAAAATAAAGAACTTGACCAAGCCCCGATGATGCTCTCTGAGTGACCTCACACATCTTATGCCTGTCACTGGAACAGATCTGCTGCTGGATCAACCCCTTGTGACATGTCCAGAGGCCACTGTAGAGAACAGTGGGAGGAGGGACTCAAAGGCAGGTAAAGGTTTTCTGGAGGAAAGGAAAGGGCCAAGGGTATATATAGCCCTAGATATCGGGGCATGCAAGGAATGGCAAGCTGGATAAGGCCGGCACAGAGGAGAAAAGGGGCAGCACTGCAGGGGGGCTGCAGGGAGGTGAGACCCGAGAATGAGCAGAGGATTTGACCCGGGGGCTATGGGAGCCACGGCAGGCTGGAAAGCAGAGTTGCTTCACATCTTACAAGCAGCACCCACACCATGTTGGGGGAGCTGAAGGCAGGTGATTGGCGATGAAATCCAGGGAGAGAACAAAGATGACTGAAGCAAGCCATGGAGGTGAGCTGGAAGATTTAGGACACAGGGGCGCCCCCTGGAGGCAGTAGTGATAAGTGGCACATGCATAGAGCTCTGGAACTGACAGACAGGCATGAAGGCAAAGGGGTAGGGCCAACCATGAAGCAGAGGGAGACACTGGGTCCTACTAGGAAGGGAAGGGGCCAGGCAGATAGTGAGGGCCTCTGGCACCTGTGTGTAAGGCACAAAAGGGTCATATGGCAGCCCCTCTCCAATTCCTAGCCCTAGAGGGTTAGCTGGGGGTCCCACCTATTCTCTATTAAAACAGGTGGGGAAGGAGGACCACATCTTTCAACAAGCCTCTAGCTGGCTCCTGAAAAGCTGGCAGGAAAAGTGGGCTCACCTTTAGGGACTGCACGTCCTCAGGGCTGAGGTGATGTTTTCCGAGCTGTGAGCTGACAGGAGAGTGCCCTGGCCTTAGTGCACCACTGCCAGTCAGAAGATGGCGGCCCAGCTTCACAAAGGGAGTAGGATGCGCAGGCAAGAGGGTGAGGTGATCCAGCAGGAAGTGGAGGGGTGGCCCAGGGCTTAGGCTACTGCAGGGCTGCTGGCAGAGCAGGGAACCTCAACTCTGACTCCTGGGTACAGGACTTTCTCATACACTCGGGGAAAGTGGGTCTACTACACCTGAGTTTAAGCCCTGTCCCCAAAAGTGGCCCAGAGAAAGAAGGAGGCAGCCAGGCAGCCTGTTTGTTCAGGTTTATTTCAGGTGAGTGGGACACAGCTGACAGATGTGTGCCCATCCCAGGGGGTCAAGACATGGAGGGGCAACTCAGCCCCTTTCACACCTGCCCCCTTCCCCACCACAAGTTCCTGGGCAACCTCAAAGACTCACAGCGCACTCTGCTGCCAAAGGCCTGGTGGCACGGGGGAGGGGCAGCCAAGGTGATGCCAAGTCTGTAGTTTCCTCCCTGCTTGGCTAAGTCCTCGCATTGTCCCCCACCAGTATCTGAAGCCATAATGTCCCACTTGAGGGCTAGGCTAGAGTCCCTCTCACCAGAAGGTAACGATTGCAGCCCCAGACACTTAGGGCTTAGGAACCCCATTCCTCCCTGGTCCTCACAACACCCCTGTGAGGTAGGTGGGAGGAGGAGGGGTGCCATGGAGGCTGAAGGAGGTGCTATGACTGGGCTGGGAGAGAGTGTATCTGCCATGCAGCAAGGAGACCCAGGTGAGGGGACAAAAGGACCTGGGATATATGGGTGGGCAGTGCCACACTTTGGCCATGGGCAGATGATTCTGCCTGGAGACCCCAGGGCCCACTTCAAGCCTTCCAAGGTCCCAGAGGGCCCAAGGCCTGGGCCTGAAGGCAGGATTGGGTCCCAGCCCGGCAGATGCAGGCAGCAGTGACAAGGGAGAGGGCAAATCTTCCTCCTCAGGCCGGGGGCCCACCCCGTGGTACAAAAATAAAGGATTTCAGATCGGAACCCCAAGTCCCTGGAGGTGATCTGGGGGCTCACATCCGGGTGCCTCTGGCTTGTAATAGCTAGAAAATAAGAGAGGAGAGGAACAGAAGGAAGAGGAGAGGGGGGGTCAGAAAATCAGGGTAGGGGTGAGGACAGGGTGATGCCAGGACAGGAAAGTTGAGGAGAGTGGGGGAGGGAGGGAGAGAGGGAGAGAGAAAGGCAAGTGAGTCCCAGGCTGGCTCTGGAGGAGGGGTGGGGCTGAGGCCCAAAGGAGGCGGAGTCAGGACCGAGGAGGGGAGAAACTGCCAGTCTTGGGCTGTTGGTGGCAGCCTGGTGAGGGGACAGGGGTAGGAGGGGCAGATCACTGCTTTCCCAGGCAAAAGGGGGCCACCGGAAGCAGCTGTTTGCTCCATCTTAGAATCCAACTGTGGCCCAAAGAGAGGCAGTGACTTGCCCAAGGTCACACAGGGAGATCAGCTTGACTGGGGTCTATGGTCACCCAGTTAGAGATCAGGTCTTTTCTTGCCACGCTCCAATCCTTGGCAGGCTCTTGCCAACTCATCAGTCAAGGGGCACCACATGTGGCCTGGCCACCCACTCCACAGAACTAGGGGACATAGTACCCACATGCAGTGCTGCACGAGCTTCTAGACATGCGTGATGGGTCAGAGGCGCATGGCTAGTCCTCCCCTCCCCTGGCCTGGCTCCAGTGCTGACTGACTATAGGCAGGCAGGTACAAGAGTCTCCACCTCTGGACTTTTTCAGTTCTCAGGGCCTCACCCCAAGCCCAGATAAGTTGAGAGACTTTGGTGGGTGGAGAGAATCAGCCAAAAGCTCGGCTCAAGTCCAAGGACAAGATATGAGCACCCTCCTTGCTTCCGCCCCTCCCTTCAGCTCTGCCAGGCTACAAACCAGGGGCGGCAGCTCTGGGGGCGGGCGCGAGGCCGAGGAGCTCTCACAGCAAGCTCAGGCTTGGGTCTGGGAGGGTGCGGACAGGGACCTGCAAGGAGGAAACGTGAGGAGGCAAGCGGGAAGAGTGGGGCCTGTGGCCAAGGCCAGCCTCAGAGGTGCCCTGCTGGGTTGGAGGACACAGAGCAGATGCGGCTACGTCCCTCCTCCCCAGGCCAGGAGGCAGAAGGGGCCGAAAGGGGCACAGGAGGCGGCAGGCAGGATGCTTGGGGATGCAGGGCCAGGGGGCCCGGGGAGAGGGCGCGGGAGACTGGGACTAGGGCAGCCCCAGGGTGGAGACGGGAGCAGGCAGAGAGGAAACCTGGGCAGGGGCAGAGAGGGAAGAGGCAGGGTGCAGATGAGATCCAGGAGGAAGAGGAGGTGGATGAAGATGAAGCAGGACCTCCAGCAGGAAGCGGAGGAGGAGGAGGCGGTGGTGGGAGGGAGAAAAGGTTAGCGGGATCCTGAGATGACAGGGCTGCAAGAGAAAGTGAGAGAGGGATGGTTATGGGCGAGGCGCCAGGCGCTGAGCTAACCCTGGTGGCCCGCCCCCGCAGTTCCCGGCGGCAGCTGCTCCAGCAGGGAGAGGGCGGGAGGCCCGGGCTGTCATTAGCAATCGTCCTCTTGGGGGCGGGCTGCACCTTTCTCCTGGGCATCCGCCTCCACCTGCACCTGGGCCACCTCCACCTCCTCCACCTCCTGCCGCCGCTGCTCCTCCAGCTGCTCGTCCGTGCTCTGCGCACCCGCCACCGATCAGGGAAGAGAGAGTGGAGACACTGACGAGGGGGCGAGGCTGCGGGCGGCTGTCCGCAGGGACCCCCGACCTCAGGACAGAGGGGCAGGTGGGATGAAAGGGACCTCTGAGAGAGGAGGGCTGCAGCCAAAGCAGCTGGTGCGTCTTCCCTAGCCCAGAGGGGATGCTCAGAGACCAGCCATGCTGCAGTTATGAAGTCCAGCTATGGGGAGGGCTGGAAGAGGAGCCACTGGGCTCCTGGGAAGGCCTTACTTTGGGAGGATGGATCCAGAGCAGAAAGCCAAGGTTGTCCCAGGGCAGTCCCCAGCCAGATCTAGATGCCAGCAACAATGCCTGGCAGCCTGGGCTAGGTTGGCGACACAGGGAGGCAGAGCAGCAGGGCACCCTGCACTCTTATAGGAAGGAGCCAGCCACTGGCATTGGGGGGCTGGGGGTGGTAAGGGATCACAGCAGGGCTGGGTGGTGACACAGGAAGCCAGAGTTCCTAAGACTCCTGCACATGGGCACAGCATCCACCTTCCCAACCTGGATCATGCCTATAGTGTGGGCCCTACTGCAGGCCTCAGGGTACTGGACATACTCAATTCTTCCCCACAGGCTGGCTGCTAACTTGGGAGATTGCTGCCTAGGCCAGAGCCCACAGGGCTCCTGACACCAGGCTACCCAAAAGGCCTGGGGAAGGGTAGGACTGTGGGATTTCCCCATCCTGACCTAGGCTGACATCAGACAGTCGCTAGTCCCTGGGAAATAATCCAGTAGCTGGGAAGCCAGGAGTTCCAGTGTGGAATCTCCAGAGCGCTTACGAGCCACCTCTCCCTTCACAGAGAATACAGCAGAGATGTGAGAAGAGAGACAGAGCAGCGCGTTACACCTGGGCCCCTCGCTCAGCGTGCTCTGCCTCGGGCTCCAACACCTTTCCATGTGGTCTCATGAATAAGAGGCATCAAGCCTGCCACCCTGTCTATACCCTTGCAATGGTGCTACCTGACTGCTCCCCAGCCTGGGCCAAGGGTGTGAGCTGACTGGACTGTAGTGGCATGGGATGGATGGCGTTGGCTGTGACCATGACCATGAGCGTTATGTGGGTGCAGCAGGAGGGAGGACGGAGCAGCAGAATGGGGGAGAGGTCTTTGCACAGGGCAGGGACTCACCTTGGTCTTACGGCTAGACTCGGAACTTAGGCCGTGTGGGGAGCTATGGAGTTCCTTAGACACCACACACAGGAACTCGGCCTGGTCCTCGCTGCCGTAGTTATAGGAGGAACCGATGTTCACCAGCTGGAGGAAGGGCAGGACTCATTACCGTCTTTGCCAGCAGAGGGCAAGGGAGATAGCAGTCTACTGGAGGACCCACGCTAGCAAGCAGCAGGCCAGGGGCCCAGCCCAGGAGCCCTCCACATCCTCCCTGGGGTCTTACAGATTAGATCACACCATTTCTAGGTTTTCTGAGACAGGGCCTCAGACTCATTATGCAGTTGAGGATAACTTGACTTCCTGCCTCCATTTTGAGTGTAGATGTGGCTCTCCTAATAGGGCACTGGTGCTGATAGAGTCCTACCCCAAACTAGAACCTTTCCTGACGGCTCTTCAGAACTTCACAAAGGCCTTGTGAAGGGGGTACCATGAGTTCACATCCCAGGATGCAGAGGCTGGGAGAGGAGCTAGCTTGTTCAAGGAGGAGGAGTGACAGAGGGCATGGCTGGAAGAGAGGGGGCCCTCCCGTCCTAGCTGGCTGGTTGGTCTTCCTCACAATGGTCTTCCTCACATCCTGGAATCCTAGCCTTCTGCTCCAGTTTCCCTGTGGAAAGAGGCTGGTGGGCTAGGTGCATAGGGAACTAGATCATCTCTTGTTCTCAGGGCAGATTGAACCTTGAGTTCATTGTGTGTGTGTGGTGGTGGTGGGGAATCTATGGCTCTAGAAACCCAAGAGGCAGAGTATGGCCATGTGGCTGATAACAGGAGACTCCTGTGGTGAGCCATATATGGCCTGGAGGCACGTACCTTGGGAAGCCAGCACCTGGGGCTTCTAGGAAAGGGAATCACTGTGCACAGCTGTCATGAGACCCTGGAGGACAGGCCCAGGATATAGCAAGGATTCCATTCAACTCTGTGGTTCTGGTCTCCTATACCTGAGCTGCCCGAGGACCAGAGACCAGCTGCTGTGCAAACCCCCAGTGACTAGGATGCCCAGTGACGTGTCCTTTGCCTCCTTCTCAGTCCGCCTGTGCCCAGCAGGCACTTTTCTAGTCTTGCTTAGTTCCATTCAAGAAGACTCTGGGTTTGGGCTGGGGGAGGGACTGGAGGCTGAGACTGCAGAAAGGACAAAGCTTAGGGTGTCCCTTGTACCCAGCCCACCTGCTCGAAGCGCCAGCCATCAGACATGGTGGAAACCATCTGTGTGAGCTCCTCCTCCTGGCACTGCAGCACACGGTACACATGCTTGGGTGGCACCTGTGGGTCAAAGGGTCACATGGAGGGCACCTCTAAGGGAACCAGGCACCCAGCTGCTTCTTCCCATATTGTATAATCCTAGATGGAGGGCAGGAAAGTTAGTCAGGGAGGAGGGAGCCGTGGTCTGAATACCTACTGTGTACCGGATGCTTCCCTTGCAGGACTCCTCTTTCCGAGACCCTTAGGCATTTTGGAATTTTATACTGAGGTTCAGTTACTTGCCCAGGGTCACCAGCTCAAGGGTGGGAGAGCCATGTGTGGAATATGGGAGATACAAGAGGGAGGCTGGGTTACCAGCCAAGTCAGACCCTCACCTCTTTAGCCCCTGTGGTTGGGAGGTGATGTCTCATCCTGTTCCCCAGAGGCCTGGGGTCTGAGCTCTGAAATGCCAGCCCCAACAGCTCATGGGCACCTACAGGGGACTGCCTGACTCCATGAGGCAGACATTTACTTATCCTGTATGGCCTTGGGTGGGGTTGGGTGGGTGATTGTACTGTTTCTGGCATCCTCTGTGAGCAAGGGTAGCTAGGCAACTTTGAGTATCTCTACGTTCCACGGAGGAAAACAAAGAAGGGCATGATAACCCTTGGTCACACACAGCAGGAGCCAAGTCAGGAGCAGAACCCTAGCAGTATATATCCAGGATGGGGCTTGCTGAACAGCCTGGAAGGCCTCCCTCTTCCCTTAAAGCCCCCCACCCCGCTTCCCCACCATGGGTCCTGGTTCCTCTCTCCAAACCTGGGTCACTGTGTAGTCTTTCTCCTCCATCCTGTCTTTGATGATTCGGATCAGGGGGCCAATGTTGTAGAATTCAGCTTCCTCCAGGACCCCTAGAACACAGAGCAGCTGGTCACCTCTACTGTCTCCACGCCCCACTCTCCTTGTCCCCAGACACACTTCCTGCTCTGGTCACATTCCTAGACGGGGTCTAGGAGTTCAGGGGTCAAGAGAGAGGGAACATTTCAGATGGAGGGATTTGCTTGATTGGTAGAGTGACTGACTAGCATGTACAAAGCCCAGGTTTGATCCCCAGCACTGCACAAACCGTAAGTGGTGGTGAACACTTGTAATCCTAGCACTTGGGAGGTAGAGGCATGAGGATGAGAAGTTCAAAGATATCCTTAGTTACTTAACACGTTTGAGTCAGCCTGGGCTATATGAGACTTGGTTCAATCCAAACAAAAGGGAACATTTTTTTTTCCCTTGGTCCCCACATAAGAGGCTCAGATGCCACTCTTCAGCCAGCCCCGTCTCCTGTGCTGCAGTGAGCATGTGATCCAGGACTACCTGGTGACCCTGAATGTTTTGGGCATCAAGAGAGAAGGCTTGCTGGGACTGTGTCCTAGAATACTACAGCGAGGGCCTAGGCCACCCACTGTGTGTCCTCATTCATCAAACACATGCGAAGTACCAGGCCTATTGCATTATGATACTTGTCAGAACTAGAAGCGAATACTTTCATTATGTCCACTGAATAACTGGGGAAACTGAGGCTGAGAGAAAAACAGCTTGTCCAAGGTCACAGGGCCTGTAAGCCGCAGAGCCAAGGCAAGTTCCACATTCAGAGCCCTGAACCCCTTGCAAGAAGTAAATTTTTGGGCACTCCCAGATACCACTCGTAACTGCTGATAAAGCTCTTGTGGATTCATCAGAGGTCCCGGGAAATGAGGGACGCAGGTATCACTGCTTGCGTGTTATAGACTGATCTTCAAGATTAAGTCAGTCATCCCTCCTCCCACTCAGTGAAGTGCAAAGAGCTCTCAGGAGTCTGGACTACAGGAAGTCCCTGCAAAACAGGGGCTGCTGGGCTCTCTGAGGACAGGGACCATCACAGACTGTTATATCCTCTCAATCCTGAACCTCTGAAACCTAACTGCCATGTGATGGAGGGACTCTGGTTGGGAGGTGAGGGGTCATGATGACGGAAATTCAAGGAAATGAATGCTTTCTGAATGGTGGCTGATGGCCAATGAATCCCTCTGCCTGTATAGAGCACACAAGTGGGCAGCTGGCAGCAGGGGAAAGGGTCAGGCCTCTAGGCTAACACACTGACCCTGAATCCCAGTCTATAAAGTGGGAGGGATCAGCGGCTGTTGTCATAGGCCCCAAGCCTCTGGGACTTCCTTACTGGAACTGGACCAGGGGTCATTCTGATCTCTGTTGGTGTTCAGCCCATACCTGCCTGAAGGGACAGCCAGCAAGGACCACTGCCTGAGTGACAGAAATCTCCCAGGCCCTAGCTGAGAGAAACCATGACAGGCATCCAACCCCAAGCTGTATACCCCAGGCTGTGAGACCCAGAGAGGTTAACTAACATTTCCACTGCCACACAGCAAGCTCCCTCCTGAAATCATCTCTCCAGATGTGAAGATGTGAGAACGGCAGAGCTTTGAACGGCTAGAACCTGTAAACAGGTGTTGGCTGTGATGCAGCTGGAGCGTGAGCCTCCCAGAGGGACCTGCTCCTGAGCCCAGGCCCCACCCACGTGATCTCTTCCCCTTGGACTGCTAGGCAGCTAGCTGGAGGCTGGGCAGAGCGAGCTACCTACAGTGAGCTCTGAGTATGATCTCCCTGTCCTTTGGGGGGAATCTTCAGACCACTGTACCCCGCTGGGGTCAGCCAGAGAAGATCACTGCCTAGAGCAAGGGCTGTGTCAAACACCCACAGATTCACAGGACCCCATCTGCAGTTCCAACCCCACTCTTTCGAATGTGGGTCATGATGCCCATTTTGTAGGCACTAGTGGAGACCCAGAGAAGATAGACATGTCCAAGCTGGCCTGGCACGATCCCGAGCGATACTCAGGTGTACAGAGGAGAGCCTGTTTGAGGATGGCTTCAGTCCCTGCTTCTATTCTGCTTCTATGTCAGTTGGGCCAGGATATGAACCTCCACAGGCCTGGGAAAGGCAGAAGCCCTACCAGGAACAGCACCCCAACTCCCCCACGAGCCACTGGGCTGCAGAAGCAGCCAGCTTTGGGAACTCCACCCAATGGCTGATGGCAAGACCCTGCTTGGGAGACACAGAATAAGGCAAAGGCAGCCCTAACTCTTTCTCCCATCCAGCCTGGAGCATCACAGGCCACACCAGGCCTTCCTGAAGGCTTGGGAACAAGGTCATTCCCAAAGTCAGCAGAAACCTCGGGCCTCACTGGCTCCCTTGATCTTCTTCCATTTCCCCATCACTTCCCCAACAGCACTCAGTGACAGCTTAGGTCTGTCAGATTGGCAGAGACCTGGAGAATGGGACCCCACTGCGGAACAGGCAGAAATAATGGGGGAAAGTAGAGGCTACCCTGACTACAAGAATGGTTTTACGTCTCCCCCGAAGGCTCTGCCTGGCTCCAGAGAGCCCCAGACCAGCACAAGGAAACAACTCACCCTCCTCAGCCATGTCCTTGTCCAGCACCAGTTTGCCATGCCTGAGGAAGTTCAGTATGGGCCCGAAGTAGGTGGGGTCTCGGTCAATGAGGTAGGCCCCGGTCTCATCCTGTGGAGATGACCATAGGAAGTGAGAGGGGTGTAAGCTGCCCCAAGTCCAGCCCCACACATAAGCTCAACTCATCAAAGGCTGGAAAAGGACTGCAGGGAGAGAGGACGGGGGATGAGACGGAAGAGCAAGGCGCTGGGTTCCAACCCTGCCTCTCGTCTTTTCTAGACTGTGTGACCTTGAGTCAATCATTTGGGCTCTTGAGGCATCTCTTCTCTCCCCTAGAATCAGGGGCTAAAGTGTGAGTGTAGAGTGTGACCTTTCTTCTGAGTAAACCCTAGCTCAGCACAGGACTCAGAAAATTTTCCTCTTGGGAAAGTTTTCTTCTTGGAGGCTGTCCCCCTGAGCCAACCCCACTATCCACCAGATGTTTGCAAGTTTCCCAAGAAGCTGCTCTCTGATTGGACACTTGCAGCCCACAGGGAGGCAGGGCTGGCATCAGTAGGACCCATCAAGAAGCAGGGGAACTCACCCAAGGGCACAGTGTGAGAGGGCCATACAATGGGGATCAGGGGACTTTCACAAGCCAACTCCAGAGGCCTTGCACACGGGGAGGCCAAAGTCAGAGCAGGGAAGTCCGTCCTACCTCCACTCCTCCCAGGTCATTCGGGGAGTTGGCAGGAGAGCAGGATGAGCCCACAAGTGGTATCTGGTAGGTCAGGGCTCTTCCCCACATTAAGCCCAGCTCCAAGACACCCTAGGCCTCCTCCACCCAGCTCCCTGCACCCCAAGGGCGGGAGTAAGCAGCCGCATCAACTACTAACGCTGGAGTCTGCCAGGGCGGCACGGCAGGCCAGGCTTGTCGGTCCCCAGCACCGCCCCACAGCAAGGGAGCGTCCCGAATCCAGGACAGCGCTCCAAGGCTCCAAATGGCCGTGGCCTGTGCTGTCCCGTTGCCACGGCAATGGGCACGGCTATCCCTCTTGGCTCCGCTTCCTCCTCGTCCTCCTGCCCGGGCTTTTCGCCTCGGGATCCCACGAAAACTAAACCGCCCAGGCCGGAGGCCGAGGGACATGCAGGCCGGATAGCCCCGGAGCGCGGAACCCAGACACCACCCTCGCGAGCTCACCCGGTCCGACTGCAGCTCTTCGCCTTGGCACAGGCGGCTGAGGAAGGACTTCTGCTCCCGGCACAGCGTCTGGCGGGTGGTCAGGAACACCGTGCCCCCCACATTCAGCCGCACCCACTTGCCCCAGCCGCCCCCGGCGCGGCTGCCCGCCCCCGCCGGTGGCGCTGCCTCCCCGGCCTCCATCCTCATCGCCAGCCGCGGTGTCTGCAGCCTCCCCTCCGCTGGCTGCGGGCGGGTACCAGTCGCGGGGGATGCCGGGAGCTGTAGTCTGGAGCCAGGGCTGGGATGCGCTGCGCCTGTTCTGGTGAGGCTCGGACAGCAGATCTCGCCCCACATTACCTTTCTTGGCGCCTGGACACTTGCACTCTCCCTTTGGTCAGACTGCTTGGTTTGCAGAAAGCTAGGACCCTTGGAAAAACAGTGAAATCGGCTACTCCCCACCTTCGTTCTTTGTGCGTGGGCCCCAGCTCAGGAATGCCTGACCTGAGAAGAACTTTCTGCCTCCAGAGATTCCTATATTTACCTATACCTACTTTTTAGTAGGTGTGGGTGCATGTGTGTGTGCGTGTGCGTATGAGCGTGCATGGGTTTCTAGGGATGGAACCCAGGGTCTCTGACATGCTAAACCACACCAGCATGTGGTTTTTGTTCCATATGTGGACCACCGGGATGACAATGAGTCACCTCTACCTCCTAAACTCTTTGAGAACGTGTAGTTGGATTTAGAGCTGTCTGGACATTTCTGTGTGCCAGAAAGCCATGTGAACATATATATTAGTCATCTAAGCTCCCGGTAGCCCTGCCAGGTTGGTACCACCAAAACAGTGGTATAGATGGGCTACAGAAGTAAAGGGACAGTGGTGCATTTCCATACTAGAGTCTGTTTCCTCTGCTCTTCCCAGGGTTGTCAAGGATCAACCCAGGCCTCCCACATTAAGCCCAAGCCTCCTCACCCATCTTCCTACACTGCTCAGCTGCCCACACCCCGAGGGCAAGCCGAAGCAGACACATCAACTCCTTTCCCAGTTGGAGTCAGCCTGGGCAGCAGGGATGAGGGAGATGAGGGAGATATGAAGACAGCCCTGGTTTGTAGGGCTTGTGGGGCTGGTCACATTGATCACTAGTCTGCAGGGATGGAGAGAGGGTGAGGGGTGGATCAGGTGGGACCAAGAACAGAACTGAGTCAGGAGGGACAAGAGCCAGAGTGCTCTGGATGCCACTCTAGGGCTAGTCTGAAGGAAACAGTGAGTGCTTAAGGAGTGACTATAAGGTGAAGCTCAGGTACTGGCTTCCCAATGCCACCTGCTTCCGTAAATATGACAGAAGTGAAGCTTGGAGGTGAGGCTCCTGGTAGCCTGCACAGGTCTGTTTGCAAGATGGGGGAAGGGAAGCTGTGGGACACCCCCTCCACAGCTGCCTCTCCCAAACCTTGAGGAGCGTGGGATACACAACAGGACTGAAGAGACATCAAGGCTCTCAGCAAAGGAGGAAAGGCCTAGGGGTGGGGTTTTGGGTTGGTCACTCTGGCATTGGTCGTCCAGAGGATTATTGGGATGGGAAGGGGGAAATGGGAGGAAGCTGTTGTAGGGACACTGTCTCTTGCTGTTCCTCTCTCCTCATTGTTCCCGAGGAGGAGGACTGGTGTCCCTTTCAGGGCAACACAGCAGGTATCAAAAGCACCAAACACTGGACATGACTCAGGGACCGGCCTAGTTTCACTTTCTGTTGCTGTGATACAACGTCCTGCCAAAAGCCAGCTCGGGAGGAAAATTGGCTCACAATTCCAGGACACAGCCCTTTGTTGTAAGGAAACCAAGGAAGCAGGACTTGATGCAGCTCGTCCATCCACCGTCAAGGGCAGAGAGAGAATGAGCCCATACATGTTCAGCTCACGTTCTCTAGTCTTACAAGTTCAGGACCCAAACCCAGGGAATGGTGTCATCCAGGGCAGGCTAGGTCTTCCTGCATCATTGAATGTAATCAAGACAGTCTCCTACAGACGTGCTGTAATGGGTTTGCTGTGGGTCCTGGCAGCTTGCTGCCATAAGCAGCCAGTCCCAGGCAGGGACTGCACAGAAGACTGGGGGGGGCAGACAAGAGAGAGATGGATAGGCACACCATACAGAGTGGAGTTGGACATTTATTTAGGGGTTATGGAAGGGAAGGGAGAAGGGCAGAAAGGGGGAGGGGAGAGAGAGAGAGAGAGAGAGAGAGAGAGAGAGAGAGAGAGAGAGAGAGAGGAGAGAGAGAGACCTTAGCTGCCTCTCCGAGAAAGAGCCGGAAAAGAGAGACTAAGGCTGCAAGCAGGAAGGAAGACCTGCCTGCCTCAGCGGATGGGGGAGGGAGTGGGCGTGGCTTATCTCTTAGAGAAAACAACCATTACCCGCCCAGGCCAACCTGATTTAGGCAATTCTTTATTAACCAGCCTGGTCTACAAAAGCTAATTCCAGGACAGGCTCCAAAGCCACAGAGAAACCCTGTCTCGAAAAACCAAAAAAAAAAAAAAAAAAAAAACCCTCTTCACAGGTGATTCTAGACTGCTTCAAGTTGACAGCTAAAACTCACTATCCCTGGGGAGGTGAGTGGAGCAAACCCTTCTTAAGGATGGGGAGCAGGTCTTCCTCCAGCCAGGGTCCTTTTATAGGTGCCTGACTGTAGACACCAAAAGCATTCAGCAAAGACAAGTTCATCATCCACTGTGTTCTCAAGACCACACTCCGGGCATTCTGTCACAATGATGATGACAACAGTTACCAAAGCAGCAGACACTGTTCACTGAGGGCTTGTCCTGGTTCAGGTGGTAGTCATACATGGGTTGTCATCATTCTGGGACTCTAAGACACAGGTCCTACTTTTCCATGCCTATCTTAAAGTAGTAAAATGAGGCTCAGAGACCGTGGGATCTTTCCAGTCCATGTTGGAAGGGGCTGTAGAGAGCAGAGCCGGCCTCAGAGTTTAGTCTCACCAACTCAGAAGCCATCCCACCCTTCCAGCCCCCATGGATCCTATGGCAACCCTGCAGTGGCAGTTTTAAGGCCACATTACAGGTGAAGAGACCACAGTCCACATAGTTGGTCCAAGCGGACCAACCTGAGCCCAGCACAGGTCTGGGCATTGTCCCTATTTCTCCAATCCTGGAGGTGTCAGGTGAAGGCTGGGCCAGTACCTTGAGGCCCAATAAAGAGGCAGGTTGGCCTCCAATTTTCCCTCTTTCAGAGTCCTTATCTCTTTGGACACAGAACCCCTTAAACAGACACCTAAATTCTCCCCATGTGTCGATGTTTTATTACTGGGACAAAATAATCCAAGTAAAATAACTTAAGCAGGAGTTAGTGTTTTGTTCATAGTTTCTACGGTTTACTAACTTTTTAGGGTCATGGGGGGCAGTGCAGTACTGGGGATTGAATGTAGGGTCTGCTCACCTCATGGCAGTAAAGAAAAAGGAGGGAGGAGAGAGAGAGAGAGAGAGAGAGAGAGAGAGAGAGAGAGAGAGAGACTCTAGAAACCAGGGATAAGATCTATTATTTCAAGGCATGCCCCACAGTGACCCACTTCCTCTAGCTAGGCCCTACCTCTGATGAGCCCCCTCAGCTAGGAATTCATCAGTGGGTGAATCCGTTGATAAAGCTAGTGGCTTCCTATGCTTGCTGATCAGCCTTGATAGTGCCACCAGCTGAGGACTAAGTCTTCACACAAGAACTGGGTGGGGGTACTTCATATCCAAACCACAGTCCAGCTGAAGTGGCACCCTCATCAATGAGGGTCACAGCCAGAACCAGGTAGCAAGATCCAAGGCCCCTGGACAGCCAACAGTTACCACTGCATTCCGTTCCGTGTCTGTCTG
Source organism: Dicrostonyx torquatus (assembly GCA_028555095.1). Classification (NCBI taxonomy): domain Eukaryota; kingdom Metazoa; phylum Chordata; class Mammalia; order Rodentia; family Cricetidae; genus Dicrostonyx; species Dicrostonyx torquatus. The sequence continues at coordinate 1,207,259 of JAQHUG010000353.1, forward strand.
GGTTTCTGTCTGGCCTGTTTCGGGTGGGAAAACAAGGTGTAGTAGGAGGGTCTTCACCGGATCCTAAGTGGAAAGAAAGGCCCTTAGCCTTTCTCTCCAAATGACTCTCATGTGTCACTGGGTTTGCTGAGCACCTACTGTGCGCCAAGATTGAAAGCTGGAGATGAAGATGTCAGAGGTGGCCCCTGGTGGTCTTCCAGGAGGGATTGCTTGGCTCAGGGAAGGTGGATTTAAGAGGGTTAGATGAAACCCTGAATCCAGGCAGCCTAACTGCAATCCTGCATTGTCATTTCTTTGTGGTTTATTTGCTTGGGGTCTTTTGCATGCTTATCTCAACCTTCCTTGGAAAATAACTGGGAGGCCGGGCGATGGTGGTGCATGCCTTTAATCCCAGCACTCGGGAGGCAGAGGCAGGCGGATGTTTGTGAGTTCGAGACCAGCCTGGTCTACAAGAGCTAGTTCCAGGACAGGCTCCAAAGCTACAGAGAAACCCTGTCTCGAAAAACCAAAAACAGAAAAGAAAAGAAAATAACTGGGAGACACCAAACATTCCTAAATGAAGTGTCTACAACACTTTCCAGGATGGTGGCTAAGTCTCAGAAGAGTCTAACCTTTAACCTTAACCTTGCTAGCTGGTTCCACTGCCCCCTGCAGGCCCATCTCATGCTTTTCCATGGGTCCTGAATTAGCAGGAAAGTGAGGAAGACAAGAGTGGAGGCACAGTGATGCCGATTCCCAGACCAGGATGCCAACCAGCAGCCCAGCTTTGTGGCTCAGCAGCTGGATGGCCTTCAAAAGGCCCCATGCCCTCTCTCAACCTTATTTCCCACCTGTGAAATGAAGTAACCGATTTTGCGCAGTGGCCTGGGAGGAAGCAGTTGGCCAGCATGCAAGGCCTAGAGGTGCGTGCCCTCTGCGCCACCTACACAGAGGCCAGAGAGTACTGGCTTTTGTGAAGACAGCCAGCTATTCTGTCAAGACTGGTACTTGAGCCCAAAGACTGCCTCACTAGCCAGGGATGAACTAGCCTACCAACCACTCCCTGCTGTGAAGGGAAGGGAAGGCAGGAAGAGAGGCCACCCCTAAATGCTCCATGGCAGAGTGGCTGCTAGGGCTAATCCTCATGGCCTAAAGTGATCCTGAAGTCATTCTATGATGTGGACTCAGCACACCCTCTGGGCTCTCGTCTGAGCACACTGTTCGTGGGTGGTCCTGTTTTGAATCTTCTCCTTTGAGCAGCACCTAGCATCTGAGAGGCTTGTGTCATCTCTGCCGGCAGTTCTATGACGAGGCTGTCACTCATTCCATTCTCCTCACCTCCAGGTACAGAGTGTCAGAATATCGCGATTAGCTTCAACTCCTTGTTTGGTTCCTCATGTCAATTCCACCCCTGCCTGAGAGGCGGGCTCGGCTGCTTATTCTTGTGTGGGCGCTGCCTGGAAGTCAACACCTGGTTAGGTCACCTGAGGAGACAATGGGATGGAGTGGGTCAGAGAGCAGGAACTGCTCCTACTGAGCAGCAGGCTTCATGTTTCTACCTAGGATGTTCTAGAATTTTAGCAGATGTTCACCCTGTCTCCGGCGTGGGGATTTGGTTTCAGAGAAAACCCAGAGTGGTAATCTGTAATCACCTACTTGGCAGGTGAGGTCAGGAGGGCTACTGAGACCGTCTCAAAGGTAAATGGATGACTCAAAAATAAATTAATTAACTAGGTGAGTTCTCCACTCTCCCCTTGAGTTCACAGGAAGGGCCCATAACTGTCTTCCACTCAATGGCGTGCCTTCTCAATTCACTTGTGTTGTGAAAAGGCAGTCTGAGGCCAGGCATAGTGGCACATGCCTTTAATCCCAGCACTCAGGAGGCAGAGACAGAAGTTGAGTTCAAGGCCAGCCTGGTCTACGTGGCGAGTTTCAGGAGGAAGAGGCGCCTGCTCACATTTTGCAGAGACATACCTGGTGATGTTACAGCCGCTGGGCACCCGGGGATCAGCTGGGCCTGGGTCTGGAAGCTGCTCCCTTCAGTCAGCAGGGGGCGCTCGTCAGACTCCTCTGTAGCCTGCTCCACTGCTTGGTTCCCTGGTGTGGTTGGGTTTTCAAAAGCTTGGCTCCTAGAACGAGGCTAAGTCTTGCGGCTTGTTATCAGTCTATTCTCAACGTCACACTGTGTATCCCGCCCCGGGGTACACGGTGAGTGACCACTTTAATCCCAGTCCAACTGGAAGCTGCAGCTGTCTGTTGTCCTGGAAGGACCCAAAGGGAAGGTCCGGTTCTTTCTTGCTCCCGCCCCCCCCCCCCCCCCCCCCCCCCCCCCCCCCCCCCCCCCCCCCCCCCCCCCCCCCCCCCCCCCCCCCCCCCCCCCCCCCGCCTTCTCAACTTGCCTGTGACGCTGTCTACAGAGTCAATTCCTGCTGTCAGCTGAGGATACAAGCAGGAGAAAGGAAGTGAGAGGCTTTCCTACCCCCGGAGTCCTTCTTCTGGAGGGACTGTCTTGTGACAAGAACGTGTGACTCGAGCTGGCTAGTTTTTGTTTTGTTTTCTGGTGCTCCTGGTGGCGTTCTTTGTAGCTCTCACTGCTGGGAATGGTTCAGAGTGCAAGGCCCTTCCCGGGCAGTGCGTTCTCTGATTGGTCCTTGGATACTGCTCGAGGAGCAAGACTATAATAGAGTCTGGGGATTCACCCAATGCCTATCCCTAGTACAAATCTCCCCTGGAGTGCCCATTTCGCTATCATTTCCTTAGCTAGCTCCAGGAAAACCTGTGGACAGTATGCACCCTGCTCAGCACATCTTCTGACTTACCTGGTCTGCCTGCTTTTCCGAACCTCACCAAAGCCCATCTTTGAGTCTGCTGTACGAAGGACGAGGTCTGCAGGAAGCCCCTTCACTCAGAGAGGGAAGGCTTTCAGGTGCACCAGGTCACAGTGGCAGCCTGTGAATGCTGTCTGTCCTCTAGCTGTTCTGGGGTTTGTCCACCTCTTTGCTGGACTTCCAAGATGAATCCTTAACCACTTCCCTTGGGATAACAGCTTTAGGTGGTTTCTGTACCTTGTTCCAGTCCAGTTATCAGCCCCAGTGGAGACAGAATCAGAATAGCTGATAAAACCACCACCACCACCAACAACAACAAAACAAGACAAAAGCAAAAAGATTCTATCTTCAGTTTAAAGAAATGTCACACAATTGCACCCCCCCCAAATTCAAGATGTCAATACGTGATTACCTTTGTTTCTCATCTCCCCCTCCTCCCCTTCCTCTGATTTTTTTTTTCTCGTTTCCTAACCTTTTTTCTTTCTTTAAAAACTTCAATCAATGGTTTCTCCTTCCTAAACTCAGCAAAGGTTTCTAACAGCAGGGCATTCCCCTGTGACCATAGTATGGAATCAGTATAAGACCCAGAGGAGGAGGGAGTGGGGCTAAGCCTGAGACACTCCTGGAACCTGTCTACAGACTTCCATCTAATGTCCTTTCTAACTAAAGAAAATACATGCAAAGAAAAAAAAAGACAACAAGATTTGCATTCAAACTCCCTTGTACTTTGGTCAGCTCCCTGCCCCTGCCATCACCCTTATTGTGTACTCCAGACTGTCCTTGAACTCAAGATCCTCTTGCCTCAGCCTCAGCTGGAATTTCAGGGCTTTGCCACCACACCCAGCCTCTCTGCTCTCTGCCAGCCTGCAGCAGTTTCTCTGCCTTCTGTTCTTGAAGCTTCTGGGTGATCTGTGTAGCATGCCTTCCACTGTGACTCTGCCCCGTCCTCTCTCACAGGGAGGTTTGCCTTGTGTGTTGTCGGCTGGAGCCTCACAGATGGGTGCTGGGTTCTTCTCGTCACCCCATCTTGGAGAGGTGGTGAATGCAGGTTTTAGCTGTGCAGTCACAGCTCCTTTTGGAATGAATCATCCACACGTGGGGCAGACATGTTGATTCCCTTCTCCAGTTAATTTATCTCATTATGAATTTCACTATTCGCTGATTATTCTTGTGTGAAATAATCAATGGTGAATAATCAACGGCCAAGCTCTGATTTTGTAATCGCATCACTGCTTCTGTGTTCAGTGGTGTCTGTCTATTGAACAGCCTCCCCTGCTTCCTTAATTAATATCAACACAGACTATTAGAGTCTATAAGTTAAAATATGTTACTATTGCTATGATTTTTATATTCAATCTAGCTAATAAGATTTGATAATGTGACCTCTTTATGGCTTCTCTATCTTCTTAAAAAATAATATTTTGAGCTGAAAATGTGTCCCATTGGTAGAGGGTTCGCACAGTGTACATGAACCACTGTGTTCCATCTCAAGAATAGTATAAACTAGGCATTGTGCATGACTGTAATCCTAGCATTTGGGAGGTAGAGGCAGGAAGACGAGTGTTCAAAGTCATACTCAGCTGTATTGAGAGTTTGAGGCCAGCCTGGGCTATGTATGGCTCTCTCTGATGAACAAGAAAATCTACCATGCTCACCATCCCCCAAATCCCCATCATCCCCACTATCCCCACCACCCCACCATCCCCAATATCCCCCAAATCCCCACCATCCCCACAATCCCCATCATCCCCACCATCCTCAAGATCCCCACCATCCCGGCAATCCCCACCATCCCCACTATCCTTACCATCTCGACCATCCTCACCATCCCCATCATCTCCACCAGCACCATCATCCTGACCATCCTAACCATCCCCACCATCCCCACTATCCCACCATCCACACCATCCCCACAATCCCCACCATCCGCACCAACCCCAGCATCCCCACTATCCCACCATCCCCACCATCCCCATCATCTTCATCATTCCCACCATCCTCACCATCCCCACAAGCCCCACCATCCACACCATCAACACCATCTCCACTATCCTCACCATCCCTACCTTCTTCACAATCCCACTATCCCCACCATCCTCATCATCCTCACAATCCCACCATCCCACCTACCCATCATCCCCACCATCTGCACCATCCTCACCATCCCACCATCCTCACCATCCCACCATCCTCACCATTCTCACCATCCTCACCATCCCCACCATCTCAATTTCCTCACCATCCCCACCATCCTCACCATCCCAAAATCCCCCACCATCCTCACCATCCCAACATCCTCACCATCCCCAATATCCCAACATCCCCACCATCCCCACCATCCACCATCCCCACCATCTCCACCATCCCCACCATCACCACAATCCCTACCATCCCCCTAAAAAGCCCCATCATCCTCACCATTCTCGCCATCCCCAACATCCTCACCACCCTATCATCCTCACCATCCCACCATCCTCACCATCGCACCATCCAACCATCCCAACAACCCCACCATCACCACCATCCCCATGATCCTCACCTTCCCTGCCATCCTCACCATCCCACCATCGCCACCATCCCCACCATTCCCACATTATACAACTGAGTAAGTTTTAATTTTTTATTTGATTTTAAACATTTTATGGTTTTTTTTGGTTGGGGTAAGCCTCCCACCACCCATAGACCCAAGCATAGGAAAGACCTACTAACTATCATCTTTATTAATTTGTATCTAAGATAGAGCAAGAACCCTAATAAATATTAGGTTTCAAAATAGTATTCTAATAGCTGGAAATGCATTTAGAAATTTTAATAACCTTATTACATACAAATACATGCAACATTCTATAAAGCTAAAGCATGTGAGTATTTAATAGATTTTTCTTGGTTTGTAGACGATGTTGCAGACTGGGATTGAATGAGTTCCTTGACTGTTGGGCAGCATTTGAGTGACCTGGTCTTGTGTATTAAGATTCCATTGTGGTATGGTGTTCCACTGATGTATGCTTCTAAGTTTTCCTCTTAGCTTTAGTGTTCCTTTCCACCAGAAGTCAGAGAATGTTACAATTCTGCTAAAGGCAGCGTTGGTTGGCGAGAAGTCTTCTGTTAGGTTTAGAGCAATCTTCACAAAGAGTTGTCCTGGAGCATTGTTCTTACAAACAAATGGAGCTGTTAAATGGAGTCTGGGTTTAAAGTCAAAGTCAGTTTGTTTGTCCCAAATTTGGCCCTGAGGATATGTTGGTTCTATGCCATTAAATGCAGAGGATGGGCCATATGTGTTGGTGATGTTGTCAAAGCCTATGTTGGTCACGTTTGCAACCAGGCTTTGTTGCCCTGTGAGGGTTGAAGCAAGGTTGGTTGGAGCAGTAGGAGTTATGCCGTTAGCCAGAGAATTTACCCAGTCTCTGTTTCCCGTGTTGCCTTGCTTGTTGTCAGCAACCACATTGTAACCATCAATAACAGCAGTAGCCCCTTGTTGTTGTCCATAGGAAATTCTGATTACGCCATGTTCTGCAGAATAGTCATTGTTTGTACTCAATGATTGCAAGACAGGGTTCCTGGTCAGTTCCTGGAATCCAGCTTCATACATTGTAAAAGGAGTAGTGTAACCTACTTGAAATGGTCTGATGATGTTGGTTTCTGTTACTAGGTTTTGGGTGTCCTGTGTCATGCCTTTTCTTTCGTTTTGTGCTGTTAGTGTTCCAAGTCCGGTGGTTGTCTCAGGCATGTCTTTGATTTGTGGAGGTAGACCGAGTACTCTTCCACTTTGCCAGGAGTATGTTAGTTGTAGCTTGTTGCAATCAAATTTGTAGATCCCCGTGGAGATCTCCTGTTCTAAGAAGTTCAATTGGCACAAGCGACTCAATTGGATAGAATTGCATGGCAAGAAATCCTCTTGTCATAGCTTGCTGTATGTCACTGGTCTGTTCAGTGTAGCTCGGAGTTATACTCCTATTGCATGCCATGTAATATCTCCATTGAGTTGGCACGGTTGGTTTCCATGGGTAAAAGCCAAGTGTCTCACCTCTTATTGCTGCTGGTGTATATGGCAGCACATTGTTGCTGTCAAGAGCAACCAACAAGCTTGCAGTGAAGTCGTTGTTGTAGATTTTGATTGCATTTGGGTCAGTAGATTGTTGAGTGACTGTCTTAAGGACAACATTAAAAATGTCCTGCTCCAATGTGTCCAGTTCAAGTGACTCCATTGAGTTGATGATTAGTTGCCAATCTCCAGGATTAAACCAAACTCCCCATGCATTACAATCCACTAAACTCCGTGAAGTGACCATTTGAATATGAGCATCATCCTTAACCGTGTTACCTTTGCCAGTGGTGCCGGTCAGGTCTCCGGTGTTGTTGACTTGAACTTGTTTGTATAGTTCTGATAGTGGCATATTCAGATGGACAAGTCTCGTCGAGTGGGCTGTGATCTCCACATACCATCTCCAATATATTTAAATTCTGTCATATTGCGATAACTGCCCGTCGAAATGCCCACACCACCCCCACGAGACCCACCACCACCGCCTGAACCTCCTCCAGCAGTGGCATTAAGGGTGGCTGTCCCAGCATCTCCTGCAGGGTTTGATTCATTTTGTGCCTCCAGCCTGGCTTGGTTGATTCCCCGAGCTTTCCGTGCTCGGTTGATGAAAATATGTGTTGGAGCTCTTCTTTTACTTGGTCCAGGTCTAGGTGAGTCTAGTGTGTCTGGAATTGCAGGTGCAATTGCTCTTTTGGCTCTGAAGAAGTACCGAGTTTGGTCAATGAATTTTGTGTCAGCAGCGTTATAGTAGAAGTAAGGGTTTTTTTCCGTTTTTTATGTAGCGGTCATAGGCTTCGTCATGCTCTTTTGCAGCAGCATCCGAAGGGTTAGTTGGCTCCCCTTGTTCTAGAGAATTTCCAGGTCCAAGTTATTTATAACCAGGAGGCACCCAACCTGTAAAACGTGAGTATTAGCATCTATGCCATGCAGTAACCAACCAACCGTCCTTGTCCACCCCACTAACCTCTTTTTGCTCGCTTTGCTGGAGGAGCCATCGTACCTTATTGTTGGTCTTTGAATATGCTCTCCAGCTCCTTTTCTATGCCAGACCAGCTGGTTACTTCCTCTTGGTTGTAATGGATAGGGCTGAAAGCATCTCCAACACTGTCTGGTGTCTGTTTTGCTGGATGTTGTCCAGCATAAGGTGAATGGAGTGAATCCGCAATATCGGCAAGACTTCGCTCACAGTAGGACTCGGCTGTCTTATCGGTGATGGAGTCTGGCTGGTTGTCGCTGAGATTGAGCCTGCTGAACCTGCATTTATATCGGTATCCAATGGGCGTGACCAATCTTCTGACCAATCAGGAACAGTTCCCCATTTTTGAACATAGCAAGCCATTGTAGGAAAGTAACCATGTACAACCATCCATTTGCAAAGAGCTGGCCACTCATCTCTTTCTGTGAGACCAAAGTCTCCTGGCAGTTTGTGAGTGAGATGGATATTGAGAAATCTATCCTTTAATGGTTGAGTGTGCTCTGGTCTTTCCTCACAACCTATTCTGACGACTGTCACATCTTCATTTGTGGTAAAATTACTGGAGTTGGTTCTATTTGTTTGCTTCCTTTGCCTTTTTGATCTATTCTAATTGTCTGACCTGAACATATGGCCTTAAATTCATTTACCTGTACTCCAAAATTTCCTGCCTCTTCTACCCAAATTAGATTCTTGTTTGTGCAGTCATTAAATGGAAAGTTAACATTGGCTGCATTGTAGCAACCCACATTACCAACTGCCTGTGCTATTGCTTGTGCAATTATGGACTTGCCTGTGCTGGCTGGTCCATGTAATAAAATGCTGTTTCTCTTGCCTCCTTGCCTATTTAATATACAGTACATTGCATGTATTACTTTGGCTGGGTTCCAATTATGGAGTCGGAAAATTTTAACAGTTCTAAAGTCATTCCATTTTCTGGTCCTGATGTCAATTCCTTTTGCTTTTTCTTTGACTAAGTCAAATGCAGTCATTGTTCTACTAAGTGTGAGAGTACAAATTTCTAATGTATTCTTCAATAAGGCTTCCCCTCCTGCCGGGGCCATCATTTGTATGTAACTGTCTGGCTCTGACATCATCCAGTCTTCTGGACTGGTTACTCGCTTATTTACTAGGCCTGTTAAGGTAGATTTAATTGATACTTCTTTTTGAGTCATTATTCTCTGTTTTTTTTTAATCTGGTCCTGATGTTTCTACTACTTGTATTTCCTCATTTTTTCTGTTGTTCTTTATATAATTTAGTTACTAGGTGCCTTTCTGTTTCCTTTAAAAACTGTGTTTGAAATTTGTCATCTGAGGAAAGAGCATAACCATATAGTTGGTCAGTGCCTCTAATTTTCTTCTTAGCCAAAAAATAATTGGCTATCATTTCTCCAAAGGTAACTAGTTTGGTGTGTTCTTTCTTTGTTTGCTTATTCTTATATTGCAAAAGAGACACCCAGCTGGAATCATAAATAACCTCTCTAAGCTTCATTCTCTCTGTTGAGGTTAGTTGCTTTGCACAATGAGTTACAAGCAACCTACTCCATTCCCCATTTAAGGAGCTCCTAACCCATTTTCCTGCTGAACTCTTCATGTTTGTCCATCCAATTAATACATGACAATGATATCCAGTATCCTTTCTAAACTCATGCTGAATAAACCACCAACAATCAGCTGGTTCTATTCCCTTTACTAATATGGCTTTAAATAACACCTTTTTAACAAAGCTATCCAAGTAAGAAACTAACCTTGCTGTCAGATCATCTATGGAATCTCCGGTATCCATCTCATCCACAGTAGACATATTAGTAGCCTCCTTCTGCAGGAGGGAATCCAGACTAGGATTTACAGATACAGATCAAAGGTGGTAACATAAGCCAAAGTTGCCCCGAGGCAAGAAACTCCACCTTGGGCAACAAATTCCACAGGAGTGGAATTGAACGAAACTCCTAGGACAGCACAGCGAAAGCTGGAGGAAACACCCAGGGCAGTAGCCCGGGACCAGAACCCTTTCCAGGTCCAACTCCAACCCAGGGACTTCTGCAGGAGGGAATCTAGACTAGGAT
>JAQHUG010000353.1:1219288-1244088 GCA_028555095.1 Dicrostonyx torquatus
ACACATGGAAATTAAACAATGCTCACCTGAATCATCAATGGGTCAAGGAAGAAATAAAGGGGGAAATTAAAGACTTCCTAAAATTCAATGAAAATGACCACACAACATACCCAAATTTATGGGACACACACACACAAAAAGAAGTAGACACGTGTATCTAGTTTCACGTGGCTGCACACACACACACACACACACACACACACACAGAGAGAGAGAGAGAGAGAGAGAGAGAGAGAGAGAGAGAGGCAAGCACATATGTTTCTCTCTTTTTCTGCTCAGAGCCTGAGGTCATTGACATTTCTAACTCTGACCAGAATGGTGAGTTTATTCTCCCTCTCCTGTCTCACTTTCCTCTTTCTAGCAAAGAAAATGTTGGTTCTCAGGTTTCTGAGTTTGCCCACTTTGTCTTTTGTTCTTACAGCCAAATACCACACTCAAGTATTGCCAGGATGGGCTGATGGCTGAGAGAGCCGAAGGCTCATTCTCCTTTGGTTGGAGCGGTTGTCTCTGTCTGAATTAAAGCTGTGTTAGCATGCTGCTGACAGTGCTGCGTTCTGTCTCCTTCATCGCTGTTGATTGATTGATTGGGATGATGTTTGGTTTGGTTTCATTGTTCATGTTCAAAGAGCAACAAGCGGGAAAATAGAAAAGTGCCATCCCCAGTGCTCCATCTATCCTGCTGTTTCTGCACATCCCCCGGTGGCCAGCCCTGCTCCTTTCCGATTTGTACTTTGGCATGACATTTTACAGGAACGAACAGGTCCACATCTCTTTCCATACTCCTGTTTTCTTCTTCAATAGGCTCCATGACCGGGAGGATGTTTCCGGTGCGCTGCTCTTTTCTATTTTGCTGTTTCCACTTAACACTTTGCCTTGGACTTCATTTAAAGTTTTGATGGGCTTTGTTCTTCTCTCTCTTTTCTTTAAAAATTGTTTACTGTTATTATTGTGTGTGTGTGCCTTCCTGCCTGTCTGTCTGAGGTTATCAGGCTTATGCAGCAAATTCTTGTACCTGATGAAACATCTCACTAATCTATCTTCTTTCTCCTTCCTTCCTTCCTTCCTTCCTTCCTTCCTTCCTTCCTTCCTTCCTTCCTTCCTTCCTTCCTTCCTGTCTGTCTGTCTTGGGACTAGAGAGACAATTCAGCACTTAAGAGCACTTTCTGTCCTACCAGAGGACCCCAGTTCATTTTCTCACCCCAGCCCCAATGGATCCAACATCCTCTTCTGGCCTCAAAGGGCATCTGCCTACATGATGGCATACACACACATACACATAAATTACATTTTTAAATCTTAAAAAATTAAGTAAAACAAAGTCTTGCTATATATCCCAGGCTAGCTTCAAGCTTTCCGTCTTCATGCCTCAGCCTCCTGAGTGCTGGGGCTACAGAGTTTGCCACCAAGTCCACAACACCCACCATGCCCACCACGCCCACCACACCCTAAAACTGGTTAGCAAAATTATTGCTACTGAAATTAAAGTTTTTCTCTCTCTTATATTCTCTATTCCTTGAGTGTATGTAGAATATCAATTTGCATGTATTAATTTTATATAGTATCAAGTTATTGTTCAGGTAACTCATTCTCAATTCTCTGTGGTATTTCAAGAATACAGTTATTACTTGAAAGGAAGATAAAAGGATAACTTTCTGTCTGTCAACTTTTTCGTGGTTTGTTCTGGGCTGGCTGAGTCTCACTATCCTCCACTTCAGTCATCAGACATTCCAGGCATGTACCACCATCCTTGACCAGGAATTAGCATTTTAGAGGCTGGTTATTTGATTGGGAGAAAGAGGTCAAGTCACTCATGTGATCAGGAAAGGGGGACGGGAACTCTGGAGAATTCATGCCTGGCACTGGCCTCTCTCGCATGAAGCTGCGCTGCAGCCCCTCTGTTGTCTGAGTACAGTCTCAGATGCAAGCTGCGCTGCAGCCCCTCTGTTGTCTGAGTACAGTCTCAGATGCTCTTCAGTGCTTGGTCTCCAGGGTGTGTCTGTGTGGATCCCCTTCCCAGCGGGCAACACACTACTTAGGGGTGTCTTCTTCTGTGTCTCCAGTTCCTGGGAGTCAAGGGAGGCTTCTGAGAATGTGCACTGGAATTCATAATCAAGGCAGATGGGATCAGGAGGGGAACTTAGTGATGGCAGTGGGGACAGAAGCAGGACTCTGCAGGTCTCCGGCTGCTGGGACATGGGTCAGAGAGGGAGAATTTCAGAGAAGTCATTGTGAGGTCTGAGCCATAGGTGACTCAGGGTGGTGGCCATGCACTGAGACCGAGATGGCAGGAGGAGGGAGGTGCAGAGGAGGGGCCCTGTAGGCTGTGGGTAGCTGGAGGCCACAGGGATCTAAGCCATTGCCTTGAGTGAAGGTGTAGACCCACCCAGTATCAGGCGGGGAGAAGAGTGAAGGCTGAGAAACCTGCTCAGTAGCAGTCTGCAGGACCAATCAGTGCTCCTAGGTCCTGGTGCTGACAGGTCCTAACAGTTTGGACTCTTTGATTTGGGGAACAATCAGCCTCTGAAGGCAGTACCATGCATCAAAAATATCAAACAAAGCCTTGGGGGTTGAGGTGCATCTCACTCCAGTCAGGGAAATGTGTTGAAGATATATGTCTTTCCATTTATTTATTTATTCATTCATTGATTCATTCATTCGTTTTTTTGTTTATTCATTTTTATTTGTTTACTTATTTACTTATTTATTTATTGAGACAAAGCTTCTCTGTATAGTCCTGGCTATCCTGGAACTCACTCTGTAGACCAAGCTGGCCTTGAACTCAGAGATCCACCTGCCTCTGCCTCCTAAGTGCTGGGATTAAAAGTGTGTGCCACTGCTGCCGGCTAAGATCTTTATGTTTAAAATGGTGACACTTCCAGCTACCTTGAGAGCTTGCTCCTTTCCCCTGGTGACTCCACCTTTCCCTGTGCTCACCAGATATGGGGCTTCCAGTGGGTGCCAAGGCTCCCTTGTGCCTGGAAGGACTCTTGCTTCCATTTTTCAGAAGAAAGCCTGAGGTCCAGGAGGAGAGGTCTTGGGCAGGGCCAACTCCACAGGGCCAGGCCCGCGGTACTGCACTGATCCCAAGTATAACCCTCAGGATGATGGGTGCTTTGGACTATGGTCCTTAGCCACAGTGGTCCAAAGAACTGCAACATTCTGATGCAGCTGGTTAGTTAGGCCTGGAAAAGACTTCAGTGCGGTGGGGGTGCTCAGCAAATATTTGTCAAGTAGACAAAACTCTGGTCATTGTTGGCTTTGCAAGTTCCTCCCTGAACCCTCACAGAGTTGGGGGAGGAAGGGCAGGGCACATGCGAACTGATGCAGGCCCTGCAGAAAGCAGTCAGTTCTTCTGGCCTGCAGCCTAGTGGGAGGCCCTGGGTCATTGCTGGAAACCCTGGTTGAGTTCAGGTTTCCCCAGAGTCTGTTCCACCATGGACTTTCCCAGGACAGAAAAGCCTCAGCTGGCTCAGCCATTGTTTCTTTGCTAGAGTTGTGCTCTCTGGTTGAAATCCATCACTCAGACCTTCCCTAGAACCTTGGGAACTCTGTATCATGTTCCATGTAGCACACATGTTTCTGTTCTCTTGGTCTCCAAATGCAGAAAACACTGCAGACTTCTGCTCTGGATAGTAAATCCCCAGTTAGGCTTAGCACACGAGGCAAATCACTCCACCTCTTGAAGTTTGTTTGTTTCCTTTTCATAAATGTCACCTGTTATAAAGCAGATCATTTCACAGTATTCTCTACTCTGGAAAACAATAGAAAGCTTTGATTTCTTCTCTAGATTTGAAAGCTCTTGAGGCAAGGATATTTTTATATTCGTTATTTTCTCTCTACTAATGTCAGAGAAAACTTAACATGCCTAACTGCTAAAAGTACTCTAAAAATAACAGTATTGGGGCTTGCAAGATGGCTCACAGGAGAGTGCTTGCGGGAAAGTCAGGGGACCTGAGTTCGATCCCAGGGACCCACATGATGGAAGAGACCTGAGTTCCAAAAGTTGTCCTTTGAGCTCAAGAGTCTTTAGGAAGGGACACACACACACACACACACACACACACACACACACACACACACACATACACACACACAGAGAGAGAGAGAGAGAGAGAGAGAGAATGTAAAAAAAGGAAAAATACAAAATAAGTAAATAAACAAAACAAAACACTAGTGCTTGGTGTTTACTGTGTCTAGCACCAAGCAGCTGAATCGCTTCTGCAGCTTGTACCAGTTTATCCCTCCTGTTACTAAGGAAGGCTCAAGCAGCTCCTCTGGAGGAGCTGGGTCAGGAGGGCAGGCATCAGGCTCACGTCTCTCCTAGAACTGAGAAAGCAAGGCTTGCCTGAGCTGGGCAGGAGGGGAACTTGGGGGAGGACTTGGATATGGAGGTATGGGGCTTCACATTAGTTGAGGGGCTGGGGGTGTCTCTGCCTACACTGCTCCTGACTGCCGCCATCAAATGTCCTTTGCTTGTGGGGCAGTGCTTTCTCAGAGCGTAGGCATCAACTGACATCCAGTGGGCAGAGGCCAGACTGCTGCTGAGTGTCCCTTGAGCACAGGCGCTCTCACAGCAGGGTGGTCCAACCTGAGGTGGTGGTGGTGTAGGTTGAGAAGTCTTAGACCAAGACTGCCCTGGCTCGGGCCTAGATTCCTGTTTGACTCTCCTCTTCTGAAGCAAACTGACTTCCTGCTTCATAGAACAGGGGACCGGGATCCAAAGGGCGAGGCTGGAGTGCTCTTGCTGGTGGTAGCTAGAGGCTATGCTGCTGACTTCTCCATCTTGTGGAGTTGAAGGGAGAGGGAATTCCGAGTCAGGGTGCCAGGCCTGAGTCCCAGTTCTGCTGGAAGCACATCATTAGGTACAGCCTTACTCCAGTGTATTCCCAGAAGATAAAACCCACAATGCTACTTCCAAGGTCCTAGTAACAACCGACACAGTGCTTGCTATGTTGTGCCTCTGGGAGAGCATTCAGGGAAAGATGTGGGCGGAACAAGTCTGTGTACTACATTGACTGAGGCCCTGGGTTCAATTCCACGCACTGCCAGAAGGGGGCAGAAAAGCCAGGAAGGGTAACCCAGATCTGGACAGATCAAAGGGAGTTTCCTAGATACCCATGTTCAACTTTGCCAGAGGATAAATACAAACAGTAGCACATGGAACCTCTATTCTGGGACAATGGTAAGGCTGGTTCCCTGGAGCAGAAAGGCTCAAAGCCCTGAGTCCACCCATAGCAAGAGTTCATTACATTTATTAGTCGGTGTGCGTGTGTGTGTGTGTGCACACACCATAGCATCTTCATGGAGGCCAGAGGACCATATAGATGTGCACACGCCATAGCACCTGCGTGGAGGTCAGAGGATTCTGTGTGTGTGGCGCGCATGCACACGCATGAGCACATGCCACAGTACTTGTGTGGAGGTCAAAGGATCCCTTTCAGGAGCTGTTTCTCTCCTTTCACCTTGTGAGTCTCAGGGATTAAACTCAGGTACCATGAGGTTTTGTGGCAAACCTTTATCCTCTGAGTCATCTCACTGTCTCCATTAAGACATTGTTTTATTACATTAAAAACTTTATTTCATACCATGAGTTCAGAGAACGGTTTTGAGTGAAAGCTCACAGAGTTTGCCGCCCGATTCTCCTCCTAGACTCAGCCCCTTCTCAGAATACTCTGGCAAGGTTGGAAGAGCTTCCTAAGCTGTGGGCCCATCTTTCTCCTCAAAGGACCTGTGTTGTTCACTTGTGTATAGAAGGCTCCTTGTGGGACCCCAGACAAGTCACAGCTAACTTTACCTGAAATCCAGAGGCAGGGCTGTGGAGACAGGTCAACCAGTGCAGTGCTGGCAGACTTGCGGTCAGCCCTCAGAACCCATGTAAAACAAGTCAGGTGTGGTGGTGTGTACTCGCCACAATGCTGTGCGCTCGCCACACCAGCATTGCAGGGATAGAGGCAAGCGAATCTCTGGCCAGCCAGGCTAGCCTACTTGGTGAGTTCTTGACCAACAAGAAACCCTGTCTCGAGAAACAAGGTGGACGGTGTTTGAGGAACAGCAGAGAATGTCCTCTGATTTCAATACACATGCACATTCCCACATGTGCAAATAAAATGCAAATGAAGAGCCCAGAAGGCAGAAGGGGACTCTGGGATTACAGACAGATGACAGTTTGTCTTTGCATCTGGGAACAGGGTCTCTGGGGCCCCATCATCACTTGAAGGCAACAATGGTTCCTCTGCTGGGTGTTCAGGAATCCCCTGCTCCTCATGAAACTGAGACATTCTCACAGCCACAACAGTTTTGTGCTTGGCATTTTATTTTTCAACAGTGAGATAAGATGGGGAGGGGCCCAGCTTAGCACCATGCAGGCTGTTCTATTGTCTGGCCTCCCTCCCTCCCCTGGGTACTCTCTTACTACCTCCTGCTTTGCTACTTCCAACTGGGTGCCTATGAGTCACTGGAATTCCTGGTCTCTCAGATGTCACCCCCAAACACCACCTGAGTTGTCTGAGGAAGGACTCTTGGCAAAGCAGAGTTGGAGCCATCAGGCTGGCACCATGATTGCCAGTTGTCACCTGAGCCGTACCATGTCCTGCCTGATTTCACTGGGTCTTCCCTTGGCCCTCGGAGATGATATGCTCAGGCCTGGCACGCATGTACCACTCTACCCAGGAACCATCATAGACAGGCACATCGGGTTTGCCACACAGGAAGGCCCCCAGGGCTATATGGCAGGCTGTGACACCGGAGCCACATGTGGCTACCAAGGGTTTGGACAGGTCTACATTCTTCTCCTGGAACAGGCGTCGGATCTCTTCTGGGCTCTTCTCTAGCCCCTCCTTGGTCAGGAATTCAGTGAACGGGATGTTTACCGAGCCAGGGATATGGCCAGGTTCGATGCCTGCACAGAGGAATGCATGGAAGGGCAGTATGAATGATGTCTAGTGTGGCTGGCATTTGTGGTATCAAGCCTCCCACCACAGCAGAATGTCAAATGTGTCTCCAATGTCTGATCTTATCCCAACCACCAGTGCTAGGTACCCCCACTATACAGACGGCCAAGCTAACATCCAAAGTTGATACACTCAGCTATTTGCTGGCGAGAGTTTGACTCCTGGAACTAGACTCCACCAGAAAGAACCTCCGCAGAAGACCACAGAAGACCCTGGGCTTCCTGACTGTGAACCTTGGGGGCAGAAGAGCAATACACATGACCTCTGTCCAGTTATGGCCTGGGGCACCTGGGGCCTAGAGGTGGTGTACAGGGCAGACAGGCAATAGCCAGATAATTGCTAGCATGACAAAAATGCTCTAGGCTGGAGAAATGGCTCAGAGGTTAAGAGCACTGACTGCTCTTCCAGGAGTCCTGAGTTCAGTTCCCAGCAACCACATGTAGCTCACAACCATCTGTAATGAGATCTGGTGCCCTCTTCTGGCCTGTAGGCACTCTATACTTAATAAATGAATCTTTAAAAAAAAAAAAAGCCCTAGGGCTGTAGCATACAAATAGCAATAGCCATCAAAACAGGTGACATGGTTGAATGCTTGCTTTGTGCAGGACAGTGCCTGGACACGCCCCCCCAGCAGCATCTTCCCCGTTAGTGTCACCCAAAGTCTATGGGAAAGAAATAACTGTCACCCTTACCCTAGGAGAATAGGGCACACAGAGTAGCGTGCTCTAGCTAGCAGTGGGTGGAGAGTGATACCCACCCTGGGGCCTGTGCAGCCAGGGAGCAGGCCTCAGTGCCTAGAAAAGGTGGAGCCTTCTCCCAGGATGAGCTGATGTCATCCGCTTAGGGGGTCTGATAGTGGGACTGAGAGCACAGAAGGCAAGAAGAAGCCAGAAACCCTGGAATAGGCACAAAACATCAGTGCCACCAAGGCTCGGACAACAGGGAGGAATGCCTCAGTGTGCCTGGAAGAAGACTTTGGGCTCTGGTCTGGCCATGGGGGAAATCAGATTTCATTCTTAGAAGAATTCAGTCTTGATGCTGGGGATGTGGCTCAGCTAGTAGAGGGGTTGCCTAGCATGCATGAAGACTTGGGTTTCATACTCAGCACCTTAAAACCCAATTCTAGTGATGCTTGCTCATAATCCCAGAACTTGGGGGAGTGAAGGCAGAAGGACCAGAAATTTAAGGTCATTCTAAGTTATGGGCTACATGAGATTGTCAAAAAAAAAAAAAAGAAAAAAAGAAAAGAAAAAAAGAAAAAAGCTTGATGGATGAGGACTCCAGCAAAGTCAGAGAAGTGTGGATTAAAGGAGTGTCACTTTACCCCTGGCTCCAATGCGCATTTTGTCTCTACCTTTCTTTCATCCAGAAGTTACCAACATCCCATTTTCACAGGAGGGCTGAGACACCCACTAAAATGGAACCTCACAGATGGGCCATCTGGATTCTGAAACGAGGCTGTACAAGAATGGACAGGTCTTTGTGCGAGCTGCTGGTCTCTATCCTCAGAGGAGAGTGGGAGATGGCACTCCCGAGCGTCGAGAAGATTGGTAGGCTGGCCATACTCAATGAAGTGGGCCTCCTAAAAGTCATGCCATGCAGCCCGTCCCAAAGCCTTGTGAGGAGCAAGCTACTGAGTCAGGATGTTACAGGTAAGTCAAGTCAGGCCTCAAACCTTCACCCTGCCTTGCTGGACTGAGGAGCAAATTGCAGGTGTACTTGGCCAGGTCTGGGGCTGCAGAGTAGAAATGGGGATGCTTTAAATACAGGCTAACCAGCCTTCCTGCCTGGCATCGGGGCCATGTTAACTAGCCTGCTAGGTTTTTAGCACTCCTTCCCATTCCCAGGGAGTAATTGTGATGGCGGGATACCCTAAACACCCCTGAAGGAGCCTGAGCCAAGAGGTACATGCTGATGACACCACTCTCCACCTCGTGAGTGCAATGTGAACACCTGAACTGGCCATTTAGGTATGCTTGCTCTTTTTTTTTTTTGGTTTTTCGAGACAAGGTTTCTCTGTAGCTTTGGAGCCTGTCCTGGAACTAGCTTTTGTAGACCAGGCTGGTCTCGAACTCACAAAGATCCGTCTGCCTCTGCCTCCCAAGTGCTGGGACTAAAGGTGTGCGCCACCACCACCCGGCATGCTTGCTCTTTTACACCATGACATTACCATTATGGTCCCTCCTACTTACTGCTCTCATCATACACATTCAAAGCCTACCATCCAGATGAGCTAGGTGACCTGCCAGGTTCTACACAGAAAGTGCCAGCAGAGACAGGGCTCTGAACCCAAGCCTGTACCAGCAGCTGCCTTGTGCTGCTCTTCCCCTGGAATTGAGTTTGGTGGTACCCTCACTAGGCTAGACCACGGGAAATTGCTGTCTGAGTAGGTTCAAAATGGGTGGGGTACATTTACAGTCTCCGAGGGTTGGAGCACAGTACAGCAGTATTGTTCTGCAGGACTCCAGGTGGCAGGAGGCTCTGAAGTCACCAAACACCTCTGGGACATGGACTCAGGGTTGGTATTGATTGTCATGCTGCATCGTGAGCCCGGGCTTTTTAAAAGTACAGTGGAGAGGGCACAGGAGAGCTTCCAAGGCCATGGTTGGCTCCTGCACCCTAGCAGGCTGGAGAGAAATGGTGGGAGAATCGCTGATTGCTCGCTGTGGTTAAGTTATTCAAGGAGTCTGAATCCAGAGGGGCTCTTTCCTGAGAGCTCTGGCAAGGCAGTCAGCCATTCCAGAGCTACTTCCCTCTCCTGCACAATGGCAGTACATGCATTGCTCCATAGTTTCGGGAGAACTGGTGCCTGGACCCCCAAATTACCAAATCATAACAAATGGCATCCTGTCATGTAATCTGCACACACCTGCCTAACATTCAAAACATCTCTAGGCTCTCTCCCACCCCTAAGTTTTGAAACAGGGTCTCAGGCTGATCTGGAAATCACTATATAGCCCAGGCTGGCCTCAAACTCATGATCCATCTGCCTCAGCCTCCACATGTTGGGATTACAGCCACGAGCCACTGCACCCATCTCTAGATTACTTCAATATCCATTTTATCTTAGCATTTGTAAAAGCTATGTAGCTACACTGTGTCATACAGTAATGATGACAGGGAAAGGAACAGCACACTCTCAGTACAGACAAAAGAAAA
The DNA here is from genome assembly GCA_028555095.1 of Dicrostonyx torquatus. Lineage (NCBI taxonomy): Eukaryota > Metazoa > Chordata > Mammalia > Rodentia > Cricetidae > Dicrostonyx > Dicrostonyx torquatus. The sequence continues at coordinate 1,229,398 of JAQHUG010000353.1, forward strand.
ATTGTTGTCTGAGGTTGTTTCAACCCAGGCATATGGAGCCTTTAATCCCAGCACTTGGGAGGCAGAGGCAGGCAGATTGTAGTGAGTTCAAGGCCAGCCTGGTCTACAAAGTGAGTTCCAGGACAGATAGAACGGTTACACAGAGAAACTCTGTCTTGAAAAACAAAAACAAAAAACAAAAAGAAAAGGGGGGGGGAACACAGGGACATGGTGTCTACAGGTACTGAAAGCTACAGGTGCCTATCTCCTCAAGAGTTTTAAGAGGTTCACACCAGCATAGCTATAGCCCTGTCTGCTTTGTGGGGTCCTTCCCACAACACACAGGGCTTTACCTGGAGAAGTCCAGGTGGTAGGCTTAGCCCTCACCTGAGGCACCAACCACTCAGTTTGGGCGACACAACTTCTTCCCCACGCAGAACCTCTTAGCAACCCTGGTGGCAGTTGCAGATATTCTGCACCCCATCAACTCATGAGGTGCAGTCCAGACCTCGTCAGGACCAAGCTTGGGTCCTTCTTAAACTAGGTGGGTGCTTCTTCCTACTAGTTTGTGGTGGCCACCCACAAGCATGCTACCGCAGTTATTTGGGCTGTCACTCTCATACGGGGAGCCCTGGATTCTCAAGGTGGTCAACCTTTGCCCAGAGTTCCAAAACTGTGAGGTAATGTTGTGGCCTCCACTAGAAGCAGGAAGCAAGAGGCTCAGGGTGAGGCGACCAGCAACCAACCCTTCTCCCCTACTTTGTATGCTTTGAAAGGCCAGCACAAGGCTAGGCAGTGTAGGGTCGCACATCAGCCTGTCCCCACGCCCTGCTCCGCCGGTTCCCCCAGAGTGTTACCATCTCGGGGTTCTGGCTCGGTGCCCCGGAACCGGCCAGCTGCGCGGGCGTCCACCACCTGGAAGTGCCGGGCATCCAGGTTCTCCAGGATGTCCTCGTGAGTCTTGATGAAGGAGGAATCTAGTTGTGCACGGAACTCCGTGGGCTCTGGGTGACTCTTGCCAGAGCTGATTGGCAGGTTCTGGCTCAGCCAGTGGCGGAAGCCGCCGTCCAGCAGCGACACGGAGCGGTGGCCGAAGGCGCGGAACATCCACCAGACCCGCGGAGCAGAGTAGAGGCCCTGGTCGCTGCCATCGTAGATCACGACGTGCGTGGAGGCGCCCACGCCCAGGCTTCCCGCATAGTCTGCGAAGTGCTCAGCGCTAGGCAGCATGTGATCGTACGGCGACGTGTGGTCGCTGCAATGATCGATATCAAAGAAGGCGGCGCCGGGGATGTGGCGCTCCTCGAACTCGAGTCGCGCGTCGCGGCCCAGCTTGGGCAGGTACCAGGATGCGTCCAGTAACTTCAGCGACTGCGAGGCGCGCGGGGACTTCAGAGCCTCCGCCACCCATTGAGCAGACACAAGCGCTCGGAAAAGCTGCGGGGCAGCCATGGCCTCTGAGATGCTCGAACTGTGGCCTGCAAGACAAGGGAGATAACAGAATCGAGAGACTGGCCTGCTGTCAGGAGCATGTGTGTTAATCGGCGGAGGTGGAGCCTCAGCACTGGCAGAGCAGAGTCCAGGAATGCAGAAAGGTCTGGGCTGAAGTCAGGATTAGGCTTTATCACTCAGGGACTACACTGCCAAGCCTTTAATTACACACAGTTCCAAATGACGTTATGATCATGGGGCGCCAGGGGAAGGTGGTATGCGCCCCCCATTCTCTATTCCTAGCTCAGCATGCAGGGGGGTTAGGGTAGAGCCAGGGGCAGGTCCAATTAGCTCTTAAGTAAAGCAAACAAGAGTGAAGTTTCAGCCCTTCTCTAAGATGTAGCCCAGCTTCACAGCCAATTGAATTTACTCATTTGTTGAGCGATGCTGAGTCCAATAGGAACAATAACCAGAACTCACCCTTAGCCCAGTGCCATTTAATCCTCAGATATTACAACACTTGGCACAGCAGCCTCTCCCCAAACTGTTGAAGGATCAGTGCCTGAAAGCCACTGAGGCTCCTAGCTGTGCTTTGTGTCACCTGGTGTGGCAGCTGCACCTTCTATAATACCAGTACTCAGGAGACTGAGGTAGGAGGACTAGTTCAAGGCCAACCTAGTCTACACAGTAAGTTCCAGACCAACCTGGGCTACTCAGCAAGACTATCTCAAAAAGCAGAACTAAAAAGTAAAAGACAAACAATAGAAATCAATGCCCTGGCAGGTGGGGGGGAAGAGGTAGGTTTGGATCACCAGCCTAGGCTCCATGCTGGAGGCATTGAGGACCCTTTACCTTGGTAGGCCCTAGAGCAGCTCAAACAAGCTGGAGTTTAGTGTGAGCTGTGAGCACCAGAGAGGGTCTCCACCTCAGCCTCGCTAGAAGGGAGAGGACAGAAAGGCTTCCTGAAGGAAGCAGAGGCACATTTTGACTTAGGGATCCACATAAGTAGGTAGAAATGGACTCCCACTAAGGGCCGATCCCAGTGTTTGGGATGCAACTAGATATGTTAGTAGGGTGCAGGAGGTCAAGGCTGGTAGAACAATCCCCCTGTGAACTACAGCCGCTCCTTTACCCCCATTATTCTTGGGACTTTTCCTCCCCAACTCTGGTTTGGAAGTCAGAAAGCCCTCCAAAGTAGGCACAAATGCCTACAGGCTGTTCGTGTGGATGTTCCTGGGTCATGGGTCTTCTACTGGAGCTTCAAACCTGTGTGTGTTGTGTAGGGAAGAGGGCATTCTCAGAGGTCAGATGGGTTCGCAGGCAACAGTCATTTTATTTTATTTCATTTTTGAGATGGGGTCTTTCTATGGCCTGGGACTCGCCTTGGCTGGCTGGTCACCGGGTCCCAGGACTCTACCTGTCTCACCCTCCCCAGTGCTGGGATTTCAGGCATGCAACATGCCTTGTGATATTTATATAGGCTCTGGGGCCTTGTACTTGCAAGGCAAGCACTTAATTGACCAGAGCTATCTTCCCGGCACTGCACCTGCCCCCTCCAGGGTCTCACTTTGTATCCTAAACTATCCTGGAACTCGAAATCATCCCCCTCCTGCCTCGGTTTCCAGAGAAAAGGAATTGCAAGCATACAACACCATGCCAGACTCCAAAACCCACCTCTTGATGAGATTTAAAAATAAGTATAGAAGCCGGATGGTGCTGGCGCATGCCTTTAATCCCAGCACTCAGGAGGCAGAGGCAGGCAGATCTTTGTGAGTTCAAGATCAGCCTGGTCTACAAAGTGAGTTCCAGGACAGCCAAGGCTACACAGAGGAACCCTATCTCAAAAACAAATCAAAACAAAACAGAAAAATATAGAAGGGCCACCATATACCCTATATACAGCTTCTTTGACTGATCATTTAGGGCAGTGGAGTTGCAACCCGTTATTTCTTCTTTTATAAGTGGCTCTTGAATCTACAGCTGCAGATTTCTTAAACCTTCCAGGGATTGGGACTTTAGAGGTCTGAGGTCATATGACCCTGCCTCCTTGTTTGATTGACAATTCTCACAAAGGATCCCAGGTGGTAGAAAAGAGAGTCAGAGAGGCTAGGCTAACGGATGTCCCTGAAGGGCAGAAATCAAAGGAACTAGATTCCTTTGTGCTGGGTGGGCCAGAATTCCCACAAAGGACTGCCCCAAGCCATCCTAGGGCTAGTGTGAACCTATACAACACACCCACGAAGGGGACTCAGACAATCTAAAGGGTCTATTTTTCCCGTTTCTTATGTACAAGGAGACTTTCTGGGCCAGCTTTTAGTGGTCTGTTTCATCCATCCACACTCTTCTTACAATCCTCTCTAATTCTGGGGTTAAAGGCATGCACCTCCCAGTTTCTATGACAAACTAGTATAGCTACTGGAATTAAAGGTGTGTGTTACTGTGGCCTGGTCTGTAAGGCTGGCCAGTGTGGCTGTTTTACTCTCTGAACTTCAAGCAAGCTTTATTTATTAAAATAAAAATGAAATGCCACTATACTAGAGCATCTCCCCACCTGGACCCTCCTGGCACATTCTCTTCTCCACTGTCAAGCTCAAGGCTCAGGGGATGCTGGGAAAATGCTAGGCAGTTTTTCAATATTTGCAACACACACTGTGACAGGGCAGGATCAGTGTTCAAAAAAGGAGGGGAAGGGAGTCCAAGAAAAAGCATTCCAGGGGAACAGAATAGCCTATTGAAGTGTCGTCCAGCCATTTTGCAAGAGCCATGCTCAATTTCCAGATATTTTGCCAATTGGCATTTATATAAATTTATAACGAAGTGGTAAAAATTGAAGCCCAAGGCAATTAATAAAAAAGCATAAAGCTTCAAGGACAAGCAGGTAAACCAAGGTAGCTCCCACCACTGTGGGCTTCACATCTGAACTTAGTCACTACTCCACCAGGCGACCTGGCACCTCCTGGCTCTACCTGTTTCTCCTGTTGGGAGAAATTTCAGCCGTGTCCCGCAGGATCGTTAAGGCCGTGCCACCACAGGCGGGCCCGGTAAAAGTTTAATTTCATTCGACTGTGTTCTGCTACTTTCTCCTCTTAGGGGACACTGGATCTTCTCACCACAGCCCCTCGGAATGGTTTTGTTGGTTCTCTCAAACATTCCTACTTTCTCAGGACGCCCCAGGTTATCCCATCCCAAACGCCAGCCAGCCACTGCTACCTACTGACTCTTACCCGACCCCAATTTACAGGCGGTCACAAGCAGCCGTGGATAGCCCCCCTTAAGGCAAATTAGGGGCGCCCTGGAAACTCTTCTCTGAGACTGTGTCCCCTCCTCCACTCCCGCATGGTACCACGCTATGCACTCCCGAAAAACAACCCCCCTCATAGAAAAGCAAATAGGACGCTTTGGGCAGCAGATACCAGGGTTGCGAGCTCCCGGGTTTCCAACTCCGCCATGTCACCCCCTCCCCACGCCCTCAGAGGTCCCCTTCCTTCCGCCACCAACCTGCGACCAGCCAAAGGGAGGAGACTTGGGCACGGCCCACTGCCTTGGCCACTCCGAGCCGCTGCTGGCTGCACCTTCCATTCCCCAGGCTGCGGGAGACGCACGCTCCATGCAGCCGGTTGTGCACTGCCCCCGTGTCACCCCGAGCCTCCAATAGTCTCTATGACTGTGAAAAGTGTTACACCATGAGGGTCAAGCAGAGTTCCCGTGCGAAGGCACAGAGGCTGCTCGAAGTCCCAACTGTCTGCACGATTAAGTCCCCCCTGATGTGAGCGGCATAATGGTTCGGGTCACTTGGAAACACTCCCGGCTCTGGTTTTGAACCCGCCAGCTTCTTCGGAGCGCAAGGGCGAGTTTCTGCGCAGCTTCCAGGGCGAGTGAATGCAGCGCGCCGCTTAGGATGGGGCCGCCGGATGGCCCACTTATGGCCCAGGGGAGGGTCCTGGTGGAGAAAGCAGAGCAGGGTGCTTGGGACCTCTTCACCGGACTTGGGCATTTTAGAAGCCAGAGAACTCAGGCTGCTGTGAACAGAAACAGAATGGCTGACGAGTGGTCAGTTCGCCCTGGAGAAGGGACTCGAAGCCCAAGGGCCACCTTCCCTACGTATTACCTGTGTTTTCCCCCATTCTTGCAGACAGGGTCCTGAGCCAACCCCTCCTAGCAGCTGTTGCCATAAGAGCGCTCAGAAGCTCTTGCCCACGCCCACCAGCCCTCCTTGGGACCGGACTGGGAGGGCGCTGGGGCAGTGGGAGGGGCGGAGCAGGCTTTTCCCAGGGAATGTGCAACCCTATCCCACAAACGCCCTACTCTAGCTCTGGGTGTAGTTACCATTGCACGCTGGGAAAGTGTTGTGGGGACAACAGCTCCGCCTCCCGGGCTCCGCCCACCGCACTCAGTTCTCTCAAGACTCTTTCCCAGTTCCCACCCGCGCCAGGTGACACACAGAGCTGACACTATGGTTCATCAAGTGCTCTACCGGGCGCTGGTCTCCACCAAGTGGCTGGCTGAGTCCATTCGGTCTGGCAGCCTGGGGCCCGGCCTTCGGGTGCTGGACGCGTCATGGTACTCTCCCGGGACCCGCCAGGCCCGCAAAGAGTACCAGGAACGCCACGTGCCTGGCGCGTCCTTTTTTGATATAGAGGAATGCCGGGACACGGCTTCGCCTTATGAGATGATGCTGCCCAGTGAGGCCCACTTTGGGGACTACGTGGGAAGGCTGGGAATCAGCAACGACACACACGTGGTGGTGTACGATGGAGACGACCTGGGCAGCTTCTATGCACCCAGAGTATGGTGGATGTTCCGTGTGTTTGGCCATCGCACGGTATCAGTGCTCAATGGTGGTTTCCGGAACTGGCTGAAGGAGGGCCACCCCGTGACATCTGAGCCCTCACGGCCAGAGCCAGCTGTTTTCAAAGCCACACTGGACCGCTCCCTGCTCAAGACCTATGAGCAGGTCCTGGAGAACCTCCAGTCTAAAAGGTTCCAGCTGGTGGACTCACGGGCCCAAGGACGGTATCTGGGTACAGAACCGGAGCCAGATATAGTAGGTAGGTGTCCCTGTGGCCTTTGGGGAGGATTGTCAACAAGAGGATGGGGAATCAGAATAGCTGGGACCCCAACCCCGCCATGTAGACTTGTTTCTATCTGCAAAATGGAATGGGACATCCAACCTTGAAGTATTTTGCAGCTCTGATATGTGAGGGCCCAGTGTGCCCATAGCCGTGTGCTAACAAGCTATGAGCATCAGTAGAGGTGACTGGTGGCCTGTCCATTCATGTCCACTTCTAGGAACCAACTCTCCCACATGCACCACATGTACCAAAGGACAGCCCACCCAGAGCAAACATTTGCAGGACAGTCCAGAAGTCTACAAATACATGCACACCCTCTAGATCTCAGAAACCTTTTCAAGCACCAACAGGAACCTTCCCTGAGCTCTTCTGGGACCCTGACTAATGTTTTGAAAGCAGCTTTGTTAGTACCTCAACAAGCAGCTGCAGCCCATCTGTGGAACTGTTACAGCAGCTCCTAGCATGTGCCAGGGCTATTACGGTGAAATACCCCTGACTTGGGCGGGAAGACAAGCTGCCAGGATATTGCTACTTGGTCAGTTAAGTGGCAGAACCAGGATTTGTACCCAGTACTAATTTGTTTTAAACCAGGGCTCTAAACCCAGATATAAACCCATTCAGTCCCACCACCACTTCATAGGGTTCAGGGGAGCCTCTTGTGCCAGGTATTCCCAGAGAAATGGCCTTTGGATCCCCCTTTTGTGTGTGTGTGTGTGTGTGTGTGTGTGTGTGTGTGTGTTTGGGGGAAAAGGGGAGCTGAAGGAGTCTGCACAACTCAGAAGTCCGAAAAAGCCTCAGAAAAGGAAATGCTGCTTTCTAGAGCCTTCTAAGCATAGGCAACTGCCAGGTCTTGCTTTTCCCGAGCACAGGACAGGTAGCCAGCCACCTCTTCTCTTAGTTTTCTTAGTCCTTCAGGGCATGACTTAACTTGGGGTAACATTTTACCTAACTTGTTGCAAAATGTCTCTTCCTTTCTGCCAGCTGAAGTCTGCAACACTGTTTTTACAGTCTTAATACTAAACCGGCACCCCTCTGGACAGAGAGAGGATGAGGCCAGCAGGCAGAACAGGTCAAGGCCACACATCCAGTTGTGGCCAGAGCTCCTCAGCCCTGCTCTCTCTAGGCCTTTGATATCCCACCTGCTTTACTCTGGGAAAAAGGTCCGGAGAGAAAGATTCATGCTCATTCAGTACTTTCCTGAGACCCCTGGACTTGGAATGCTTGCAGCCCCTCCTGGTCTTGACTCACAGAGCATATTTTCTTTTTCTTTTTCTTGGAACTGATTCTGGAGGAAAGGGAGAGGGAAGCTGGCTGTGGAGCTTTCCCAGCAGGCTGAAAAGCAAACTGAGAAACGAGTGCCACAGGACCCAAGTGTAACATTCCCACCATTTTGTAGAGGAGGAAAACCGAGGCTTGGAGAGGGGAGCTGGCCTGCTTGGGCTCTCCAGTGCCTCTGTTCTCTGTCACTTCTGATTGCCCTGGAGTGCCAGGGAGCCTGGCTTCTCATTCCACCTCGGGCGCTCTGATGTGGAGGGTACTCAGCCCGGCTTGACCTTGCATTTCCCAATCATAAACAAGCAGAGGTCCCCAGCCCTGCCACATGCACATTCCTTTTGTTCCACGTGGCAAGCCGGCAAAGGGGCTCTTTGGAGGGGGAGGCACTGAGCAAAGTCCAGGGTTATCTAGACAAGAAGAGAATGGGCCACTTGCCCCATTCTGTTAGAGGGTTTGCTGGACACAAGTGTACACTGCCAAGGTCATGGTCTGCTGCTTGGGATGGGTTCAGCGAGTTTCCCGTGGGTTCCGAAGTCCAGGTATAAAACGTGTGGGGGGGAGCCTTGACTCTGAGTGTTTCTGAAGGGAGTGAAACAAAACAAGTCTTCAGAAGCCTCATGGCTACTTCCTGTCCTCTGGGGCCAATCACCTTCCCCTTGGGCCTTCACAGGCTTCCCAGTGTCCTGAGTAAGGGTGCAGAATAAAATGATATTCCGGTGCAGCTGTGTGTAACCACCTGAGAGAAAAACAGTCCCCATCGAGGAGCACTAGCGAATGAGAACAGAAGTGACCTACGGGTCCTCAGTCCCCGGGCTGGGTACCCAGAGGAAGTAGGAAGAATCATAGAGAAGAGAAGGACTTTAGAATTCAGGAATCTCTGGAGGCCTTGCCAGTAACAGGCTGTCCCCCCTCATCTATAGTTTCCCTCATCTATAAAATGGGAATGCTATCTTGGGGCCTGGTATGCTCATTTCCCCGTTGCTCAGCCCGCCTACTTGTGAACCTGCTTGATTTCCTTTTTTCCCTCATCTTCCTGGGAGTAGGTGCGGGTGTGGGCATGGACGAGGAGGGGAAGGTGTTGGTCCACACTAAGCATTGTGATTTGCAGTCTCCTGGATGCAGTCACTTCTGGCATCCTTAGTAGGCTTGCTGAGGGCCTGGCCCACTCCACTCAGGGTTACAGGCACCACAGTGAGGCTTGCCTATGGTTGTTGTGGAGGGTGGGGTGAGCCTGAGCAAACATAAGGGGGGGGGGAGGCGGGGAGAGCGAAGAGAGGTCCAAACAGGTTTTCCTGGCCTCTTACAACCATGCCTATCTGCGGCCTATGGGAGCTTAATGTGCCTATTGACTTCAGTCTCCTCAGCCAAAGCTGGAACACAAATTCCTAGACGTCTAGGCCATTGAGGAACACAAGAAGTTATCATGGTAATTCCCCTTCCTCAGCCTTCTTTTCTAGGGGAGTTCAGAGTGACTAAAAAACATAGGCTTTGGAGTCCTACTTGACTTCATGTGCCTCTGCTGTGTGTCTCTGGGGAAGTTACTGCCTCTCTCTGAACCTTTGACTCCCATTAGAGCTAGGAGGAAAGTCTCTTCAGTTTTGTGAGGAATGAGGGAGATGCGGTTCTCTAGAGAACCTGCTTTTGGGGTGCTGGTTGCCAGAAGCTGCCTGAACAGTGGCAGGCCCACTGTGGGGAGGGGAGGCCGCAAGTGTGCCACAGAACAGGGGTGGGAGATGACAGGCGGCCTGCTTCTCGCTGCAGGCCCCTTCCTCCTGTTGGCAGTGTCCCAGAGTTCTTCCGCCCCGCCCGTGGGTTCCCTGGACTGTGGCTTCTGTGCCTTTAAAGTCCCCAGGCAGAGGCTGGAGAGAGGGCTCAGTGAGTAAAGTCCTTACCTTGGGAATGTAAGGACCTGGGTTAGAACCCCTGAGCCCACCTTGGTGACTCTGCTTGACCTAGCACTGGGGAGACAGACACAGATCTCTGGAGCTCACTTCATCTGGCCTCGTTAAAACAGTAAATTCCAGGGGGATGGGCCAATGGGGAACGCTAGACTGGGTGGTCCTCTCACCTCCATGCACATGTTCACAGGGATGCACTCCTTAAGCTGCCCCCTCCCAAAAAGCGAAAACAAACAAACAAAACAAAACAAAACAGCAAAACCTCAAATGGGTCCTGAGCCTTTCTGGCAGAGGTAGCCACTGCTACCTCCTCAGGCTGGAGCCAAGGCTTCCCAGCATTCCTGGCTTCATTCTTACCCAGACAAGACTCCCTTTATAGACTCAAGAAAACAATAAAGCTGGCATGTCACGGACAAGAAGAAACCATTACTCGGAGGCCTGAGTGTAAATAACCTTGCTCCCCATGACTGTGGGAAGCTACTGTAACCTGACCACTGATGTCCATAGGCCAACTGCTCCTCACTGACAGGGTTACACATAGTTGGTTTCAGGTCAAAGTAGGAAGACATCTCTAAAGGTCACTGCCTTTTGCTAGTAGGGACATGTGTTCAGTCAGAGGACTGCTTGGGTTAGTGATTCTAGAATCTTCTTTGGGATGAGAGGATTCCCACATTGCTTCATTGACCAATGTGTAAACACTGTGCTCTGGAGTTCACTGGAGTCTTTTATGTCCAGGAGGGAGACTGAGGCCCAGAGGGCAAGCCTTCCCGTCTGTCTGATGCTGCTCAGTGCTGGGATATGACTTCATCAAAGCAATCAAAGCCCTGTCCTCCGCTTCCCACCATGCTGTCTCTGTCTTACCCCGTGGTCCAAGTTTAAAGGTGGTGGGGATTTGGGGAACCTGAAGAGATGGAGGCAGTTCTAGCATGGGTCTTACTCTCAGGGTTGTCTGTGGAGGGGTGCAGGGTGCACAAGGAAGAGAGAAATGGCCAGGCATGCAGGGACTGATAAGGCATGGGTCCTTCGGGTCCTAACAGCCAGTGGCCCATCTTTGTTGTTTGCAAGAGCGCCTTCCCCTTTTATTGGTTTGATGTTTTGCAAACAAGGTCTCACTCTATAGCTCAGACTGATCTGTAACTCACTACATAGACCAGGCTAGCTTCAAACTATTGATCCTCCTGCCTCAGCCTCCAGCATGCAGTGATTGCGGATGTGTGTTATCGTGCATACTTACCATTCATGCTGGTTGTGTTCTAGAATAGACCCTGGCCTGCCCCACTTCTGCCCTGCTTTCTCTTAAGCTTCAGAGGTGTGTGGAGGGGATGGCACAACCCTTGTACCTAGGAGAAGCACAGCATTGGGAGCCACAGCATGGGGGCAGACATCATTAGGGTTCAATATTGGCCTTGTTTGTTTTTCGAAACAGGGTTTCTCTGTGTAACAGTCCTGGCTGTCCTGAAACTTACTCTGTAGACCAGGTTGGCCTCAAACGTACAGAGATCCATCTGCCCCGGTCTCTATCTCCCAAGTGCTGAGATTAAAGGTGTGTACCACCACACCCGGCTCAATATTTGTCTTTGTTCATTTATCCTCACCCAGGGGCATTCACTCCCTAGAGAGAAACTGAGGTGCAGAGAGGCGACAGTACTTACTTAATGTCACCCGAGTAGTAAGTGGTAGAACTAGAATCTGAACACATGTCTGGTACCAGGTCTCTTCTCTCTTCACAGCTATGTGCCTCACAGTAACACCAAGACTGGGCTGTGGCCCTTGGCCTGCCTGTTTTTCTTTGTGTCTTTAGCCAAGTCATTTTATGTCAGCACACCTCAGTGTTTTTACCTGTAAAATAGCTTTACAGATGAATTTATTTAATGACTCACAAAACTAGTCAGCTTCCGTATTCCTGCAAACTGTTGCCCAGGAGGGCCAGACAGTTTCTCACCACCACTTCCTAGGCAGTCAGCACAGTGTGTAGCTTCTATGTGAATTCATCCCTCCTGCTCTACCTAGTAATTACAGGAGACAGATGTGTACTACCGAGCCCATTTCACAGGTGAGAAAACCTGAGGTGTCGAAAGCAGGGGCAATTTGCATATGTTAGGGGAAAAATTAGAAGGAGGGCTGTGGTGCATGTAGATATAGGGCCTGCAATGCATGCGGATGCCTCTCACGCAGAAATGACTTGGGACAGCCATCAAGATAGGTCACGGGGCAGGGACTGCAATGCTGGCTCTTACAACTTGAGTGTTGAAAATAAGCAGAACAGACAAGAAACTGAGTTGCCAAGAGAGCAAAGACATCACTTTTATTGGTGGTGGCCTCTACTTCCCATTCCCTACTACTTCCCATTCCCACGCCTCCCCTAACTCACATCTTCTATTTCTACTCAAGGACTGGATTCAGGTCACATCCGTGGCTCAGTCAACATGCCCTTCATGAACTTCCTGACTAAAGACGGCTTTGAGAAGAGCCCAGAGGAGCTGCGTGCCATCTTCCAGGACAAAAAAGTGGACCTCTCACAGCCCCTCATTGCCACATGTCGCAAGGGGGTCACTGCCTGCCACATTGCCCTGGCTGCCTATCTTTGTGGCAAGCCTGACGTGGCTGTTTATGATGGTTCCTGGTCTGAGTGGTTCCGCAGGGCACCCCCGGAGACCCGTGTGTCCCAGGGGAAGAGTGGGAAGGCCTGAGTGTGCGCAGCCTCCTTTTCTGCACACCAAATTCAGCCAGTCCCCTTCAGTGAAGCCAGTGTGACCTGCCCTGAGTTCACACCTTTTATGCAATGGAGATTGATGGGTTTTAGAATTGCTCTGAGTGCCTTCCTCCCATCACACTGGAATAAAGTGCCTTTTCTCAGAAGTGTGGCACCCTGGCCCTGGGTTCCACCCCCTGTCGACCTTCAGCCAAGATGGCCAAGCAGAGGAGGACACTGTTGCTGTGCTTGGTCCTGGCCAAGGCAACTGGTTGCCCTCTCTTGTGTTGTGTGGCAGACTTTTCCTAAGAAGACATCACACACACACACACACACACACACACACACACACACACACACACATCTATTCAATCCATAAAGGGAACCCACGACATACCAAAGTAACAATTGCACCAATGTCCAACTTGGACAAGTTTTTATTTGGGTTACTCACAGGAGTGTGGGGGAGGGGTCACTTAGAAAGGGATAACTCAGAAGCAACTGCATCACCAAAGCTCACCCCAACATGGATGACAACTCACAGGAGCTGTGGCCCTGGGGCTCTCTCTGCACAGCTTGCAGACAGCTCCACAGGCTGAGAAAGTCTGCAGCTCTGCTGCTGCCGGTGCCCCCTCTCCCCCCAGCACTTCTGGCTCTTTGTTATATTGCTGGAGAGGAGACTCAGGAGTCTTTTCAAGTCCTTGTTATTCCAAACATGTTTTCTATTTACCTCTGGAGAACCTCCTACCCCCACCCCTGCCACACACACACACACACACACACACACACACACACAAATACACTCCTGGAGGGAATGTTTCAATTCTGAGGAGACTGTCACACTGTCACATAACACTTGGGGGTGTTCTGTCATAGAGGATGCTGGTACCTATCTGAGGGGACATACAAAGGAGAATGAGGAAGACAGAGAGATGAAGACTGGCCCAGTACTGAGCCCTCTCTGTAGTCCCACTCCCTGAGAGTGAGGACGGAGAGAAATTAACTTTGCAGAGATTGCAAAGACGTGCCACATGCTTGCCTACCTGCTCCGAATCGAGCAAAAGCAAAGTAACTCTGGTCTTGACTCCCTTGTTGGCCCCCAGGCTTCCGGATTTAGCTAGGTGTCCCTGTCTGCCAGGGAAATCACTTAGTAGGCCCATCTCCTCTGCACCTGCTGGCGGGAAGAGCTCTGAAGAGGTCGTGTCCACAGGTGTGGTTCTGCCTCCACATCACTATGTAGAAATTTCTTTCTTGAGCTCATCTGCAGCTGGCCCTGAAGTTAAAGGCAGAGAGGACCCTCATTGTCACACCCGTATTTTAATTTTGTTCCCCGATTCCCCACATCCAGCTCAGATGCCGAGAATCCCTCCCTTTGAGCCACACACATTTGGGATCCTGAACACCTTCACCCCTCTCACATTCTGTCTCTTCTAAACCAGTGAGCTCCTGTGCATACTGCAAGATCCAGCTCAAATGGTCCCTCTTCCTAGACAGACCTGGTCACATTGTCTACCATCCCCTTGCTCTTTGTACTTGGTCTGAGCCCTTTGGATTCTGCCTTGGTGGCTGCTCAGTGGACATTTCTGAGAGGATGTGTCAGGAAGTAACACATGAAAGTCTCTCTTGTTCTCTCAGTCTTGGCCCCTCAGCCAAGGTAGGGCGAGCTTATCAGTCTCTGAGGTAACAAAGGCCAGTGTACAGTGTCACCATGGCAACTCCAATGAACAGCTTGGAAGTCTGCTCCTTAGTAACCCACTGGTCCTCTGGGGTATCAGTGTTACTCTGTCTGACCCTCCAGAGTGGTTCACCTGGGGAGGTGAGGCAGAGGGACCTGTGAGGTGGCTGGGGCTCCTCCACCACCTGGAATTTCATTTGCCTTCTCCCCACTCAGACCTGCTTGTGAGTGCCAGGTGCCCAGGCTGCAGCTGCACGCATCTTCTCCCCCTCCTTGGTCAGTGCCCCTCAGGACCTTCCTCTCCAGGTTAGTTACTGGTTGTGACCCCAACTTCTGTGTCAGCCAGCAAAGGCTGCTCTGACTGCTTGTACTTCTGGGGCAAGGGGTAGCTATTGGGGGCATGTCAGGTTGTGATTGGGCCTGGGGGATCAGCTATGATCAGAAAGCTAATCCAAAAAGCACAAACTTGAACTTCACTTGACTTCAAGATGGATCACAAGGCCTATTGCATGTTAGATGCTCCCTTTCCTATTTAGTCTCGCCCATGATCCAACTTCCTCTCTGACCCCCATCTTCTCCTTCACGACAGAGACTCTGAGCATCTCTGTAGGTCCTTCTGAAGACACACCAATCTTCTGGCTCTGGGAGTGTGTCAATGTTCTGTTGCTG
>JAQHUG010000353.1:1245060-1262807 GCA_028555095.1 Dicrostonyx torquatus
TTTCACTACTTCAAGCAATGGCCTCGCTGGGCCTCCATGCAGAGACACCCCTGACACACGTCCATCTTCAGTGGCTTTCCTTAGCCATAGAGGGAGATTCTATTACCCCTTTCTTGTATCCTTGACTCTAAAGCCAGCACCATTTGGCCAAAGCTGGAAAGCTGCTTGCTGGGGCTGGGTCAGGGCCGGCTTGTTCTATTACATCTACATCACCTTTCTGGTTTTGATGGTTTCCTTCACTGTCTGACCTTGGCTGTCCTAGAACTCACTCTGTAGACCAGGCTGGCCTCGAACTCAGAGATCTGCCTGCCTCTACTTCCCAAGTGTTGGAATGAAGGTGTGTGCCACCATGTCCATCCCTAAATTTATTTTTGCACGTTGGAAGTTTAGGTGGGTGGATTCTGGCCCTGAGGTTACCACTCTCTTTGTTACATTTAATATCAAGTTTTTCTTTAATCTGTTTATCCCTTCAAACACAGGACTTAGTTTTATTCCACTTCCTGGTGTCCCTTTTCTCCTCAGTCTGTATATTTTGTATTTTACCTTGCTCAGCTTGCTCCTTTTCACTGTAGATCTATATAAGATTGGACTCTAATAACCATGACCCACGGTCAAAACTAGGCTGTTTTGAAATCTTTGCCAGGACCATTAATGCGAAACTCTTCAACTTAGCCTCAGGCAGACTTTTCAGACAAGGGCAATAAGCAGCCACATTCTTTGCCAAAAGAACAATCTCGAGCTCATTTACGAACACTCTTCCTCTGAGACCTCTAAAGCTGTCATAATCTGCATTGCTTTTACTCAGCACCACTGCCTTGCGTGCTCCTATATATAGTATTGCCCGTCAAGCCCTACTTAAAACATTCAACCGCTTTTCCCATCCAAACTTCCAAAGTCCACATTCCATCAGCAAGCAAGCAGGTCAGGTCTGACACAGCAACTCCCCACTCCCTGGTACCTACTTCTGTCTTAGTCACTGCTCTATTGCTTTGAAGAAACACCATGACCATGGCAACTCTTATAAAGGAAAGCATTTAATTGGGGACTGGCTAACAGTCCAGAGGTTTAGTCCATTAGTCCATTGTCCTCATGACAGGAAGCATGGCAGCAGACAGGCAGGCGTGGTGCTAGAGAGTAGCTGAGAGTTCTATATCTGGAGCTGCAGGCAGGAGAGAGAGAGGAGATAGAGAGAGAGAGAGAGAGAGAGAGAGAGAGAGAGAGAGAGAGAGAGAGAGAGAGAGGTTGAACCTGGCTTGGGTTTCTGAAACCCCAAAGCCCACTCCAGTGACATACTTTCTATAACAAGGCCACACCCCTGTCTTCCAACAAGGCTATGCCTCCTAATCTCTATCAAGTCACTCCCTAATGACCAAACATTCAAATATATGAACCTGTGGGGGGCATTCCTATTAAAACCACCCCAGAGTGCTAATATGAATTGCAGTAGTCAGCTCTTGCTGTGTAACAAATCACCCTAGCATTTAGCAGCTTACAGTGCTGGTGTTTATAGTCTCACAGTGGATTGAGTATCTAGACACAGTTGTGGTGGGTACCACCACACTGTCTTGGTTCCTCTCCCAGGCTGCAGTCATCCAGGATCCTTTTATAAGGCCTCTCACAGAGAAGAATGTGCTCTCCATAAGGTGTTGGACAGAGGGTAGCTCACCTCTCTACACGATGCCTGTAAAAATGCACATAGAGTATGGTCACTGGCCTTCAACAGAGCCCAGAAAGCAAGATATCCTGAGAGAGCATCTGAGCAAAGGCAGACACCCACCCTGTCTGTCACAACATGAGGTGACATTCCTCATTCTCACCCCAGTCTGAAGACTTGACCAAACCACAGGGCGTGAACAACACTGGGAAGCAGAGTTTCCCTGGGGGCCTTCCAGCTGGTCCCCAGACACGTGTCCCTCTCACAGGGATCGCACATGCACCCCTTGAGATCTCTGTCAGCTCACCTGACAGGGTGAGCTAGAGAATAGACAAATTCGGTTCAGGCATGGGTGGGGCTTTGGTGGGGCTCCTCACAGAGTGAACCACCAGTGATCTTCCGGAAGTCACCAGCTGCCAGGAAGTCCCAGGCATGGGGAATCCTGCAGGCATTCCTGTTCAGGAATGAGGATGGAGGAGACACACAATGTTTGAGTCCCCAGCGGTGCTGAGTCCCACAGACAAGCATTGGATGGCCCTCGAACGGGCTTCAAGGCAGGAAACAGCTCTTCACTCGATGTCCTGTACTGTGAACACACGTCCAGGCTGAGCGATGTCTTAAAATTGCTGTCTGTGGTGTCTGCTCTTTCCACACACTCTGCATCCCGTCCACGTCCAGCTGGCAGTGCTTTGCTGACAGTTTGGTACAGCCTGTGAGTCACTCTGGACAGAGGTCGTGTCTTGTTTATCTGAGGAAGCTTCCTGAATAGCATCTATGAGGTGCTGCCTTCATTCCCGTACAGTGGTTCTCAACCTTCCTAGTGCTGTGACTCTTTAATACAGTTGTGGCGATCCCCAGCCATAAAATTATTTTGTTGCTACTTCATGACTGTAATTTTGCTACTGTATGAATCATAATGTAAATATCTGATATGCAGGATGGTCTTAGGTGACCCCTGTGAAAGAGTCATTTGACCCCTGAAGGGGTCGTGACCCATAGGTTGAGAACCACTGTTAAAAGAGTCCTCTGTGTGGCTGAAAAATGTTCTGGTCTCTGTACCTTTTCACAATGTTATCAGGTTGTAAACCCCGCTGCTGGCCTTCTCCTGACTACTCTGAGCCTTTTCTTATGTGTAGTCACATGTGTGCATGTGCACACGTCTATGTATCTATGTTTAGAGACCAGAGGTCAGCCGCAGAGTCTTTCCTCAGGAGCCGCGCACCTTTTCTTCTTCTTCTTTGTTTAACCTGGCTGGTATCTCACCAGGGAATCTAGGCTGGCTGACCAGAGATGCTCAAGGCTCTTCCTGTCTCCACCTCCCCAACTCTGGGATCACAGCCATGTGCCACCACGCCTGGTATTTTACACAGGTGCTGGCCATGAACTCAGGTCCTCATGCTTACAGCAAGCATGTTATCAATGGCACTGGCTCCCTACTCCCCAGAACCACTTCTTTTTTAAAAAAATTTTTGGTTGAGCTATATATTTTTCCCTGCTCCCCTCCCTTCCTTTCCCCTCCTCCTTCTAGCCTCTCCCATGATCCCCATGGTCCCAGTTTACTCAGGAGATCTTATCTTTTTCTACTTCCTACATAGATTAGATCCATGTATGTCTCTCTTAGGGTCCTCTTTGTTGTCTAGGTTCTCTGGGATTGTGAATTGTAGGCTGTCTTTTCTTTGCTTTATGTCTAAAAATCACTTATGAGTGAGTACATAAGGTATTTGTCTTTCTGGGTCTGGGTTACATCACTCAATATGATGTTTTCTAGTTCCATCCATTTTCCTGCAAAATTCAAGCTGTCATTATCTTTTTCTGCTGTGTAGTACTCCATTATGTAAATATACCACATTTTCCTTATCCATTCTTCGGTTGAGGGGCATTTAGGTTGTTTCCAGGTTCTGGCTATGACAAATAACGCTGCTATGAACATCGTTGAGCACATGTCCTTGTGGTACAATTGAGCATCCTTTGGGTATATACCCAAAAGTGGTATTTCTGGGTCTTGAGGAAGGTTGTTTCCTAATGTTTCGAGAAATCTCCACACTGACATCCAAAGGGGTTGTACCAGCTTGCATTCCCACCAGCAATGCCGAAGTGTTCCCTTTACCCCACACCCTCTCCAGCATAAGTTGTCATCAGTGTTTTTGATCTTGGCCATTCTCACAGGTATAAGATGGAATCTCAGAGTTGTTTTGATTTGCATTTCTCTGATGGCTAAGGATATTGAGCATTTTATTAAGTGTCTTTAAGCCATTTTAGATTCCTCTGTTAAGAGTTCTCTGTTTAGGTCTGTATCCCATTTTTTTTTAATTGGGTTATTTGTTCTTTTGATGACCAATTTCTTGAGTTCTTTGTATATTTTGGAGATCAGCCCCCTGTCCGATGTGGGGCTAGTGAAGATATTTTCCCATTCTGTAGGCTGCTGTTTTGTCTTGTTGACCATGTTCTTTGCTTTACAGAAGCTTCTCAGTTTCAGGAGGTCCCATTTATTAATTGTTCCTCCCAACGTCTGTGCTGCTGGGGGGTTCTATTTAGGAAGTGGTTTCTGTGCCAATGCGCAGAGCCATTTCTTAGTTGTACATCTTTTGGCATGTGGGAAGAATATTTTTCTTTAAAAGAAATCTTATTGTATTTTACTTATTGTGTATCCCTCCACACACTTACACATGTCGTGTGTGTGTGCACTAAGGTGCACATGTAGAAGTTAGAGGACAACTTGTGGGAGTCAGTTCACTTCTCCCACCACATGGGTTCCGGGGGTTGTACTTAGGCCATCGTGTTTGTTGGCAGGCACCTTTCCCTGCTGAGCCATCTTGCTTGCCCAAGTATGAGAACTTTCAAAGCCTGGAAGCCAGGATCCCTTGTGTTTAATGGTTGTTCCCTACATAGAGCAGCAAGGACAAAGCTGTTCCAAGTCCGGGTGTGGCTGATATGTCTGTCATAGCCCTCAGTTTGCAGCTTTGCCACCTTCCTTCCATGTCACCCCAAGCAACAGTGCCCAGGTTTCTGCTATTGTATATCAAGGGACTTCTTCCTCTAAATTCTGCTGATGGTACTTCCCTGTCCAGTGTACCCTTGATTCCTGCTCATCTGGGACTTAAAGCAATGGAGGGTTTTCCTACCACATAAAGCAATGGAGGATTTTCCTACCACATATCCCAACCTCTTCAAGGCAGCAGAGGGGTACTCATTGCTTGGTTCAGAACATTCCCCCCAATAGTCTCATTTGTTTGCCCTGGCAACACCCCACCAAATTGATAAAGATAGCACAGTGGCTTCAAATTTTCAAAAGTCTCAGGGCTTTTTATCTGTTTGTTACTTAAGTTTTCAGAGGTACCAAGTTATGGTTCCACAGTTTCCATGGCTACAAAGACTCAAATTAGGAAGTCCCATGTGGAAAAATTCATGTCCAACATATGTATTGAGGAGAAAGAATGTGGGCTTATTGAGTCAGACATGGAATGCATTGAGAAGCATCTTTCAGGGAAGAGGTTGGTGTTGGCGTCAAATCAAGTTCCTGCCTGCATTCAGAAAGCTCTGCTCAGGAGCCCAAGTCATGCACCAGAAGCAGGGGCTTCTCGTCAGGGATGGCATCCTCTTGTCTGAGGAAAGGGTATTCCAGTCAGCCAGTATCCTGGATACTTCTTGGAATTAGATCAGGACACTAATTTAGAGCATAGGTCTGAAAAGGGAGAGGATACAGCATGGGTAACATAAGGCCACTGATGGCCATGGTTGGCTGCACAGTGGCTCAGGTGGAGGAGGGTCCACTTTCGAGTTGAGGTCTTCCAGGAACAGGGCTCATTTGGTTCTTTGAGGACACTGAGAAGCCTGTGCTTCTCAGGAACTGCTGGCCAGAGACTGCTGCAGTCCTCTCCACATGGTTTCTGCATGGGTCGGTTTCATGCATGGTGAGTCAGAGCAAGTCAACTGAAGGAAGTCAGGCAGAGTAAGGCCAATGTCATGGATCTAAGCCAGGATTTGTCACATCATTTTGATCAAGAAACAAGCCACTAGGTCCAGTCTGTACTAGAAAGATTGGCCAACCTCTGAACCTAGGGGTAGTCATATCAGAAAAGGCACAATTATCAAATGTTAATTTTTATTTTGTGGTGCAGAGGATTGACCTAAGGCCTCATGCGTTCTAAGCCTTGGCCCCATGTAATTTAGCCAAAATTAGTAGGGAGTTTTGAGTAACAATTTTTAAGGGAATAAAATTGATCTGGTTCCTACCTGATTTGAGGTTACCAGCAAATCAGCTTGCTGGGTGACAGTTACACACACACACACACACACACACACACACACACACACACACACAGTCTCTTAGATTCAGCCCTTGGAGATCCCTTTGATGTTTAATTTTAGAATCCCCTGGGAAGAGACTCTCACTGAGAGGTTCTTTAGGTCAGGTTGGCCTGTGGGCATGTCTGTAGGAGATTGTCTTGATTACATTCACTGGTGTGGGAGAATACAGCCCACCATGGGTGCCACCATTCCCCAGGTTTGGGTTCTGGGTTATATAACAGTGGAGAAAGTGAGCCAGGCAAGTAGCATGCTCACAAGCATTCCATTCTCTCTGCTCTTGACTGTGAGTGGGATATGAGTAGCTGTTTTAAGGTCCTTCCACCGTGACTCTTTCCTGCTAGGATGGACTGTACCTGGCATTGTGGGCTAAAAGAAACCCTCTTTCCCCAATTGCTTTTGTCAGGGTGTCTTATCACAGCAATGGAAATGAAGCCAGCACACTCTTTCAGCTCTCACTTGAGGCTTCTATTCTGTCCTTCCCTGAGTTTAAAAAAGCTATCAGGCCAGGCTTCATTACTGACATTACTAACTACATTTGTAGAAATGTGGGGGACGACTCCATATGTGCTCAAAATAAGGGACTATAAACAAGAAAGATTGCAGGGCTGATGGTCTTGGGTCCAGGATCTCCTAGTGGACTTCCCTCTCATTCAGTGAACAACCAATGGGTAAAATGAAGTTGGGGCAAGGCTCAACCAGGCATTCATGGGTCCCTGGGTTTCATGCTTCCCTCACCCCAAGATGCCTGTTTTAAGCTATCTTATGCATAGACCATGTAGAAGGAACAGAGGATTAACTCAGGAGCACAGATCCTTCACCTAATCATCCGTGAAGAACCATGTGACAGTTTTAAATAAATGGCAGAGGGGGGACTGACCAGTGGTCCCACAGCCACAGCCTCCTGGAGCTGGTGGAAGAGAGGAGGAAGAGAGGAGGAGGAAGAGAGGAGGAGAGAGTAAGAGAATCCCAGTGACACGATTATGTGAGAAAGACCATGGAAGCCCAGGTGGTGGCCCTGGCTAGCCGGAGCATCTGGTGACTGACAGGTGGTTCTGGGGCCTTGGCTGAGCTGGATGCTGAAACATCAAGGACAGTTGCTGCGTGGGGAGCCTGGTCAGGGCTGGCTGGACCTCTGGGGCCTCTCTGATCAGTTCTCAGCTGTCATCCTTTATGGAAAATGTCACCTGAAACCACTCAGCGTGTGCTGCTTTGTCTACAGGGCCAAGCTCAGAAATTGCGGGTTCCAGAGCCAGAGTCCATGGAGCTGGGCCACCAGCCAGGTAAGATAGGAACACTACCGGCAAAAACAAGTTTCTTGGGGTGGGGAGGAGGACTCCCTTCCTTGTCTTCTTTAGTCTTGCTGAGGTCTCCAGATGGAATGGCCTAACTGACTCAGGATACTCTAAGACCAGAAGAAAGCTAGAGGGAAGAACTTCTGAGCCTCCAACAGCCAGGCCTGGAAACTGATGTCATGTGATCTGGGTCTCCAGTCTCTTGGGGTTAAGATGGGGTGGCTGAAGAGTTTGACAGCCACTCTTATGCATCCAAAGTATAGAACTGTTGAGAATATTTGCCAGGGTTGGGGGGATGTCAGGCCTGATTGAGCCCAGCATAGGATAATGTATGGGCTGCGGCTGGTGGCAGAGAGGATGTGCATCTATGCTCTGGGTTCTGGGGACAAAGATGCCAGCCTTGAGGGGGAAAGGAGTCTTAGGCAGGTGCTACAGAGCCAGGTCAGCTCTGGGAAGGCTCCCCCAGGGTAGCCGGAGATGGCGAGTACATGGGGGGAGAATACTGGGAGCTTCAGTTGCCTCAAGCTTCCCAGTGACCCCAGTCAATCAGGTAGATTTTTAAATCCTTGGGTTCTGGGCCTTTCCTGAGGCAGTGTGACTCCAGAGTGTATTTTCAGTGAGTGTGATGGGTATTTTGATAAAAAAGGCCAGAGTTAGAAAATTCTGCTCATTGTCCTTCCATGGTCATGGTAGTAAACAAAGCAGGGCTTACATACTTTGTCCACCTGATAGTGATCAGAGGTGCTGAGATTTTAGAAAGGTCAGATGCAGACATCTATCAATAATCCCTCCATCCACTCCATCTGTCTTAGTTAGGATTTCTTGTTGCTGTGAAGAGACACCATGATCATAGCAACTTTTTTTTTAAATTTTTATTTTATGTGCATTGGTGTGTGAGGATTTCAGATTCCCTGGGACTGGAGTTATAGACAGTTGTGAGGTGCATGTGGGAGTACTGGGAATTGAACCTGGATCCTCTGGGAGAACAGCCAGTGTTCTAACTGCTGCACTGTCTCTCCAGCCCCTAAAGATTGATTAATTGAATACCCTGTCTGCATGTACACCTTTATGCCAGAAGAAGACATCAAATCCCTCTATAGATGGCTGTGAGCCACCATGTGGGTTCTGGGAATTGAACTCAAGATGTCTAGAAGAACTCAGTGCTCTTTACTGCTGAGCCATTTCTCCAGCCTGGCAGCTCTTATAAAGGAAAACATTTAGTTGGTATAGTGTACAGTTTCAGAGGTTTACTCAGTTATCATCATGGCAAGACATGGCAGCAAGCAGGCAGACATGGTGCTGGAGAAGGAGTTCTACATATCGATTCTTAGACAACAGAGAGTGAACTATGTCACTGTATGTAGCTTGAGCATAGGATACCTCAAAGTCAACCCCCACAGAAACACACTTCCTCCAATAAAGCCATACTGACTTCGACAAAACCACTCCTCCTAATAGTGTCACTTCCTATGAGTTTATAGGGGCCGATTATATTCAAACTACTACACTATCCCATCCATCATCCATCCATCCATTCATTCACCCTGTCCATCCATCCATCCATTCATCCATCCATCCCATCCATTCATCCATCCATCCCATCCATCCATCTATCCATCCTTCCCATCCATCCATCTCATCTATCCATCCATCCATCCATTCCATCCATCCATCCATCCCATCCATTCACCCATCCATCCCATCCATTCTATTCATCCATCCATCCCATCCATCCATCCATCCATTCATCCATCCATCCATCCCATACATCCCATACATTCATCCATCCATCCCATTATCCATCCATCCATCCATCCCATCCATCCATCCATCCACCCATCCATCCCATCCACCCATCCATCCCATCCATCCCATCCATTCATCCATCCATCCTATCCATCCATCCCATACATCCATCCACCCCATCCATCCATTCATCCATCCATCCATCCCATCCCATCTATCCATTCATCCATTCATCACATCCCATCCATTCCATTCATTCATCCATCCCTCCCTCCATCCCATTCCACCCATCCATTTATCTATCCATCCCATCCATTCATTCATCCATCCTATCCCATCTCATCTTTCCCATCCCATTCCATCCCATCCACTCATCCAATCATCCCATCCATTCAACCGTCCATCCCATTCATCCATCCCATTGATCCAAAAACTCTGCTCTTAGAGCTCAGAAACTGGCTGGCTCTTTTTCCACTTGTCTTTCCAGAGCCTTGGTTCACTGCCAGACACATAGTAGGAGGCCCATAGTAGACAAATGGACTTCTGCTGAGTCCAAGAACACAGGACACAGCCAGGCCTGAAGTGCTACTAACTCTGAAGGGTGGCAGAAGACTAGCTAGGTTGTTATTGTTACTTCATAATGGCTCAGCAGATGAGGCAACCAGGAGGGCAGACTGGAGACATAGCATCCTTGAACCTTGGGTCAGGAAGGGGTGTGGGTGGAGCTCACCCCTGCACTGACTTTGTCTTCCTAGGGGCAGGTGAAGCTTCAGCCAGCAAGGCAGGTGCTGTGTCTCTGTGTATCACGTTGTGTGTTCCACCTCACTCCTACTCTGGCAGCCTTAGTTGTCCCCCGAGGCCCCACTGCCTGGCTGCCTGCTGCTTTGGGCAGAACCCAGAGGGTTGAGAGGGCCATCTGGCTCCAGGAGACAGTTTCTCTCTTTGCCTTTTGTGGGTAATAAAGGGGTGGGGACAAAGAGTGGAGCAAGAAAGGCAGAGGAAGCAGGGAGAAATGGGGAGAGAATGCCCAGTTTTCTCTGTGCCCTCTCCCTGGGGGAGAAGAGGAGTTCACAGCAGGGCAAGAAAGTCACAGCAGTGAAGTCTGATGTTTGCACCAGCCTGTCCTAAAAGCCTGGTGACCGCCAAACAGTAGGGTAGCTGCCAGGGTGTGTGAAGTAGGAAGGACCGTGCCCTCCCTCTCTGTGCAGTGAACTGGGTCCCTGTGGTGCAGAGAGGCTTTTTAAACAGTCAGTTGAGTGCAGAGTGAAGTCAGATTTTATGTATACACAAAAGCAAAACAAGTTGTCTATTGTAGACTTGGAAGACTCTTCAGGAATACTTAGGGGGAAACTACCCAAACATTTCCAGCTGGCTCCTGGGGCTGGGGGAGGGGACAGGCTGGGAGGGGCATAAGGACTCGCATACAGCAGGTGTACCTATTGGCAGATACACCGTCATATCACTTAGAGAAAACACTCCTGGTTAACCCCATTCAGAGCCATCAGCTGTCACAAGGTTGGAATGAGAGGAGAAGGGTTCTTGACCTGGACGAGATGCTGGTGTTTCTTGTGGTCTGACACTACAGCCAGTCACTTGTTTTCTCCCTTACTAAAGGGCTCTAATGTTCTGGGCACTTTGGGGTACTGTACAAGGCCTGAGACTGGCCCACTACATGGACTTCGCCTGTGGGATCCTCTCCCCCTCTCTAGGATGAGAAAGGTGTCGTGGAACTCACAGTGAGGTAGAAAGGAAAAACCCAGGTGTGTGAGGATGGACTGTGGGCAGTGTCAGGTGTTGAGCAGGGAACTGGCTCTACCAGCTTGGAAGTGTTTGCGGGTGCATGTGCATGCATGCTTGTGTGAGTGTGTGCGTGCGTGTGCACGCGCATGTGTGAGTACACTCACAGACATACACTCTCTTGAAGAAAGGGTCTGATTTGACTTTCAAGAAAGGGGAGTGGTGGGTGGTAGAGAGATGGCTCAGCAGTTAAGAGCCATAGCTGCTCATCCAGAAGACACAGGTTCCGTTCCCAGTACCCACATGGTGGCTCACAACTGTTTGGGACTCCAGTACCTGAGAACCCAACAGTCTCTTCAGGCCTCTGTGGGCACTGTATGCATGTGGTGCATAAACATACATGTACATGCAGGCAGAACTCCTGCATGCATAAAAATAAAGGTTAAAAACTTCAAAAAAAGAGGAGGGACTGCCTCAACATGCAGTGGACCAGTCTGGGTAAGGCTGAGAGATGGGGTGTCTTGGGGTGTGCAGGGAGGGAGGCAGCAGTCCCTTGTCTGAGCCACAAATGACAGGAGTGGAGGTCCACGGGATGAGGCTAGCAGTCTTTCTGGCATCAGGAGTTTTGAAGTGATACAAGTGGGAATGAGAGGGGGAGCCATTAGTGTCCCTGAGATCCTGGGAGGTGGCTAGGATGGAAGGCAGAGGAGGTGGGGGTTAGGAGCAAAGACCAAGGCTCAGATCCCATTCTGGCACTTCGCAGTCCTGAAATTTGGCCAAGCCATGAGTCACCTTTTACTGGATTCATATAATGGTTTTTTTTGGGAAAGGCAACTTACCAAAGTGAGCAGGGGACACCAAGGCCCAGGGAGGCCAGACCTCTTGTTTAAAGGCCGTGCTGTTAGGCCTAATTAAGGTTGGACAGGCTTGGGTCACAGCTCCTACGGTCATAGCTCTATGGGGACAACCCTGTCGTGTGGAGGTCTTGTTACTGACCTTTCTCTGTCTCCTTCCTCTCTCTTTTCTCACCTTGCCTTGGGATCCTTTGCTTTCTCTGCTCCATGCCCTTGTCTGCCTCTGGCTCTCTGGCTTTTGTCTGCTTTTCTTCCACTGACCCCTCTGTCACCTTTCCTGCTTCTACTTCTCACACCTGTGGCTTCCTGTCTCTCCCACCCCTCTTCCCACCTGCTCAGGTACAACCATTTTGACAAGGACCCACTCAAACAACAAGGAGGGTCGGCAGGACATGGACTGCTGGAGAGCTGCCCATAGCAACTTGGATGGCTCCACATTCAAGCATCAGTCAGGGCTCTCCCAGAGCCCTCAAGGCAGTCCCCTAGGCCAGGGCCACCTAGAGGTCTCACCTCCGCCACCAACTCCTGCAAGCAGGACTTCTCTGGCCATGGGCTCACAGTCTGAGTACTTGAAGAAGGGGGCATCTAGATCCAGCTCGAGAGAATCCGGGGAGACCCCAGAGCGGACAGTGCCCCTGAGCCAGAAGGACAGTGTCATTCCCGAAAACATCCGCCACAAGTTTGGGAGCAATGTGGTGGACCATCTGATCTCTGAGGAACAGGTGACAGAGCAGGGATGTGGGAGACTGAAGGTGGAAGAGGGTGCTGTGGAGACTTAGTGAGTTCTGATTCCATTCCTGGAACCGGTCCCTATACTGTTAGGAAGTGGCATTTACTGAGACCTGCTACACATTAGACGCCGTGTGCTGTCTCAAGCCTTTGTGCGTGATGACTGTGAGGCAAGAGGTATTACCTCCATTTCACACAAAGTCCAAGGCCACATCTACCCAGTCGTGGGATGAGGATCCAGAGCCGGTTTAGAACCCTGGCTACTACCGACTTTGCAATAACAAGTCTATTTGCATTAGACATTTCCAATCTGAACACATCTCCTAAGGGGGCCAATGTGCATATATAGACTACATTTACTGGGTATCAGAGACCTAGGTCTATTTAGAAATAGACCATTGCTCTATTTCTGTGGCTTTATTTCTATGACTCTATTTCCTCAGTGACTCTATGTCCGCAGGCCAGGTGACTCTCGTTAAATTGCTTTCTGTCTCTGGCCTTCTAGATTCTAGGTACTAGATCTGCAAAATGAAGCACCCAAACCGTTCAGGCTGATGAATCCATGGCAGGCATACCACAAGTCTAGCCCTATTTTTGGCAGGCATGACTAATCAATCCTGGCACTCTTTCCCACCTGCTCTATTATTCTAGACAGCCATTATCAATTGGAAATTGAGACTAGATTCACCTGCCATTTGTAGTCAAAGGATAAGCCCCCCTCCTTTGTTCATATTCTGAGCCATATTTTAAGGCCACCATTTCAACGACTGCCGTCTGTGATCAGGAGGGCAGAGGTCATTGCTTCCTTTTAAACAGAGGGTAGCTTCGACCAGGAGAGGCACTGTGTGTGATCCACTCAGAGCCACAAGGCCCGTAGATCTGTGCAATAAAAGACATGTGGTCAGGGCCCTTCCGGGTTTGCCCCATTTGTCATTTCAAGGTACAACAATTCCACCCATCAGACACTCTGGGGGTGGGTCACGGCCTTAAATGTCCTTCCCTACTTGGAGAGACTTGTTCCATTGGAGTTGGGTATGTTCACTCTTGGCCTTGGAAGACGCCATTTCTGTCTAGCCACCATTCACCTGTGCATGGCAGCTTCCAGGGTACAGGTCCCTGGTGCCACAGGCAAATGTCTGATCTGAAAGCTATTTTCAGACTCTCAGGTTTGCCTTCCACACATGTTTTACAAGCAGAGAAGCTGAGGCCCAGAGAGGTTCCAAAAAAGCAGTTAACAGCTGCTCTATGTAAGAACGGGCTCATATTCAGGTTTTCCGACCCATAGACCCAGACTTGTCCCTTTGGGCCTCAGTTTCTTTCTTGATATGAGGAAGAAGTTAGTCTCAGTGTAAACTAAGAAGTTTGGCTTGTGGGATGCCTTGATTGTAAGCCGCAAGCTGTGTAAACTGGGGGAGTCTGGCCTTTTAAAGTCCTGTTTCCTTATTTCTAAAATGGCTGGGACAGGCTCATCCTATGAAGACCCTCTTCTTGATGATGTACACAGTAAGAATTCAATGTGTAGAATCATTGCCCTGATGATATACACAGTAAGAGCTCAATATGCATAGAATCACTTAAGACTGGGAGGAGAAAATAGGTGGGGAGGTGCAGAGTTTGCCCTGGGGCATTAAGCCTGTCTTGGGGAAGGCAGGGTAGAGGGGAGTGGGCATGCCCTTCCTTACCTTCCCATCACTTGTCTCTTTTCTTTGCCCCCTCTTCAGGCTCGAAAGGCCATTGGTGAAATCTTTGAGGGCCAGAAGAGGTCAAGTTCATGGCCCAGCAGGACCC
Organism: Dicrostonyx torquatus; assembly: GCA_028555095.1. Taxonomy (NCBI): domain Eukaryota; kingdom Metazoa; phylum Chordata; class Mammalia; order Rodentia; family Cricetidae; genus Dicrostonyx; species Dicrostonyx torquatus. The sequence goes on from JAQHUG010000353.1 coordinate 1,259,169, forward strand.
AGAGTCCTGCACAAATCTCCTCCACCTTCGCAGACTACTATGACCTGGGCTACCACATGCGGTCCAACTTGTTTCAAGGTCAGATTAAAAAGGCAAGGGTGGGGCCGTGAGCATGTGTAGCCCAGAGAACATTGGGTGCAGAAGGCCTTTGGGGTGTCCACCCTACCTGGACCTTAAGGCCCAAATGCATAGCCCCACAGACACCCAAAGTATCCTTCATACTGGCATGTCCTACAGGAATGCTGGGACCAGCTAGACCCTGGCCAATGTGTCTTCACTGTGCAGGTGATACAGCCCACTTGACAGTGAGGCCCCCACACTGGACACCTCTGGTTAGGGAACAAGGGAGAAGCCCAGGCACCCCTGACCTGACACCTTTGGTGACAGTGACAATATCAACTTCCTTGGGTTCAAAGGTCAGTTGGCCACTCCCTAGCTGGGGATGACTATGAGCGAAGAAAGACAGTGTGGCCCTTATTGCCATGGGCAGGGTTCCACTACAGGGATTGGGGTGACAGGTCATTCATTTATCTTCCCCGGAACCTAGTGGTGGCATCACTTGGAGGAAAGGACAGGTGAATTGGAGGGGTGCCATTTCTAGAAGGATAATTTGGCCTGTCTAATTCTGTTTGGCTCTGGGGCGCCATGAACTTCATGTCATGGCTGGGCTTGCAGCCAAGTGCTCAAGATCTGTCGTGTGAAGAGAAGTAGGACTCACAAGGACGGTTCCTAGGGCTGACAGGATTCCCCAGGCTTTCCTGGATTGCTGAGATGGGGTACACAGTAAGCATGCAGGGGCTTCTCGCTACACCCTTTCTGCTCAGCTTCCCTGTCAAGGGCCCACTTTCATAAGTCCTCTTCCCTCCCTCCTGCTGTCTCCAGTGCTCCTAGGGTCTGGCAGGCCTCTCTCCCCTGGCTTGGGTCCCTGTCACCCGAGGAACCAGACACACATTGGAAGCCTCTCAGGGTTTTCCTTTGAGCTTGAGGAAGAAGTAAGTGGTGCTGGGGGAGGAAGGCTAGATCAGATCAAATTGCCCTCTCTTCTGGAGCCTGGAGTTCTGCCTTTTCTCATTGACCTTGGTCACCCAAAAGTTCTTACCTACAACATTATAAAATGTGAACATGAGCATGAAAGAATACTGTTCTTAAGAGTCTGTGTTCCCCTCACCCAGCCTAGGCAGAGGAAGTGTGCCAAGGGTGAGTAGGAACCAGCTTCCGCCAGCTCACAGAGCTAGGCTTACAAGGGGCCATTGTTGGATTTTCCTGAAGTGACTGGAATATAAATGGTATCTTACAACTAGATGGGAGTAGCCTGTACCGGGAGACTGGCACCAAAATGGGGCTTTGACCCACAGCACTCTAAGCATGTGACAGCCAGTGTCCGTGTCAAGGCCCCACCATGGGGATTCACCTTGGCATTTGTGGATGGGAGAGGTGAGGTGTGTCTGTATTGGGGCAGAGTAGAGAAGCCAGACAAGAAGCAGTCTGGGTCATGGCTATTAGTCTTTTCCAGGTAGAGTAGGAGACTAAGCTAGCACAGGAGGCAGAGGAATGGACTTGCTCGACTTGAATGAAGGATTGCTCCAATGCCGTGTGGAGGAGGGCACGGGAAGCTGTGGGACCTGGTAGGGCAGACACAGGGACAGCAATAAGGAAGGACTAATAAAATCCAGGAGGGGGACCTACGGTGGTGGCCTGGTATGCTTATTAGCCTTTTGTTATTGTAACAGAAATGCCCAAGACCTACAACTTATTAAAAGATTAACTAGGTGTGGTGGTACATGTCCATAATCCCAGCACTCAGGAGGCAGAGGCAGGGGGATTATTGTGAGTTTGAGGACAGCCTAGACTACCTAGTAAGTTCCAGGTTAACCTTGGTGACAAGAATAAAACCCTTAAAACCAAAAGCAGAGGAAATCTTTCTCATGGCTAATGCCTTTGGAGGTCACCTAGGCTACAATCAGTTGGCTTCTTGTCCTTTTGGGTCTGTGGTGAGGCACGACAGCATCGCAGGGAGTGTGTGATGGAGCAAAGCTCTTCACCTCATGACTGACAAGTGAAAACAAAGGGGAAAAAAAAGGCAGGTCCCATTATCCCATTGGGGATCCTCCTCCCTCGCCTAGTGACCTGAAGTCTCCCAGTAGGCCCTACCTTGGTTTCTGCCATTAGTGCCAAACTGGGCATTAAGCATTTGACATTGGCCTTTGGAAGACATTTCAGATCCAGTTGCTAGGCTGGTGCACTGCACATCTGAATGGCACTATGTGCCATGTGGCAGCTCAGGAGGGCTCAGGTCACAGCCGCAGGCACAGGAGCCTGGGCATTTGTGTATGGGTGGAGCAGTAGATCAGACAGAGCAGGCTAAGGAATGGACTTGGGTGTGAGAGCAGGATTAGGGCTGATTTCAAAGCAGTTTACCTGAGCAGCCTGAAGAAAGCTGCTTGGCTGTGGAGACAGAGCCTTCCTGCAGGAGCGAAACAGAGCACAGGCTATGCTGAGTCATGGATTTAATCCTTTCTGCTTTCTCAGGCTTGCTTTAAGCCCTTAATCCACTTCCAATCCACTTCTGTGGGCAGTGAGAAGGATTCCTTTGTGGGGAGTGTTTATCTCTCCAAGAGTCCCATCTTCCCACCTCCTCTGCCCCGCCCCCCAGGAGTCTGCCCTCAGGTTTCTACACACAAAGGGCTCTGGTGTAGTTGAATTTTCTTTACTCTATGGAAGGTACCCAGCTCCCAAATAAACACTTGGAGACTTATTCTCACTTATGAATGCCCGGCCTTAGCTTGTTTAGTTTTAGCCAGCGTTTCTTACCTTGTCCTGTCTACCTTTTGCTTCCTGGCTTTTACCTTTCTCTATTCTATATACCTTTCTTTCCTTCTTACTTTGTGGCTGCCCCCCCCCGCATCATTCTCTTATTCTCCATTTCTCCTCCTTCCTCTTCTATTTATTCTGTCTAGCATCCCTGCCTATTTCTCTTTTCTGCCTAGCTATTGGCTGTTGAACTCTTTATTAGACCAGTCAGGTGTTTTAGACAGGCACAGTAACACAGCTTCACAGAGTTAAACAAATGCAACATAAAAGAATGCAACACATCTTTGCATCATGAAATAAATATTCCACAGCATAAACAAATGTAGCACATCTTCATCTACTATTCCACAGCACTCTGGTTCTCCTATCTGGCCACCCATCTAGTATGCCACTGTGGTCACTGAAATATTGTAAGGTGTCTGGGAACACACACCTTCTTGCCCCCAGCACTGCCACTACGGTACTGGGTGTAGGGGAATGGTTACAGTAGTGATATTGGGAGATCTTGACTTGTTGGGAAGCCAGGATATACTTTGAGCCGCAATGGGGCAGCTCTGGAGGGTTTCTAGGCTCTTCATTGTTAGGATTGTTTAAGGATAAGTTAGATAATTCCCAGGAAAATCCTCTTTGGGTTTTTGATTGGAGCACATTGACTCGGTGAATCAATTCAGGGGCAATTGTCAGTGTAGTGCTAATTCATTTTCCAATTTATCAGTGTGCTAAACAGCTCCTTCCATTTGAATCTTGCTTCAGTATTTTGTAATTTAGGGTAAGAAAATCTCATTTTGCCACTTATCGCAAATGGATTTATTTTTCTTTGTTTTTTTT
>JAQHUG010000353.1:1265172-1276109 GCA_028555095.1 Dicrostonyx torquatus
AAAGATTTACTATTGTATAAGATAACTATTTAAAATGATATTTCCTGGAGTTGGGGATGTAGCCAAGTGGCAAAGCATTTATTTGTTCAGCATATTTGAAGCCCTAGGTTCAGTCTCCAGAATTACTTTTGCTATGCAGTGGTCTATATAACAGCCTTTTATTCATTGCCTATTTATCTATTTGTGGTGCCGGGGTTCAAATCCAACTAGGATACTGTGCCACTGATCTATATTGCTAGCCCAGTCTTTTCTTTTGTATATTAACCATACCTAGAAGCTCCGTGTATTAATTCCAAAAATTATAGATTATTTGGTATCTTTTTGAATAATAATTATAGTCGGATGGCCATACATATTCTTAAATACATCAGTATATATGTATCTATCTTCTTATCTATCATTTATGTGAATATAAATTTTGTTACTGGAGGTTGGGTAGTGGCTTCATGATTACTAGATAAGTACTCAAGCCGAGCCTTCTTTTACCTTGCAGACAAGGCCCTGCTAAATTACTCAAACTGGACTGAAGTCCACTCTGGTCCAGGTGGGCCTTGGGCTTATGATTCTTCTATTCCAGTTTCCTGAGTAGCTGGGATTACTGGTCTATGGTACCGGGCCTAGCATACTTGTAAGGAAATTTTGAAGATGCTTTTTATTGGGTTTAGGATTAAAGGAAGTCCCTTTAGTCCTAGCTTGATTTCCCTGCCTAAATTCTGAATAGATCCTGAGTTTGTTAACTAGCTGCGCTGCTGACTTTTAAATGAGCCCCTGGATCCTTTACTCATTCATTTATAAATGGAGTAAATCACACAGACTGTTTTTTCTCATGTTAAACCAGGCTTGTTTTCTTGCAAGTTCCTGGCCAGTGAGAGACACTGGCTCAAAATAATAAGGTGGACAGTGATGGAGTGATGGCAGCCAAGATGGCGTCCAACTACACACAAATACACGTGCAACCCCCATGCATACATACACAGGTATGCAGAAACACGTGTGTACACGCACATGTACACACACACACACACACACACACACACACACACACACCCCGTCTGAGGGTGAACTGGAATTGTGTGGCTCCCACAGATGGAGGCTCCAGAGCAGGGAAAAGTACCAGAGTCTGGGTTTGGCTTTGGCTTGGACTAGCAAGTGCTTCAGCCCCTAGGGCCAGGATTCATTAAGAGGAGGGGGGCAAGCCCCCGAAAGTCCTACAGTCTTTGACTTTTTTTGCTCTTGTGGGCTGAAGTGTGGCAGGGGTTTGAAACCAAACACAGTGGTGAGTTTTGCTGTCACCTTGTGTCCTCACCCATGCTGTCACCTCATGCCTCCACCCTGGTGTCTGATGTTTGGGAATGTTCTTGGTGCTTCTCCTGTTGATGCCTGCATACCAACCCTCTGCAAGTTTGGGAGTTCTTGGGGTTGCACGCCTCTCTACCGCCTGTGGTTGCTTCACAGAAGCATGGGGTTCTCTGCACTGGAGACAGAGCTGGCCCACGTGACTCTGACCCATCTCAATCTGAAAATTTTTATTCCATTATGGCCATCCTCCAGACTCTGAGGCAATGCACAAACTCCCAAAGCAAACCCTAATCCCATCTAGTTAGATTTATTCTGAGAGGTGAGAAGCAGGTTTCATCTCTGCCTTGGGGAATCTAAACAGCCAAAGCAATTTTTTTAAACGATGCTAGCCACCGTACCTCCCAAATCTGGCCATTTTACAGCCTCACCTAGGGCCTGCCCTCAAGTTCTGTCCAGAGACTTTCATGTTGCCACTTTGATCCCCGGTTGCCATCAGGACTGAGGGCTTTGATCAAACCTCTAACTTACTGTTATGTAAGCCTTGCAAACTGTAAATGCAAATTTGCTTTCCAGAGTGATTTCTAGCTTGGTGGCATCATCCTCAGAGAGTGCGGCCTGCAGGAACATCTGTGGATGTTGCTGGGAGCTGCTTTACAGACCAGCCCACGACTGCTTTTGCAGATCTCATGAGCTTTCAGCTAGTCTTTTGGCTAGAGGCTTTGTGTTTGTCTAATAGGAGAGGCCTGTTAATGATTCTCCATGAATCCTGTCATTCTCTAATAATACTCTTTGCTTGATCTATTAATTAGTGAAATACAAACCTCTAAACCCTTCTTGATGGCAGCAGGCTCATCAATTTCTCTTGATTTTGCTATGTCTATTCAGATACTCGCAATGAAGCAAGCTTAGAATCATGATGCTAATTCACATAGTTATTTATATAATTTTTAAAAAGATTTTTAAAAATGTGTATATGAAGGGGTAGGGAAATCACACGCATACTGTGTCATGCCTGTAGAGGTCAGAGGACAATTTGCAAGAGTCTGATCTCAGCTTTTACTGTATGAGTGCCAGGGATTGAACTAGGTCAGGTCATGGACTTGGCGGCAAGCGCCTCTACCTGCCGAGCTATAGTGCCAGCCCCTGTGATTTTTATTTCTCCTTCTGCTGTTGACTTACAGGCTGTTTTGTCCGATATGGGTGTAGCCGGGCCAGCTTGTGATCAGCTGACATTTTGTCCGATGTATCTTTTTCTAGCCTTTCTTATTTATCCTCTCCTTTTGTCTTTTTTTTTAAATGTATGCTTTAGATAATACAGGTCTGGGAATGGTTTACTCTGGCAATCTGTTCTCCATAACCAGTGAGTGAAGTCAGGTTTTATTTCTGTTGCTGATATATTTGGGCCATCCATGCTTTCTTTGTGTTTTCTATTTGTGTTTGTTTGTTTTTATTTTTTTAAAAATTTGCATGAGCTTTCTTCTTCTTATTCTCCCCAGTCAGATTTTTCTTTTCTTTTTTGGTGTTCTTTTCCACAGCTGCTCTTTATTTTCTAGCTATTTTTGACATTTTCAGGTGCATCACAGACACATCCTCATGGGAAGGCATGAGGTGTCGTCTGCCTTTCTCAGGCCGACGGAAGGCTGTTGCTACTCTCCTGCTCTCTTACTCTCCCGCCTCTCTCCGTGCAATGCCTGCCTGTTTCAAAGCCAAAAGATTGCTGCCCTGGATGAGCTCTTTAACTCTGCAGCTGTGTAACTTTGAACACTCTGCCCCAGTCTGTGCCCCAGCAGGGAGCAGGGGACAATCGATCTATCGATCTATTGTCTCAGCTGCTTCCTAGGAGGGCTGATTCAGTGAGGGGGTTCCCGGGAGGGAACAGTTTGGAATTATCCTTAGTTCCTTGGATATCTTCACTCATAGCAGGTTGGAGGTGTGGCTCAGTGTCGAACTCTGCCCTAGTGTGGTAGGTGTTGCTCTTGACTGTCACGCTGATTGGACTGAGGTCTAGAAGACTTAGTAAGCCGGCCTCTGGGTGTGTCTGGAAGGCAATTTCCAGAAATATCAACAAGTGTGTGTCAGGGTGTGGGTGGAGGGGTGTGGGTGTAGGGTTGAGGGGTGTGAGGGTAGGGTGCAGGGGTGTGGGTGGAGGGTGGAGGGGTGTGGAGGTAAGTTGAAAGTCTACCTAGGATGTGGGTGGCACCTTTCTTGTTTCCTGGCTACAGTGATGTGAGCTCCTCCTCCTCCCAAACCCTTGAACTGAAACCTCTGGAACCATGGGCTAAAATACCCCTTTGCTTCCTTGAGTTCTTTGGCTCAGGCATTTGCCACAGTGACCAGAAACTGGTTGATACTGTGACTCGTGCCAGAGATGTGAGCTCCTTGCTGTGACTAAACCTGAGCATGGGATTCTGAGACTAGCTTGTGGGAGGAATCTGGAAAGTTTGGAGTTTTGAGCTGGAGAAACCCCTGAGAGCTACAGGCTCAACTAAAGGGTGATTCTCAGGAAGCCGAGGAACCCACACCATCAACAAACACGTAAACAGTGGACTATTCTGGTGTGTTCAGGTGGCAACAAGGATTCTCCCGGGGAACTGGGCTAAAGGCCATTCATGCTAGAGCCTGACAAGATGTCTACTTTTATCCCTGTCCTGAGACTCTGTGGGAAGCTGAGTTTAAAGATGGGCTTAAATGGGCTGGAGAGATGAGATGGCTCAGTGGTTAAGAACACTGGCTGTTCTTCCAGAGGATGGGAGTTCAGCTCCCAGAACCCACATGGCGGCTCATAACCGTAACTCCAAAATCTGACACCCTCACACAGACATACATACAGGCAAAACACCAATGCACATAAAATAAAAACAAATAATAAAAAAAGATGGGCTTAATCTTCCCAAGCTTGAAAGAAGATCCTATCCCTAGGGTAGGTAAATAATCCAAAACTCAGAGAGTTTAACACTGAGGCCATGTTAAACTCTCTCACTCCTGTCTCTTCCATGCAAACTGACACTGAGATACAGCGTAGGGTGCCGCATGTTCAATGACTTGGGGATTTCTCCACGGTGTCTACAGGGCCACCCCAGGAGACAAAAAGCCTCATGAAGGCTTCCTACACGCCACAGGTGATTGAGAAATCGGTGAGGGATGTGGAGCACTGGCATGGCAGGAAGACGGATGAGCTAGGTAAGCAGAAGTTGGGCTGCGGGGCTGTCCTCTCCTCCACAGGCAGGGTGAGTGGCCTCAAGGTGCAGAGCTGGAGGCAGGGGCCTGGGGCAGGGGTGACAAGACACTGAGTGGGTCTAGACCTCCTCCCGGAAGCTGCTGGCCCCTGTGATGGTCCCTCCCCTGATCCCTACAGGACGGTGGCACCGGAAAAATGCCATGAATATGAACTTGCAGAAGGCACTGGAAGAGAAATACGGAGAAAAGGGCAAATCCAAGGGCAAGTAGTTGAAAGGACATTGGAAGGAAGCTCGCAGAGAAATAATAAAGAAAGGCGGGCCCAGGTCTGAGCCCTGCCCCTGTGTGCTGCTTCTCTTCGCTCCAGGATAGGGACCCATGTGTGGGGCTGGAGGAACAACTGAGGAAGACAGACGCTCTGAGCAGCTAGGTTTCCAAGACCCCCTCTTCATGGCTTCCTCCATGACCTCAGGAAGAGTTGGGAGAGTTGAGCCAGAGTACTCAACTGGGTGACAGGCCCTCTACTGGGCATTGCTAGGTTATACCCTTAATGTGGCCCCTAGCTGATTTCAACTGTCTCTAGGTGCTTATTCCTCTCCCACGAACCTGCAGACTTCAGAGGAATTGGCCATGTCACCTACCTCTTCTAACCCAGGAACAGATCTGATGGGTCTCCCATATGTACAGAGTGACTGGTTCAGAAACGGGCACATGACTCAGTTCAGGCCAGTGAGATAGACGGATGACAAAGGCCAGGCATGAAATGTTGCCTGGTAAACACTTTTCTGAGCCGGGCATGCAGCAGAGCATTTGTTATTCCCAACGTTCTGAATGAAGTCAGGAAAGCCACAAAGATGACCTTGGTAGACATTGGAGAACCAGAGGAATTGCGGACACTTCATCACAGTCTAAGTCTTCCTGGACCTTGCAGAAATCACCCAGTTCTGGACCACTACTACTGCTGGCTTGATTGTCACAGCTTGATGAGTACCACATTTGAGACGGTACCACATTTGGGAAGGGTACTGCAGATAGAAAGGATGCTACAAATGGGATGGGCAATACCACATCTGGAAGGGTACCATAGATGGAAAGGATACTACGAATGGGATGGGTACCACATCTGAGATGGTACCATAGCTGACATGATACTATAGTTGGGAAGGGTTCCACAGATGAGAGGAGCATTGTAACTGGGATGGGTACCACAGCTGGGGTGATTACTGCAATTATTATATATAAATATGATTAATATATAAATTACTATATATGAACATCAATAAAGATGGTTAACATGCCTTCAGTCCCAGCACTCAGGAGGCAGAGGCAGGTGGATCTCTGTGAGTTTAAGGTCAGCTTGGTCTACAAGAGCTAGTTCCAGGACAGGCTCCAAAGCTACAGAGAAACCCTGTCTCAACTCCCCTCCCCCCGTCAAAAAAAAAGATGGTTAACATCGCTGAGATAAACACCACAGCTTGGATGTGTACCAGTGCTGTGATGAATACCGCAGGTAGGATGGGTACCATGGTGGGACGTATAATACAGTTGGGACCAGCACCGAAGCTAAAACAGATATGCCAGATGGTCTAGATCAGTGATTCTCAATATACGGATTGTGACCCCTTTGTAGGGGACTGTCAAATAACAGGGGTTGCCTAAGACTGTTGGAAAATACAGATATTTATAACAAAATTCATAACTGTAGCAAAATTACAGTTATGAATTAGCAGTGAAAATTTTATGGTTGGGGTCACCACAACATGAAGAACTGTATTGAAGTGTTGCGGCATTAGGAAGGTTGAGAACCACTGGTCTAGCTACAAGTGGATGGATAGCACACGTGAGGTGGGTACCACAGGCATTTCTGCCTGTCATCTCTCTATGGGGACTCTCCTTATTTACTTGGGCTTCTCCAAGGCATAGCGACTGGTGTCTATGTAAGATCCAAGAAGGACCTATACAGTCTGCAATAGTTTAGCAAGTGTAACACTGGGTGGTTAATGTTCCCATGGTCTTGGTTCAAGAACACATGGTCAAGGTCAGGCTGAGAGAAGACGCCATAGACACTACTGTACTTCAAGAGGCACCTTGAAGACTTCCAAAATGGAAGTCTATCATGGAAGTCACCCCACTTTGGGAAAACCCAAAGCAAAAGGAACATCAAGGTCACTGGCAGAAGCAGGCATACTGTGGGCTCCTCTCTTCCATCCTCAGTCCCTCCAAACCAAAAAAGTGTTATCAGGCCTCCTGGAAGGGGGTGCAGTTCAGGGAAGCACACCCAACATCACCCCATGTTTACTGAGCTAAGTGTGTGCAAGGCGCTATGGTCAGCTCACCCTCTTTCTGGGGTACCTGGTTTCTGCAAGGTCTGTTTTTGGTGCTGGAAAAGTCGGACCCCATCTTTAAGGAGAGTTATTATGTGCCCAGGACACAGGCTTTCGACACACAGCCTCATTTCTGTGATGCCTGTCCTCAGTGTTATTTCTTCAACAAACAAGGAAGGTGTGGAGAGGCCAAGGAAATTACACAAGACTATACTGGTAACGCTGGGACCAAAACTCAGCAACCACCGCCACCAATAACAACGATAAATATCTTCTTCCTCTTCTTTTCTTCTTTTTTCCTCCTTATTTCTTCCTTCCTCCTCCTTTTCTCCTCCTCCTCTCTCTCTTAGATATGCTATCATGTCCCAGACTTGCTTTTACCTCCTGGTGCTGGCATTGTGGGCAGGCAATTTGTGCATTTGAGACAAGCACTCTACCAACCAAACCATATCCTCATCTCCAAGGGTACTTCATCTCCACCAGATAATCATACCGCAACATCACCAAATGTGTCAGGCACCATGGACGTACTCCTGTTAGGTGCCATTGAGGACAGCAATATGCAATGTAGTCCTTATCCTCAGGGCATCATGTTCGGCAGACAATTTATGGCAAGCTGGCTCACTTGACCAACGTGGACTGCACATCCATCCTAACCAGGTAGGCAAGCTGTCTGGTGGGCAGAGATGAATCTGTAAGTGTGTCCAGTGAGACCCATGTGGGGTCATGGAGGGGAATATGGTGACAGCTGCAGAAGGCATGGGGTGAGGTTTATGGTTAAATGGGAAGCTTCATAGCAGAGGCTGATGTAGCCAGATACTTTTCTCTGTCTCACCCGGTCCTGCTGGACCAGTTTCTCTCCCACCTGCTGGTACCCACAGCTGCTTATAAAATCATCATTCAGAGGCTTAATATTATAATTGTTTGGCTGATGGCTCAGGCTTCTTCCTGGCTAGTTATATATAACCCATCGGATGCACTGAGGTGGACCAGAAGGGGCACAGCATTCAGTATGTCATGCTGTGTATGAACCCCTAGCAAGGGGTATTTGGGAAGATGGATGTGCCTCATGAAGCTTGGAGAAGGGCTCCATGGAGTAGAGATAGGGACAGTAGACAGCCTACACCTGAAGAGCCCCTGTCCATCCCAGCCCCTCCAGGAGCTCATGACCTGGCTGAAGGATACAGGGTCTTTAATGACTGAACAACAGGAAAGAAAACTGAAGGCACGCTCATCCGAGATGCAGATGAAAGCAATCAGCTTATCAAATGAGACAAACTGAAAAGCAAGTGTAGAGGAAAGCATGGTGTCTCCTTGCTGAGCAAAAGACCTGACAAAACTTAAGGAAGGGTTTATGTGGCTCACAGTTCCAGGGTTACAGTGTGTCATGCAGGGGAGACATGGCAGGAGGAGAGAGGCAGCTGGTCACACTTCGGCCATAGGAAGCAAGAATTCTGAACACCGGTGCTTAACTCAAGTTCTCAGTCTGGGACCTCAAGCCATGGAATGTGCTGCTCACATTAGGGCGGGCCTCTTCAGTCAACCCCCTCTAGATACTCCCTCACAGACATGCCCAGACGTTTGTTTCTGTGGTCATTCCAAACCCCACCAGGAAGACAAGATTAACCTTCACAGATGAGCAAAGAACGAGGGCATATTTAGCAGAACTGAAATTTTGTCTCCCAGCCTGAAAATTCCATTTCCGCATAGCCTAGAGAGCCATTCACATGCAAAGGGAAGCACCCACCCCAAGGACTCACCACGGCATTGATTCCTAAGACAACCACCCAAATGCCCTTCAGCTGGACAGAGCGCAAATGGGCCAATCCAGGGCAGTGGGAAGGAATAAACCTCCTCTACACACATCATCATGGAACCAGGTCACCTTGTGCAATGACACCAAATGACAACCCGTAGGATGTGTCCCACAAGACGGAATACACCAATAAGATCACCGCCCCAAGGCCGATGACGGCTCATGGAGGAGCTTGTAAGAGCAGGGAGGGAGAATGGATTCACCTTCACGCTGCATTTAGCTCAGCACTTGCAGGGCCAATCTGGCGAGAGAGGAGGCTGGCAGAGAGCCTTCTGACGGAGGAAGGTGGCCCACAGCACAGTGTCCATGAGCTGATGTAAAGCAAGCGAGAGGTTTCCATTTGGGCCTAAAGGAACAAATGTGATGCTCCCTGTGTCTCTATCTCAGTTAAAGATTGCGTCTCAAGACAGGAAGAAGAGCTAGGTTTAATTATTTTCTAGAGAGAGCAAAGCTGTAGTGTTGGCAAACTAAATAAAACATAGTTTGTTTTTATTCAAACCTAAAGGAGGCCTTGGTCTCACTGATGCTGTTTCTGACCTCACTCTTGGTTCTCTGTGTGAGCACCCTGTGTGATGGAATTCACAGTGATTGGTGTCACACACAGGGACCGGGTGGCAAGTGGCATTGATTAGCGTTGTAAAAAGTTATTCAAAGTCATTATAATTTGTGTCATGTCCATTTACCAAGAGAAGCCCTGGACGATACCCTGATGAGGACACGGCTGGCTAGTATCCTGCCTTTTTTCTCAGATTACCTCAGTCCGTCTTGGTACATCCTAGTAGCTCTCCACTTTCTGGTAATGGTACAGTTTCTTCTCCCATGGATTTTGTGATTCCTACTGGATAGACATCACGGAAAGCCACTGTTAGGGACTAGATTCTTGCACTGGTCCCAGCAGAATCACCCATGCTAGTTTCAGCTACCAAGATGACAGCCATTTGTTTGATTTTCTGTGAGGGACACGAGAGAGAAAAGTCAGATTTCCCAGTAGTCACAGCCATGCAGTCCCTCTGTCTCAGTCTGCTGCAAAGGCAATCTGGGGTATCTTGGTACTCACCAGGCACTTCCTTGCTATTCTCTCTCTCATCCCCATTATGAAAAAGATCTTGAGAGAACCCCTCTGCTCTTACTTTTGTTTTGACCTCCCCACTAAGCTGTTTTGGGTCTATGAACCCAGCTGGTTCTGTCCACTCATAAGTACACTTGTTCTCCTTGATGGAATGAAGTGTGATTATATAATCGATGTTAAACATCTTAGAGCTGGGTGTGGAGGTGTCTGTATATAATCCCAGCACTTGGGGGCAAGAGGATCAAAAGTCCAAAGGCCTTGTCATTAAAACAAAAGCCAAAACAAATGGATGTAATTTTATCCTTTAACACACAATGCGCACTGGAGCTGGGCTTCAAGCCAGGTGGCCTAAATTGAAGTCCGTGCCTTACCCAGCAAGCTACCTGACTCCACTGAAGTGCAAACTGTGGCTTTCTCAGGAATTCAGGCTAGGCATGGAGGAGGCTTCTAGAATGTCTGTCCAGAGTGCGGAGGAGGAAGTTCACATGGAGATCTTGTTTGTGGTGGGTCCTTAAATTCGTCTCCATAAGGAAGTGCCAGAGATCCTTCCAAGCTGGTGACAGAGGAGACACTGCAGATGTGCTTGGAGATTTGGGTCAGAGCCAGGGCAGGCCACAAGGAAAATGGCCCAGAGTGACAATTGCTAAGGGGGAGGCATACAGGGGCATCATGTACCATGATGGGAAAGTCATTAAGAGACAAAAGGGGAAAGAGTGGAAGTTGTAAGAACTACTCTATGAACAAATGGGGAAACTGAGGCACACACATAGAGAGACATGGACTGTTGAGGTCCAGAGGCGCAGATAAGATGGGGGGGGGAGTATAGGGACCTGGTTTGGAATCCAGGACTCTGGACTTCCTTGTGTCATTTCTTGATGACCTCTCAGTTTTTTATAACAACTATTGAAGAGTAGGGAGTGGAGCTGGATCAGGGCTGTGGCTCAACTGACCTCAGGTTCCTGTACATAGGGCAGTCAAGAGGTCACAGGAATCCCCACTGCAGGGGTTGAGCAATGACCAATTAGAGCAGATCATGGAGAAGTGCACAGCAGCCTCCGTGTTTTCCACATGCTATTGCTCATGAATTCAAGAAGGAAGGAAAGAAGGAAAAAAGGAAGAAGAAAGAAAAAGAAGAAAGAAAAAAGGAAGGAAGGAAAAGAAAAAGGCTTCAGGAGAAGCAGAGAAGCCAAGGGAAGAGATGACAGGCATCTATGTGGTCTGAAATTGCACCTCAGAGTGACTCTAGACAGAG
>JAQHUG010000353.1:1302831-1319452 GCA_028555095.1 Dicrostonyx torquatus
CAGGTGTGCTGAATCAGCTGCTCCAGGTTCTGCCCCTGGTGCCTGCTCGCCCTGCTCTGCCATTAAGAACTCTGACCTCTGAAACCATTAACCCAAAGGAAACACTCAGTTTTATGAAGTGCCTTGGATATAATGTCATGTCACAACAACAGAAAAGTTTCTACGACAAATACCCTGCATTACCGAACTGCAATGTCCCTACTTGGTTCCTGGGGGAGCCGCTGAGGTAAGCCACAGTTGCTTCTGCTAGTGTTGGATTACAGGGGGAAAAATCATCAACCGTTACTCCCTGTCTAGGTACACGGACTGTTTGAGTTCCCAGGCAACACACAAACGTCGTGGGAAATCCATTTCTCTGCTCTCCCACTTCCCCTGTGAGGTGCTCTTACTTCCCCATTTTACACATGGGGAAACTGAGCCCTAAAATGAGTACAGATAAAGACTGAGCAGTAAAGAGCTTGTGTCTCCACTGTCCTATGTCAGCCACTCCCCTCTGCTGCTTCAGTGACCCTGGGAGTGGCCTGAAGCCAGGATGGGCTTGTAAGTCCTTGTTATTCTAAAAGCTTACACTGTACACACACAGACACATCGGCTGAGTAGGCCTTCAGATATAATCAGATGGCCACCTTCCCACCACACTGTGTCCAAACTGAAAGTTTTAGACCCTTGGTGACAACCCTGCACACTTGGCCAGCAGACCACAAGCTGAGACACGACCATGTGTTCAGGCTTTCTCATGTAGCCCTGATGTACATTCCCAGAGAGCTGGGAAACTCAAATGAAGCCCCTCAGTCACTCTGGGCTTCTCTCTTCAGAGGGCTTTAACAAAAGTAATGTGGATGACTATAACACATGGAAGGGCTCTCTTGAGTCAATGGAATCCCTTTTCCTGGAGGGAAGAAAACAAGAGAAACTGCTGGGTGTGAACTCAGGTGGCAAGAGATTGTCTGCCGAAGGTAGCACGCATTACTGGAAGGATGGAACCCTCCCTCGCTTCAGGGTCCTTGCCATGTGCCAGGAAGGTGTGACATGGATCTATAATGAAGCCATCTGTGGGCACACACTCTTTCCTGGCACAATAGTAAAACCTAGAGCAGAGTTTGGGAGTGAGAACATTAGTTGGAGGAGAAGGCTGGAAACCTCAGAGGGAGAGGAGAGTTAAGCATGGCGGTCCCAGGGAAGGGCAAGAGTGTGGCTGAGTGGAAGCAGAAGGGGAGGTGGGAGCAGGTTTCAAGTGCTACTCTGGAGCAGTGACAAGTGTCATCTGCAGCAGATGAGGTACAAGTGGGCTGTGGCATCCCTGGTTCCTCTCTTTCCCATCTCTCTACCTCTTTCTGTCTCTGCCTCTCCTTTTATCTGTTGCATAAGCCTTCGTGTGGGTGTGGGTGCCTATACATAGGCATGCAGAAGCCATAGAAAGTTGTTTCCTGTCTTCTCTGTGTCCTATTCCCTTAAGACAAGTTCTCTCACTGAACCTGGATCCATATTAGTAGCCAAAAAGCCCCAATAATCCTCCAATCTCTTACCAGGTGCATATGAACACACTCAAATTTTTATGTGGGTGCTGGGATTTGAACTCAGGTCCTCATGCTTGGTCATCAATCACTCCTATGAGACACATTTATAACTCCAGAGTACTCATTTTGTCACTTTGACTCAGTGGTCTGAAAATCTTTGAAAGTGACAAACATAAAGGTGCATAAGCAATCCCTATATTTTTGGGGGTGACACAATGGGCCCAATAGCCTTATAGCCCAGGAGCCCATGCAAGGCAAACTCACTGTGTTCAGAGCTCTTGATGAACTTCCCTTGTTTCCGCAGCTTAACAGAGACTGTGTACTGGCTGTGTGCGCTGGGGTTGGACACGGTTAGACTGCAGTGGTAGCGGGTGCAGAGGCTGTCCTGAAGCTCCTTCACCACTGGGGAGCATTCCTTCTCCCTGCAGAAGCAAAATACAGCTGAGAGCAGGGTCAGGGGAGGGGAGATCAGGCTGAGACCTCAGAGAGGTACAGCCCTGGGGATAAGAAGCAGGGCAGCATGGAGAGGCGACACTCACGGAGCAGTCGGACTGGAGCTGTAAAAGAGTCCAAAGGAAACAGAGCTGGCCACCTGGTTCCACATCTCCCAGGAGCAGTTGAGGGACTGGATGCCATCGAAGAAGCACTGCAGGTTCTGAGGCTGGGCCTTGTCCCCTGTGGAAACACATTGTCCCTCAGCCACTGCACCCTCACTCATTCCTTAGGTGGAACACTAGGTGATCATAGAGACCTGGCTGTGGACCTCAGCCTAACTCTGCCCTGGCCTGCCTTCTGTGCCCAGCTTGGACAGACCCAGATACCTCTGCCCCATCTTAGTAGAGGGGACCAGTCTGAATGTTGAGTGTTAGCACGAACACGGACACAGGTGACCCTACGTGCAGTCCAGCATTGTTAACACAAGGGTCTATGCTGCTGCCGTTGCTGTCATGATTGTCACTGTCATTATAGGACACAGTGGGGGCATAAGGCTAAGGGTGTATGAAATGAAGTGACCAGATAGAGGACTGGGGACAGGGGGCTGGTGGGAGGTGCTGATGGCAATGTTGAGCAGATGCTGGAGCCTCAGGTGTAGACTAAGTCTCCAGTGTTTGGGCTCCTACGAGGAGCACTTCCCACAGGCCCCATTACCTGGCTGGGAGTTCCATTGCACCTCAGGGCTCCATCTGCTGGGCCTTCCAGACAAGTTTGAGCCTGGGGATAGCCGAGTGCGCACACGGGCCACATAAATATTGCTGGGTAGAAACAGCTTTGACTCCAGGGAGACCCACAAGTCACTGGTGTTGAGTCTGGGAGCATCCTGTGGAGAGGGGAGCTGAAGAAGTAGCCTTCTAGGCCATCCCACCAGGCTGAGCACAAATGACTCAGGGACTTACCTCCCAGGTGTCCTGAAGCCTCTTGTAAGCCACTTCAAACTCTATGTCCTCCTGTGACAGCCAGGGGACCTGGGCATCCCCCAGGGTCCAGTTCCACTTCAGTAGGAATTGATCCCCAGAGGGGATGATGCGGATGTCTTTGGGAGGTGGGAGCTGCACTGCAGGGGAGGAAGCAGAGGGTTTCTATGGTTGCATGCTGGGGACCTGAGGGCAGCCTGGCCTTCTGGGTACCACTTGGGCCCAGGCTCAGTGCTGACACCATCAGCTGATGATCACAAAAAAAGAGCTTCAGGATCCTTACTTTTCAGCTTCAGGCCAGGAACTTGACAACTTGTCAAATCAACCAGATTTGACAGCAATGGTACCTTCCAGGGCATTTAACATTCAATTAAATTGGGTCTCCTCCTGTTCTGCTGTGTACTGGGGCCTTCATTCCAGCAGAGGGCGCTGAGAGTCACTTCTGCTCCCTCTTCTGTTACCCACCTTCTCCACAGCTCAGGGGCCTCCTGTTGTCATTGCCTAGTGTAAGTGTCACCTACCCTGGTAACTTTCTTGGACTCCTGCCCCCAGACAAAACCCCATGCCCTTCTCATGTCTCACCACAGTTCAGTGTAACTCCCATCTCTGCCTTGTCACACCATGGTAAGTTAGCCTTTTCCTATCCCATTCCCTATTTCAGGGCTTGAGATGCAGCTGCCTGTTCCTCTTGTTCTCCCTGACACTGTCCAGCCTTTAGAACTTGATGTTTCTTGTAGACGATGACCATGGCCAAGTTTTCCAGCATGCCACACTCTCTCCAGAACTCCCTCCCACCGTCAATCAGCCTTTATACGTGTGCTTTCCTAAGAATTGCTTCTGAAGGTGTGCTCTGTCCATTCTTCCTGGGAAGCCCCTCCTGATTGCCTGAGCTCCATTTTTGCCTTCATCCCCTGCATGTGGCAGCTGGCTTCTTTGTGTCTCCTAACCCCTCAGCCTGAAGCTCCGAGCCCCCAGAAGGAAGGACTCTTTCAGATAGCAAAGGCACTCACTTGAAAACAGCCATCAATCTAGAAATGTTTGAGGGCAAAAATTCCCACGGTGTCCCCCAAGACCCTGACATATGCTCAGATTTAGAATAACCGTACAAACCTCAGATTCTCCTTTAGTCTGAGATACTGGTGACATGTCTGCTATAGTTCCCAAGAAAACCTCACAGATGATCATTGGCTCCACTTAAGACCATGCTGCAGCATGGGTCCTGTGGACCTGATACACACTCTTGGCTCCCGAGAGAATGGTGAGAAGCCTGGCTCTGAATCAGATGCACAGAAAGTGCATGGCAGTGTGATCTGTCATGGCCATTCCTGCTCCCCAGCCCTGGTATTTTGGGACTTCTGTGGGTCTGGGAGGCCTCGGTCATGGCGCAACGTGTTGCAGCCATGAGGCAAGACACCTGAAAGTCCTACAGGAGTCACAGTCATTGCTCCTACAGAAGAGAGTTTGAGGCTTTGTAAGCAGTTGAAGCAGCCAGGACAGGGGGAACCTCAGGCAGCGTGGTCATATCCCATCTGTTCTAACCCCAGGTCAGGGTCCTTCATCCTGGGAGACACTCACTCCAACTCTTCTCCAGGAATCTACCCACTCTTGCACCCCCTGCCTAGGCAGGACCCCGCTGCTCACCATGCTGGGCCAATGGAACCACAAGCTGGATGCCCACATCCCGATCTGGCTGGAATGAGTAGTAGTCTTCATCTGCCACACTGAAGCTTGTGTTGGCGATGACACATCTTCTGGGCACACATCGGTGGGCAGACGGGCACTCTGACCAGCCTAGGTCTTCACTGAGGCTGCAGGACACTGGATAGTCTCTGTCAGTGAACATTCATTAGCTCGGATTCATGCCTGCATTTATCCAAGGTAAGTGTCTAGTAGTGAACAACACACACACACACACAACATACAAAACTTTATAGATTTATAATTCCTCTCTAGATGTGCAGCACCCAGGACAGCCAATGACCCAGTCACCTTTACATCATCATGGTACGTGCATCTAAAATTCAGATCACGCTGAAACTCATGACCACTTGCTAACTGTCCCAAAGCCCACCTGAGACCAAAAGAACCCTCTCTACATGTCCTTAGAGAAAGAAGCCTACACTTATGATACCAAAGCAGGGAAGTATCTGACAACTCCCTCCCTGGAATCTTTAGTTTGAACAATTGTCAGTCAGTTCTTTCCAGACCTAACAAATTGTACCCGAGTAGTATTGACTTTCATGCTACAAGTTACACAGTCTTGAGTCCTGTCACAAGAAATGTGTGTTTCCCTGTGTGTTTGTTAATAGCACACATGTAGGAACTTTTGAGTGAGGGAGCTGGGGAATTGCTTTGGTGCAGGATTTGAAGAATTTCACTGAGTAAGGGAAAGACAGAGTGGACAGACAGGGTGACAGAATAAGACCATGGCACCATCCTGGTGATCTCAAGTCGTTTGGATGGTGGTGGTGTCTGGGCTGGTCAGACCTGCACCTCCTTCAGAGATAAACTCAATAGTGTTCACTGAGAGGCAGGAAAGGAGGTAGAAGACATTTTAAACGAAACCTCCCAGGCATTAGTCACGCTACCATTTCCTCCCAGTAACTGAAGTGAGGAATGGAGACGAAGGCAAGAGAAGAATTTGGCTTATAGTGTTGGACTAGAAATGGCCATCGACATCTGAGAGTCTCTGCCCATGGCCTATGGTGGGCTCTCTAAAGACTGCACATAGATAGGAGGCCAGAACCGCATTTAGAGATCTCACACTCTACAGTGGACAGAGGAGAAAAGGAAAGCAAAGAGACCAGAAGTTGTTGAAGACACCAAGGGACCATGGTGAGTGTGGTGGCAGTGAATCAAGTGGAGGTGAACTACAAGGAGGTCATCCTGGAGGGCTGGGAGACAAGGGCCCAGGCTTGGCCACTTGACTTGTGGTGTTTCTGAGTGACAGGTACAGTTTGGATTCCTTGGAGAGAGCCGCATCCTAGAGGAATGCATTCAGACAAGAAATATGGGAAAGGCATGAGGGACTGAGCCCCTTAGAGGGGGCTGTGGTAGAAGCAGGGGAGAGAGGGGGACAGGATGCTCAGGCAGGAGAGGCCTGGTGCTGCAGACACCACTTCAGGTGTTGGGTGACACATATATAAGGTGACTGGGGATGATGGCAGCACATCATTGGTGATGCAGAGGCAGAAGGGCTGTTGGTGGCAGCAAGGTCCTTGGGCTTCAATACCAATGGACCCAGTGGTACTCACTTTTCCAGCTTGCGATAGAGGGTCATGTTAATGAGGCCCTGGGCATCCTCCAGGTCGGCCCAGCTACAGATGATGCGGCTGGTGTAGTCATTGTAGCACCTTAGAGTCTGGAGAGGGATGGTGTCTGACAAGGAGAAGCAGGAGAGTCACAGTCTCCCCTCCAGGTGTCCCCTATCCCACAACTCTGGTTTTTTGTTTTTATTTTGGGGGCAGGGTTTTTCTGTGTAACCTGGATGGTCCTGAAACTTGCTATGTAGACCAGGCTGGCCTCGAACTCACAAAGATCCTCCTGCCTGTGTCTCCTGAGTTCTGGGTTAAATGCATGCACCATGAGGCCCTGAATCCCACAACTCTTTTAAGCACCAGCACCTCTAGCTTCCTGCTGAGGCCCACCCAGGAAAGCAGATAGATGGAGGGCCCAGAGCCTGGTGGGGCTGTGGTGGGGACATTTCTCTTCTCCAGGAACATGAGATGCCAGTGGATTCTCAGCTGTGACTGCATGTCCTGTGCTGCACAGGCCCTCACTAAGAGCATCACCCAGGTCAGCTCTGTTCTCTGTGGTGTCACTTGTCAGGACAGACACAGCAGGGCCTGAGATGTAGCTGTCACCTCCCTATCCAGGGTCCTGATCATCTGAGACTTTACCTCTGAATCTGGGCCTGGTAAAGGGAATGTGACTTCCACATTGTCACAGAGGAGGTCTAAGGGGCACTGAGGACAGTCCTCCAGCCTCAGAAGCCTCTAGACTTATCCAACAGGGTCTCTGAGTAGAGACGAGGGCTAGATCTACTGTGGGGAGAGGGCCTTAGGCCAGAGCCCCCAGAAGGAAGGGTTAGGGGGACCTGAAGTCCTCAGAGGAGTAGAGTGTCTGGGGAGGGCAGGGAAGATGCTGTCTCACTGGAGGCTGGGGCTTTGGGGGCTACATTGAGCAATATGGGTGCAGGGGGACACCATTGGGCTGGGTGCTCCAGGGCCAGGCAAGGATGAGCAGGAAGATGGAGAACAGGGAAGAGAGGGGCCGAGGGAAGTCCTGAGGGAGAAAAGGGAGGGTGCAAGAGAGAAAGGAAGATAGAGCTGTATACAGTGGATGGAGCTGCTGGGGGTTAGGGGGCTGCTGGGGACATGGTGTGTGTGGTTCCTAGCAGACTCAACTAAAAAGAGGGGTGAAAAGGGAAGAGGCCTTCAGACTTACCTTGTGCCTCTGTCACACCAGGCTTCCAGCAGAGAGCCAGCAGGGCCATGTAGAGCAGTCCCCAGGTCAGTGCCATCTGCTGGTCCATTCTGGGACTATAGGTGACTGCACAGGCGGGCTGTAGTTATGGACAGGGTGATATCTTCATTGTCCTGGGGTCCTGTCTCGTTGCCTGGCTGGGGGATGGGCCACACTCATGTTACAGGTCTATGATTCTTTACTCTGAAACTGCAGAAGGGTGTGTAGTCTGAGAGCTGCCCAGGGCATCAAGTGGCCAGAACCCAAATGAGAGGCCCTGGTGGGTGGTGTTTGGGACTGTTCCCTTTCCTTAGGTCTTTTTGGCCTAAAGCATGATCATGGGGAGAGAGAGGACTGATGGCCTCTGAGGCAGCATCTGTCCCTTGGACAATGGGGCTGTGCCCTGAGTTAGAAGTAAGGCTGGTGCTTCACTTGAACCAGGCCCCACATATGAGTACGCACAGACACAGACACACAGGCACACATACACCCTTGTTCTCTACTACATGCAGAGCCTGGTGCTCTCCCCACCTCTGCTCCATTTACCCTCAGTTCTCTCACAGGCCCTTCTGCTTCCCAGTTCCCCTTTCCCTGAAACCTGGGGATTTCCTCATTTTCATTATGTTCACCTGGGGGGAAGTACCAGAGGAGCAGAACCTCTGCATATGGCTCCTTCTCCTACGAGGTCATTTGAAACTTCTGTCAAGATACACAGAGTGTTCACACCTATCTGTCCATCTATAATCTGCCTATCAATGCATCTGTCTACCTATGTATCTAAAAATTATCCGTCTATCTACCCATAATCCATTTATGTATGTACACATATGTCCATTTTCTATCATCCATGTGCATGTATCATATATCTATGTCTGTCTACTTATACATGTATCATCTATCTATGTATCTGTCTATTGATTTATCTATCTACCTATTATAGATCTATCTAATTGTCTGTATACAGATTTATTTCTATCATCTATCTATCTACCTATCTATCTCTAACGTTGCCTGTCTTTTACATATCAATCATCTACCTATCTAGTCAATGGACTCCTTGACTGGAACAAGTGTTATTTTATCCCAGAATGCTCTATAAAAATGGGAGAGGAATCAGTAAACAGTGTGAAATGATGGAATATTCCATTTGAAAAATGATTATATGAATGAATAACAACAAAGCACACAAATCCCAGACCTCTATCTCACACCACTCCCTAAGAAGTTACACACTAAGGGTGCGACCACATCAAACCATAGCCTCTGCATTCTTGAGCTGTCTAAACTTAGAAGTAATCAAAGGATTCAGAGACAAAGAGTGACAAAGGTGTTTTGAAGCCCAACTCCCATAAAGCCACCAGAGTCACCGAGCAAAGGACAATGTGGCAAAAAAAAGAAGATATACCAATGTTTTAATCTGGGAGGATTGCTGTCACTGACCACTACTGATGGGGCAGTTCATAAATACCACAGACATTTATTTCTTGAAGTTCTAGAACATGGAGAGTCCAAGGTACACGCAGGTTTGAGATCTGACGAAGCCTCTTCCTCACAGTCTTCTCACTGCTACCACCATAGAGGAAGCATCAAGGGAGCTTCCTGGGATGTTTAATAGAAGGGTATCAATCCTCCATAAGGGCTCGCTACTGAGACCCCATCACTCCCAAAAGGCCCCATCTCCAGTACCCTCTCATTGGGGATGGGGTTTCAACGTAAGGGTTTTTGGCGGACACGGGCATTCAGTCCCTAACACTTCAAATCGTGGAGAACAAGTCACCCTGATCGACTGTAAAGGACAACAGAGCTGTGTCATTGAAGAACATGAGCAGAACATTTAAACAAGCCCAGAGAATTCAGGTCAGTACGAAGGTTTAATGCCCACCATCAGCCAGGAAATGTGTGCAGAGCTTTGCAAAAATTGATACATCTTGGTGAAGGCAGCTGTTAGAATCCTTACCTACAGGAAACGGTATAGGGATGAGTCCACGAAGCCACAGCTGTGAGAGACAGGCTGGAACTGAGCCCAGCTGTGACTTAGGACTCTCCCACTCTAACCATGCTTCCCTGAGAGGTTGTATTTCCTGATTGGCTGTGGTGGACGCATCCTGTGTCTGCTCCAAGGCAGACTGCTGACATTCTTTTATTGACCATTGACAGCAAACGTCGAAGCTCTGCACCTGCACACTTGGTTACTGCAGAGCCGAGAGCCATTTGAACCCAGACTGCTGCTGTCAAAATAAGATGTCAGAAGATAGAGAGCCAGGATTTTGGAAAGATGCAATGATGAGTCAGATCACAGAACGGACAGCACAGACAAACGCCTAACTGAGGTTGGTGGGCAAAGACCACCAACATGGACAAGGCAGGGGACACTGTCTGAGATACCATGGAAGCTCTATAAAATAAACCAAGCAGAGGGCAGAGAATCAGGGACACATGTGACCCACAGTGCCAGCTGCCTACCCTTACCTTCTTGGGCCCACTTCGCACAGAATAAAAGGTAACACTCCTCACTCACTCTCTCCTGCTACTAAGCATGGTCACATGACTAAAGGCTGTTCAAGGAGATGGGAATGGTAGTCCTATGTGTACCTTGCCCAAAGGCCACTGGAAAGGCATGGGCTTGCGTGGGAAGAGGTCTGATTGTTTTTCCCTCTCTTCTTTTCTTTCTTTCTCTAACCCGTATCTTAGAAGTGATGGTTGGAACTCCAGCAGCCATTTTGGATCCTTAGGCAAGGATGGAAGCCACATGCAAGGAAGGTGCGATAGGAAGAGAACCAGGCTTCCTCTTGTCACTTTAGAGTGACTACCGCAGCCTGAGGTCCACTATGGGATCTCCTTATGTGAGGGGAAGCTGGACACCTGGGGAATTAAGCACTATTTGTGAGAGTTTCTATATGCAACTAAAATGCACCTGGAAACACCCTCTGGATTTAAAGGTGATGGCAGTGCACTAAAACTTGATTCAAGAAGGAGGCTGCTGAATTTCTGTGGGAGGTCCTTCCGCTCCTTCAGCCAATAGCCTTTAAGATACCAGTCCACTTGGGTGTGGTCTATTTGGCTTGAAAAAGCAGCAGTAGCCATGTGCTCCCTCTCTTGCTTTGGCATCACCTTCCAGCTACCAGATTCTTTTCCTGGTTGTGCAGAGGGCTGTTGTCTAGGACGGTGATCTGTACGTTTTTCCCTTTAAATAAATAACCCTTTTATTAATCATTATTCCAGACTGGTGTGGGATTGTTTTGTGACTTACTCCTTTAATGAATAAGGGACAGAGACCAAGTTCAAACCTCTAAGATCCCCCATGATAACATGTCATTCACTTATGCGCTAATATGAACATCCGGTCTTTCAAGGAGAGAAGGGTAATCCTAGAGAAGCTTCCAGAAGGAAATGAACAGCAGGCTGCTTCCAGCAGGATAAAGCTCATATTGGCAAACAATTTCTCAGGACAGTCCTGGTTTCTAACCACACATTGAGGAGACAGGGAGCTGTAGCAGATAAAAGTATTTGCATAAGCCTGATGATGTGAGTTCAAATTCCAGATTTCACAGTGAAGAAAAATGAGCCCAGAAAATTATCCTCTAACCTCCACACAGGCTGTGGTGCACGTGTGCCCTGCCCCATATAAACAATCCAAAAAAAAAAAAAATTAAAAAGACCGAGTTCTCCTTGATGTTCAAGGGGCAACCAAAGTGTTTGGTTCCATGAAGGCCGGGAAGAGTTTACAGATGTTTCCTGAAAAAAGTTATTCTAGCATTTTTTTAAAGGAAAGACAGATACCAAGCAAGAAAGGTGCTGTATCAGAACAGAGAAACCAGTTATGTAGGGAAGAACTGCCACAGCATGAAGCAAAAGCGAGTGAGCACACATCTGTGGCAAGGGCGAGGCCAGATCACAGATGACAAAGGTGGGAGGTGGCTATGAGGCTGGGGTGGAGGAGAACTGAAAACAGGCTTCATGAGAGCACAACATGCTAGCTAAGGCCGGTGCTGGTGCAGAATATAAATGAGGAGGGGTGATTGACAGGTAGGGATTGAGTCAGGGCTTTGTGTGGGCATCAGTCCCAGCTACTAGGGAGGCTGTGGCAGCTTTATTTCAGACTAGGAGTCTGGGGCTAGCCTGGGAAGCACAGTGAGAATCTTTCTAAACAAACGAAACAAGTAAGGGTTAGAAGTCACCGAGGGTGAAGGGTAAGTGTAGAGACAGGAGAACTGAAGGAAAAAGAAATATAATTTTTGGTGAGAGGGACAGCGAACAGAAGTTTACCCCACACAAAAGCAATTTCACAAGCTATTTGGATACAGATTTGTTAAAGGAGTGTGCTTGATGACCACATATAGAGCATTTGACAAGGGAAGGGAAGCCTCTGAGAAGTCTACTCACAGTGCAGCACCAGCAAGAGGCAAAAGCCCGTTTACTTGACAGGACTATCAGATGGTTAATGTGCAAACCATTCTGATGACCTGAGTTTGCCCCCTGAAACCCAGGGCAGTGTCAGAGCCAGAGGGGATTGCAGGGCTCCCCCATTAGTCAGGGAGGGTATAGGAGAAAGTCCTACCTCTGTCTCCAGGGGTCGGTTATGCTGAGATAATCCTGAAGCTCAATGCAAGGGAAAGAAGGACACAGAAGGGTGTTTAATGCCCTGGACGAGCTGATTCTGAATCCCAAGAAATGGGAGAGAAAGAGGCATGCTGGATTTGCAAAGAGAAAAGTAACTATAAATAAAGCAAAAATAAATAAATAAATAAAAATGATAAGTAATATAATAAGTGTGTCAGGGCTTAGAAAGTCAGAGTGCTGTCTCCAGCCACTGAGAGGAGAGGGGCTGCACACTTGTGATTGGTGGCTTCTAACCAATGACGGAACCATGCTTTTAAGTTAAGTTGTTTCTTTACATTTTATTCTCCAGTCCAAATCCAAGGTGGATTAAAGATCGTAAGCTCGAAGCTAAAACATTAAAGCATTAAAAATACATCTTTAATACTGGGGGTTGAGTAAAACATTGAAACCAGAAACCACAAAGCAAGACAAATGCAAACCAGTAGGCAAGGCTGGAGAGATGGCTTGGTTGGTAAAGGGTCTACTTTGCAAGCATATGGACCTGGGTTCAAGGCCTAGAAGCTAAGTGTGGTGGCATGCACTTTCGATCCCAGCACTGGGGAGGCAGAGACAGTAAGGCAGAACCCAGGGGCTTTCCAACTGTCCAGCCTGGTCTGCTCACTGAGTTCCAGGCCAGGGAGAGACTCTCTCTCCAAAACAAGGTGGGCTGTACCTAAGGAAAGATGCCCGAGGCTGTCGTCTGGCCTCCACCTGCACATGCACACATATGTATCCATACATCCAGGAACACACACAGAATAAACCAAAGAGTGACAGATGATGGAGTCATTTTATGACACAAGATATTGTAAGACCGACAAAGTGGTGAGGGAGAATTGTCTGTATTCTGTTAATCATGTTTTAAATAAACACTGGTTGGCCAGGCAGGAAGTATAGGCGGGTCAACCAGACAGGAAGTAGAGGTGGGGCGATGAGAACAGGAGTATTCTGGGAAGAAGGAAACTTTTTCCGCACTCCTGCCCAGATCACAGAAGAAGCAGGATGTGATCTGCCCCACTGAGAAAGGTATCGAGCCATGTGGCTAACATAGATAAGAACAATGGATTAATTTAAGTTACAATAGCTAATAAGAAGCCTGAGCTAATGGGCCAATCAGTTTATAATCTTCTGGAGACCTCTGTGTGATTTTCTCTGGGACTAAACAGCCAGGGGATCGGGCGGGACAGAAACCCCAACAAACAGGCCCTTCATGTTACAACAAAGGAAATAGAGAACGATAGCCCAGGGAACTGTATTTTACATTACATGTAAGTAAATAGGACACACTGACTAACTGGTTTGACCATCAATCATGTGGATGAAGATTATGAAACAATACAAAGGGAAATTTTATCCTCTTCATTGAGTCTTTGCGGGGGCGGGGCGCTACCTTCTGATGCGTTTTCAGTGGAATGACTCTACAATACCTACAGATTTTTAAACACACCTCTGGGATATGACTCAAGCCCGAGATACTGCAAGACTGGCAACCCACAGGCTGGAAGCTGTTTCAGTCTGCAGGGAAAATAAAACAGACTTGGAGGAAACAAGTGACCAAGCCAGGAAAAAGACAGGGCGGAGAGACTCGAGAATGTGTGGTAGCGAGAGGGAAAGTGGGTTTCTGGAGTAGGTGAGACTGACCGATGCTGGGGAACCTGAAAAGGGCAGCCTGTCTGGGTTGGGGTGGGTGAGTCTTCCTCTGCATCTCAAAAGGCTGGGAAGAAAGCATGGCACCGAGAGGAAAGCTCTCCTCAAATGGAGGGCAGCACATGAAAGGAGACTAGATGCTGGTGATGAACCAAGGGGCTCTGCCGTAGGTTCCCAAGCCAACAACAGGCCCCACACAGCAACGAGAGTGGACCTGTCTCACTGATGGAAAGCCTGTAGAAGTGAGGGTGGTGCCAAAGGCAAGCCAGAGGAGTCCTGTGTGTAACAGTATTCCTTCTGAACATACGTGAACTTGACACCCTGTCCTGGAGCAGTAATTTGCATTTTAATTTATATAATATAATAATAATATATGTACACACACACATATATATATATATTTGGAAACTTGGTTTCTAAATTATGAATGTGGAAAAATAACTATATTCTAATGGGAACCAAGATTGGTACATTGGCTACATTGCCTCTGAGAGTCACATTAGAAGAACTGCTAGGATTTCTGTCAATTATTTTCTGTTCCATTTTGTCTTGTTTTATACCAATGGTATGGTATTGGTTACTCTGGACAGATGTTAAAACCATTTGGACTTGGTTTCTTCATCTTAAAAGGGTTTGGTACTCTATGTCGCTCCTGTGTTTAAATGCTGGGTATGTTTTCCATTAGGCATTCATTAGAACTGACTTAACCAATAGGCAAAAGGCCACTCTGGGGTTTTCTTTATCTGTTTATTTGTTTGTGGTGTGTTCACACAATGCTTCTGTAAGCAGTGTTTGCTTGTTGATAAATATCCACTAACACAAAGTCACAGGTGATAAGCCCATGTTTCTGAGATCCTCCCATTCTGAGCAACGTCAAAAAAATAAGGTCAGATCAGGTGCTGAAGTCAGAGCCTTTCCACTTCAGCAGAAGACACTGAGCCTCCTTATCCAGGTCGGATTGGATAATTTAAGAGCAGCCACTCTGATTATCCACCTAAAGTCCTGCAATTGCAATCATGTTTGCAACATCCATGACTTTAGATTATGTTTATCCTTAATAAATCGGGTGTCTGTGTCTTTGACATTAAACACTGATGAGCCCACACCCTCTTTGGCAGTGCTGGAACATGAGTAGGTAGGCACAACAAAAGCAAAACTGATGAATGGGGGGCGGGGAGTGAGTGCAAAGTTTGCTCACTATGAAACTACAAAGAAGCAAGATACAATTTAATGAAGTCAGAATCTGAATATGCAAAAATGTTCTGGCAGGGCCTCCAAAGTGGGAAAACCCTACAGCCAGGCCCAGGAGCCTGTTTGGTGGAGCTACATGCCAGTCCCTCCTGGGAACAGAAACACACACACACATGCACGATTGCACCTGTGAATCTACCTGCCTACACCCAGGCTCTCATCTTCTGTTATGGTGGGAAAAACTGAAGGCATGGGAATGAGATAATTAATCAGATCATATTTGCTTTGAGAATTTCACCATGGGAAAATTCTTACAGAGAGAGAGAGAGAGAGAGAGAGAGAGAGAGAGAGAGAGAGAGAGAGAGAAAATTATGTCCCTAAGAGCGGGTGGAATCCTTTTATAATTTGGAATGTGGTCCTAAATTGACAGAGGGTCAGTTATGGAGGAGGAAGGATGCCCAAGGGGTCTCAGGCCACTTGCTTTGCACTGTGTGACGCAATCTAGAAAAATCAAAGGAGCTGTTTTTCAGGCTCCCGCTGTGGTCAATGTTGCTAAAGAAAATCAGGATTTGAGCTTTGATATCTTCCCCGGGGGTGTAGTGTGTGGAGGTTATGCAGAAAGCAGCGGAGAGACGAGTCCTTAGCAGGTGAGACAGAGTGACACCGTCGGAAAATCTGGTCAGGAGGGTAAGGGCAGCAGTTGTCAACCTTCCTAACGCTGTGACCCTTTAATGCAGTTCCTCATGTTGTGTGACCCCGACCGTAAAATTCTCATTGCTACTTCAGAACTATAAATTTTGCTACTGTTATGAATCGTGATGTAAAACTACCTGTGTTTTCCGATGGCCTTCGGTGCCTCCTATGAAAGGGATGTTTGACCCTAAAGGGGTTGTGGCCCACAGGTTGAGAACACTGATCTAGAGGCGAGGCAGCAAGGGAGACACCTTCCTGAAGTGCTGCCAGGCCACCAACAGAACAGGTGTCTCTGTCCTCAGCAAGGTTGGGTAAAGGAACAGACAGACCCAAGCCCCGTGGATCCTATGACTTAGCTCTGAGATTCCCGACACAGACAGACAGAAGGTCCTAGGAGACCCCAGGGACTTACCAGAGGAGGATGGAGGTCTGGGGTTATACGTAGAGAGAACAGCAGCGAAGGAGGAGGAGCTCACGGGACAACATCGCTGACGCCTTTCAGGTTCCATTACCGGATGTTAGGTTCCATCAAAAGATTTGTTAGAGCCGACCGTATGGTAGGGTCTGAAGTGACATTTCAGCCCATCCAGACAGAGAAGGAGTCTTCTTTTAAAGCCCTTTAGAAAGAGGTAGGAAGAGGGGAGGCGCTGCACCACAGAGAAGTAGGTGGAGGTCCCTTTTCATTGCCTAATTAGGTTCAAAGGCACTGATTGCTGGGTTTGAGCAGAGACAAGGGCCTGAGCCTCAAGCAAATTCTTGGGTTCACAGGTCATGAGATTTCTCTCAAACAATGGTTAATGTATGACATGGCATGCCGGCCATATGAGCCAGTTAGTTTGTGAGCTGTGAGACCTGACATTGGTGGGGCTGGCTCTGTCTCCAGTCAGCAGAGGGGCTGAGTGTATCGTCATCCAGGAGGGCCAGGTCCCCTGCTATGTGAGGCACCACTCAGCCAGCACCATAGGTACAGAACACAGACATCTGGGCCTGATCCCAAATCACCGGTAGTGGTCTGGAACACAGCGTGATAAGGAAGAGAGGAGAGAGAGAGAGAGAGAGAGAGAGAGAGAGAGAGAGAGAGAGAGAGAGAGAGAGAGA
>JAQHUG010000353.1:1321127-1374997 GCA_028555095.1 Dicrostonyx torquatus
TTCTTCTTTTTTTTTTCTTCAGAAAAAGGCAGTATAAAACATACTGGCCATTTCTCATCTCCCCGTACATGAATATCCTCAGCCCATGGCGTGGACAGCAGGTAGATGGGACTCCCTTGCTTTGTAGTGGTGTTTAATCAAGTGCTTAGAAAATTCTTTTTACCCGTGTAATAGCTATGTCATAGTAATTGGTACCAAGTGGCACTGGGTAGGAATCGTGTGGAACTCATGAGAGGTTTTCACTGTACACATGGGAAGTCACATGAGGCAGGCGGCCTCTGGGTGAGCACTGGATCCACCGCCCTACATGGCCTTGAAATTCAGAGGAATGAGTATCTCTTCACGCATTGTGTAACTCTTCCTCCAAATACCTCAGTGCTTGAGAAAATGAACACATCATCCAGACGCCACAGAAACTCAATGCACAGCACATAAGTGGTCACAGTCACCATCCCCAACTACAGAGGACACTCCAGACATGCAAAGTTGACAAGAAATTCCTTTACTCTTTGCTCATACCCCAGTGACAACATGTCTTTCTTGGCAACCTACTAGTTTTGGGAACAGTCCCAGACTGGGGCCTAGTAGAGTCCTTAGTGTGCATGTACTATAGGAATTGTCACCAATCTTCAGCCACCTCTTTCAGACACCCATCCCTTTTTTTTTTCTTAACATGGAATGAACTTCAAATCTTGACTCAAAATGAAAATGAACACAGGTGGCTAGTAGCCAAAAGAGGCCTCTTAGGAGGTTTTCCCTACAGAGAACAGCAGTATGCAGTGTCTAAGCCATCCAATATGTGTGCAGGTCAACTTATTAAATTGAAAGTCCCTGGTGTATCTATGCAATGTTTCCTATGACTTGCAGGTTATAGCCTTGGAAACAGTACCTCCTTTACAGCAAAAAATACAGGTAACCATTTAGCACAGTTTATATAAGTGAAATGTTTTAATATGTCTCCATCTATCCGCACCTGTCCTAGTTAGCTTTAACTGACAACTTGAGCAGCCTAGGGTCACCGGAGAAAGGAGTCTCTAATGAGGACCTGTCCAGGTTAGATTAACCTGTGGGCATGTCTGGGAACCTGGTGGAACTGTCTTGACTGTTTCTGTGCTGGTGACAGGACCTCACTATGCAGCCTGATTGGCCTCAGACTCACAGAGATCTGCTTGCCTTTGCCTCCAAAAGGCATGAGCAACCACAATAAATGCCCTGATTGTTAATTGGTGTAGGAGGGCCCAGCCCACTGTGGGCAGTACCATTCCTTAGGCAGATGGTCTCAAACCATGTAAGAAAGTTAGAAAGCACAAGTCTATGAGCCAGCCAGCCCACAGCCATCTTTCACGGTTCATGCTTCACACTTCAGCTTGAGTTCCTGCCCTGACATCCCCAGTGATATACTGTGACCTAAAGTAAACCCTTTCCTTCCCCAAAATGCTTCATCCATGGTTCTTGTCACAGCATGAATAAAATCAGGACAACACATACACCTATACATCTGTTCCTGTTTTTGCAGAATCAGGCACACACACACTGCAGCTGTTCACTGGCTCTCACACTGAAACATCAAAGACACCAGGTTTTAAAGTCTTCAGAACCGGAACAAAGCTCACCATTGAGGACAAAGGACTGACTTGATGTTCACAGGACTAAGTTCATTCCAGTTGCCAGGGGTCTAAACACACACAGGGCCACAGGTACCATCTTCAGTCATGCTCACACAGGGAAGAGCAGATGCATGGCTCATTCGAGACTCCCAGTGGCTTTGATGCTCCTGGCAGTCTTAGGTCTGTGATAGACATGGCTCACTAACGGGTTCCCTGGGCTGGCTGGCCAGAACACTTCTCTCTGCAGGACCGTTAGATGGTGGACTGGGCCACTGTTGGGTGGCAGGTCTGAATTCCCCTAAGACCCGAGCTCTGAGTTTGGAACTCTAGCCTGCCACTGTCCCTTGACACAACATAGACACTGGCATCCTCTGGTGATTATTGCAGAATTCCCTGTCTTCCAACTTGGTAAAGTCACCCATGAAGTTTTCATCTCTGCCAACTGAGTCAACAGATTTATGCTCATTGTAAATGGGGGGGAAAAAAACCACACCAGTCACCATGAAAACAAAACCCATAACCCACACAGCTTGCCCTCAAGGAAGGGAACATCCATGAAGTCTCCATCCCAGGGCATTTCTAGACCTGCTCTGCTCCTCACTTTCAGGTGGATGCAGTGGTGTGACGGTGGCAGAGGATGGTGATATCCAAACTGTTCTGTGACTGCTGGAGACGACTGGGCTGCACTCAGGACTGGATCCGTAGAGCTCCCGAAAGGTTGAGTCGGAAGTAGAGCACCCCCTTAAAAATTGTATAAGCTCGTCCTCTCACAGTTAAGGGTTCCATCAAAAATGCTGTGGAGGGTGTCTCTGAACACCATGGAAGGACAGGTAAGATGGCACCCTTTGCTGTAGAGACTTCTGTTCGTGATCAGCTGCTGACAGGGGACCTTCCATGTTGCCTTTCATGTGAACACAGAGGGCAGAGTTGACAGTGGGCCAGTGTTCTCCATCCTAGAAAATCTTATTACCAAACTCGCTCACTTTAAAGTTCTCTGAGGGCGCTCATGGGAGGCCCTGTATGTGAGACCCTGCCTCTCTCCCAGCCACCAGGCTGGGCACTTTACAAACCACATCAGAGAAGCCATAGCTGCATGCTGAGCAGTTAGCTGGGAGAGATGGGGATCTGCTGTCAGGAAGACCCCTGCAAAAAGAGTTCCCCAAAGGGAGGTTCAAAGCTCTCCTCTGGTGCTCTGAGTTTCAGCACATCACAGTGGGGGAGCACGGCCGAGGGAAGACATTGAACCCATTCCTGCCAGAAATCCAAACCTAGCCTGACTTCTAGTTCTTTTCTTGTTTGTTTGTGCATTTATTTTTCTTATTTACTTACTTACTTGCTCTGTCTGTCTGTCTGCCTGCCTGCCTACCTGTATGCGCACACGTACGTGTGTGTGTGTGTGTGTGTGTGTGTGTGTGTGTGTGTGCGCGCGCGCGTGTGCGCATACTTTCCCTGCCAGACAGTCCAGACTTAGCTTGCAGTACTCTGCCTTGGTAGGGAAATCCCAGGCTGGAGTGACAATAAGAAGGCTCTGACCCCGAGTTGTTTCAGGTTCTTCTACCCAGAGTGATGTCTCTTTCTACTGTGTGACACAGTCAGGAGGGAATTACCTGGGGCTGGAGAGGACAGCCTTGAAGAATGTCCCTCTGGGCCTCCTACCCTGGGCTCCCCTCTTGTCCTTGGCAGGGGCTGGGAATTCAGGAAGGGACTATAATCCAACTCTGGCTACCAGGTGCCCAGGTGGAAGAGTGTCCTCAGCATGGAGGTCCAGGGGAGGTAACTAGGGCTCGCTCAGCATTAGCTTGGGTCCTCTGTAAGTTTAGGACTTGAAGAGGACTGCAGGGCTCAGAGCCTTCCAACCTGGCAAGGATTTCTGTCACCAGGGAGCTTGGAAGCTTCATTTATTAGAAAAACCTAACCCCACTGCCCACCAAGGGGCTCAACCTAGGGAGGAGCTGGGTTGTGGTTAAAACCTGTACAGTTCCTAGGGCTGGACACTTTCCAAAGTTTGCCCAGTAGTTCTCATGAAGGAAGACTGGCTTCTACTCAGATCAAGGCATAACCAATACTCTGAGGTTCGAGGGGGGCACTGAAGTCAAGGACTGGGTATCCTGGACTCTGATTCTCTTCCACATCTTTGTGTTTCCAGCCAATTGCTCTATGCCTGGATCCCTCTCTGACACGCTGGGCTGAGGTTTCAAGGTCCACCTTGGGTGAGGTGTCCCCAGGAGAAGGAGAAAAGTCTTGAAGGCATTTGTCCCCTTTCTGGTTCTAGCCCTTACCCCATGTCTTCCCTCTTCCTTTCCAGAACCTCCCAAGACTGTCGCCCCTTTGGTTCTGTGCTCTCTTAACAGTGAAGCAAGTCATGTATGTGCTGATGCACCTGACACTTTACCCCCTTCCACAGGACAAACCGCATAGAAATGGCTGCATTCCCTGTATCTGGCTCCTTGTTTCCACCTCCCACCATGCCATTGGAGGCTCAGCAGCTGTGTTCTTTGATACTTCCATTGGTCACCCTAACCCCTGGCTGCTCAGCTGAGTGCCTGACAACTGGGACCTCCTTGGGTATGCAAAGATGTACCTCAACCTTGGGTCTTCCTGTGGGACCATCCAGGTCACACTGAGCAAGTGATCTAAATGTGAAATATCATCAGGACTTGACAATAGTCAACGTGTAAAAATAGAATTGTGGATGATACCAAAACCAGGCAGCTGTAACAGCTGCAGAGCAGGATAAAAACAGCTTCCCTACGTCTATATGTCCTTCCTTCCTTCCTTCCTTTTTTCTTTCTTTCCTTCCTTCCTTCCATCCTTCCTTCCTTCTCCCAGGGCCCTTAGATGTGTCCCAAATGGAGATCTTTAGTCTGTTCAGATAAACATTACAAGTGGGCAAGCTTCCTTTTGTGTTGCAGTCCTGAGCTCTTGAAGGCAAGTGGCTTATAGGCTGGGCTTGTAGCCTTAAGTTTTGAGAACACAAGGAGACTGTGGATCTGGGCTTTAAAGGCAGAAAGCTGTAGCTCTAGGCCAAGATTTGAGCAAGTGCTAAGCCTTCATAAGCTAGAGAGACAATGGTTCTGGGCCCTAAAACTAGAAACATACCAGAGACTTGTGGGTTTCCAGGTTGCTTGTTGCTTTGAGAGCTGAAGACCAAAAGGCCTAAACTCAGAAGCCAGCGCCCACCACGGAGTCTCCAAAAGTTGTGAGTTTCCTGGAGCTATCTTGACTGGGGCAGAGCCTCCAAGGGCCAGCACTCATGGCTTCTACAGCAGCCTTGCTTGCTGTTGTCACACAAGCATTTTCTTTAGTGGTCACAGGGTGTTCAAAACACCCCACTCTGTGTTGTGATCAAATACTGAAGCAGCTTAAGGGAGGACGGGTTTCTCTGTGCTCCCACCATGGTGGGAAGACCTTGTGCCAGGAGGGCGAGGCTGTCTGCAGTCAGGAAGCAGAGAACCTCCAAGGCTGGTGCTCAGGTAGCTTTCTCTTATGTAGTCTGAGATCCTAGTCCACAGCATAGAGCCAAGCACATTTCGCATGGGTCTCCCCACCTCAGCCAAACCTAATCTAGAAACTCCTTCACGACACACCAGATTGGGGTTTCCATGGTGATTCTAAATCCAGTCAAGGTGGCAATAAGATGAACCCTCACCACACAGCTGGACTGCCTTCAGGGGGCTGCTGAGGAAGGGACTGCCTGACCTACAGTTGCCTGGTAAAAGCAGCCAGGCACTGTAAGCAAGGGCATGGTAGAACCTCCGGACTCTACTGCTTAGTGAATACAAAGAGAGGTTTATTGGGGATCAAATTACCAAGGCTATCTGGCAGGAGGCAAAGAAAGTAGCAACACGGGAGTGGGGTGGGGGAGGGCAGAAGACAGCAAGCAGATGTTATGTGTCAGCTGAGATGGACTGTTCGGGCTGACCGGGAACTAGATGTCAAGGTAGTTGACCTTTGGGGCTAATTAAGGGAAGTTTCTAGCAAATGGAAACTGCCTTGTGATATCTCCTTTTCCAGTAAACAGAAACCTGCCTTTAGACTTGTTTATTCAGTAACATTCCTTCTGCTTACTCGGCCAAAGTTTCCCCGTTTAGGACAATGTCACCAGCTCTGCCATTTGAGGGTGCTGCTTTGGTCCTAACAGGGCCAAGGAAAGGTGTCTGTTGCATTGGCTCTCTCACTCCTGACAAAAGTCAGTGTTCATGGAATGCATGGTAAATCAGCATCCCAAAGACTGTCTTGCATCATTTAGCCCCAACCATGTGCCTTCAAGAGGGTTAAGTGTATTTCAGATATGGCTGTGAGGTCCCACGTGGAGGCCCGGATAAATGTCGCTCACAGAGTGGTCTGACAAGGTGGTGGGCAAAGACAAAGATCCATCTCGTTCTCGAGGCCTTGCTTTGAGTGTCACAGAACTTGGCTCCTCTATGCCTAGGACTTAAGGTTTTTTTCCAGAGGATTGAAAAAGTTCCCCCTGCTGTATTTACATTAAAGAACTCTACAGTGTTTATTTATCAAGTGGAGAGCAAACATTTATGAATCTACACACCCACTTTTGAAAAGACTGTGGTAAAATATATAAAAATTGACATTCTTGTTGCTTTCACCCGTGTGTGGTTGGTGCCTTGTGGACATTTAGGTGATCCAGCAAGTCACCACTACCCACCTCCAGAACTTTTTTCATATCTCACAACTCAAACGCCACAGCAGCAAGCCATTCCTCCTCTCTTAGGCCCCAGAAACCACCACTCTACCTTCTGCCTCTGTAGTGTTAACTGACAGGGGACCTCTAAGTGGCATCAAACTGTGGCTGTCCTTTTGTGCTGACTTTTCTCACTTAGCACAGTCTTCTAAAGATTCATCTAATTGTAGCCCAGGTAATAATGTTCTTCCTTTGTGTCTTACTTAGAGTATCTATTGCCGTGAAGAGACTCCATGACCATGGCAACTCTTATAAAAAAAAATACTTAATCGGGGTGGCTCATTTACAGCTTCAGAGGTTTAGTCAATTATCACTATGGCAGCATGGTAGACATAGTGCTGGAGAAGGAGCTGAGAGTTCTATATCTTGATCTGCTGGCAACAGGAAGTACACTGTAACATTGGGCATAGCTTGAGCACAGGAGACCTCAAAGTCCACTGGTGCAGTGACACACTTCCTCCAACAAGGCCACACCTACTCCAACAAAGCCACACCTTCTAATAGTGCCACTCCCTATGGGGGCCATTTTCTTTCAAACACCCCACTTTGTAAGTCTGATTTAATATAGTGATGATGATGACAACAATGATGGTGATTGTTATGTCCAAAGGGAACAGTCCTTGAAACTCCAAAAGGCAGTCCAAATATCCAGAAATGAGCTCAACCTGAATTATATATGGGAGGTTCTAGAGGTTAGATAAAGGCCAGCATTCCTCAGGAATTTGTAAAGCCAGTTCCCCTCTACAAAAAGGGGTCATTAATTTCCTTACCTCTGGCAGAAGGGACATACAGTGGCTACATATGGCATCAGGGTCTTTCAGTATCCCAAGTGCCTGTTACACATTTTAAGTCAATGCTAACATCTTAGTCCTTCTCCCCTCCCCTCCCTCCAGCTCATAGGCTTCCCTCCCCCAGCCACTCGTTCTTATAGCCCTGCTCTCCTTGATAAGCTCTCCCTACTCGCTCTCTTGCTCTCCCTCTTTGCTCTGCCCCTGCTCCTCTCACTGTGCTTTTTTTCTATTCTCTATCCCCTGCTATTCTCTCCTCTCTCCGAGATAACTGGCCACATTCAGTTGACTGGCCATATTCAGTTCGGTTCTTTCTCTTTCTGTTCTGGACTCTTTCAGATGATCTGGCTGTTCACTCTTTCATATGTGTGATAAAAACCTTCCCCTTAACCATGGTGTGGTCATGCCAGTTTATACATCTGGTGTTGAACACTCAGAGTGGCACAAATGGGCCCATTTCCAAGGTGCTTGGTCTTTCCTAACTGAACTGGGTGACTGATTTGACTCTCATAAGGTATGGAACATTTGTTTCTGCTGGCACCTACCACCCACCATATTCGACTCCAAACTTTAGAGTCTGTTTCTTTGGTCACTTTTCTCCTCCACCTGATGTTTTCTGGTCTCAGGTGTCACCTTCGAGTCACTTGCTCTGTCTCTGTCAACTCCTGAGCTTCCTACTGCTATAAAAATCACACTGGTGTCACACTAGTGGTGTGTCAGCTTTTCTCCCTGTACTGGGCACCCATCGATTAGAAGAAATGCTTCTTCTTTGTGATTTGGGACATTTCTCACAGACAAGTCTCCCAGTCTTCTTGAGGATGTCCTGGATTGAAATTCTTGTCACAGGACACTTACTATTCTCTCTCTCATCCTTGCTCTCCCTCCCGACATGTTCTCTGGTCACCCCTGGAGCTTGCTCCATCTCTAACCATGACTAACCGCTTGTTTCTCCTCACCTCCCTGCTCTGTCTTGTCCCTCTCCTTGGCTCACTGGAGCCTGCTGTTTAAGTCCCGCAGGTACATCGGGCACTTTTCTATGTCCTCCTGGGTATCAGAGATACTGGAATCCTTGCTCTGGTGGACTTTCTGTTTGAGGCCCTTTTCCCTAAGCCTCTCCCATCATCTTCTCTCTCCTTCTAAGGGATGCTTTCTTTGCTGTTTATTCTCTCTCTCAGCTCCCTTGTGTCTCCAGCCCTGGGCTCTTCCCACCCAGGGTCTCCTCACTCACTTGGTACATGTCTTCTTGGTCTCTCTGGCTCCTGGAGCCCGTTATGCCCTCCTGGGTGACCATCACATAGAAACACTCTGTATGCTTCTCCACTGTGATTCAGGATATCTCTCTGCTAATGTACTTACTCCCCTCTCTCTATTGGGATGATCTCCCTGGCGGAATTCCTTTTGTGAGACATTTTCCTCAGCCTCTTCCACAAGCCCATCGTTCTGCTTCTCTTTCCTGCTTGCTCTATCTCTCAGCTCACTCCTGTCTCTAACCAAGAACTCTCCCCATCCAGATGCTCACCTGCCTCCCTAATCTCTTTTCCTCCTCAGGTGCACAGGTTCCATTAAGCCTCATTGTCTTCCTGAAAATATCTTGACATCAGTACAGCTCAAAGGCCAATGATGGCATACTCGAGTTCCAAATTCTCCCAGATTGTAATGACTTCCGCCAACGCACAATCAAATGATCCCCAAATCTCTTTTATCTCTAAACTTCCTCTGCTTCACCTTCAAAAATCTCTGATCCCTGAGCCTTCTTTGCTCCCTGCTCATCCCCCATCTGAATCAGTCTTAAAGGAATTCAAATGTCTTTGGGGTATGTATAATATTTAAAAGATTGCTTTGTTCTGTTCTACTCTATTAAAAGGAAAAGGTGTTTCTGGGTTGGGTTATGGCTCTCCCTATCCAGACCCAAGCATGGTTGTTATAGTTTCCTGCTAAATCTCTGTCCTGGGTCCCGCAGGTCACCTGTCTCCTTGTGACAGGGAGAAGTAAAAGCAAAACAAAACAGCACAGGGAAAGATGCTAAGGACCTTACAAGGACTGCAAAGTGAACTATTTGCACTAGGGATTTCTGCTGCTGGTTTCACACTCCTTCCCTTGTTCTTATCTAACTCTCTAAGTACCCCCCTCTAGTATAAATAAAACTTCTGCTGAAGCAGGAGCCTCATCTCAAGGTTTGTAAGACTATTGTGTAAACTCTTTATCTCAGGATTTGTAAGTTCATTGGTCTGAAAAAACTTTATATAATCTGTAACAAAAAGTTCGTTTAAAGTTTGTACCCAAAGGTTGATAGTTTAAAAAAATCTACACATAGTAATCTTAATTTGCTATAACATGTTTGTATGTAACTTGGATTCAACTCTTGTTTAAAATAATATACCTGCTACAGCATACTGTATATGTTTAAATTCTTGTTTATGGAAAATAGAACTTACTAACAATAAATATTTGATTAAGGTTTATAAATTCCTAAGATTGTAAAGGTCTGTTTAGGCTGGCTAAAAAAATGACTTAAATATGTACGTCTAGGTCAGTTAGGCTTTTGATAACTGTGTTCAACACAAGGCTTCTAGAAAAACTTAGAGAAGAAACAAAATATGTTTGATGAATAAGGTATATTTGATAAATAAGATTGATATATTCCTAAGGTCTATTTCGTCTAGCCGAAACTGACTTAAAGATGTATGCCTAGCTTCTTTGTCTTTGATAACTTTGTTAAGTTTAAGCTATTTGGATAAACTGAGTCATACAAGAAATTGTCATATTCTGTTAAGGTACACTATGAAAGGATCAGGAATGTAAGGTTCCTAGTCTCTCTGTAGACTATAATTATGATTTAAAGTTTTATTTTGATGCTAAATTATCTTCAATTCAAAAATTTAAGGCTACTCAACAGGAATAAAACTGTAAAATCCTAATCTTATAAAAGCTACTAACTGGTTGTAAACTGTCAAAGATAATTAAGACATGCAAGTTAATGGTCAGTCACTTATAAATGTTCCAATTATTTCACATGCTCAGAACTATACTTGTAGCCATGCTAAGTACAAATGTAAATTAATTTACAGGAGCAGGTTTTAGCCTTCTGTATATTCTGGCAAGGTTAAGCCTGAAGCAAGTAATTAAAAATAGGTAAAGTTTGTTTAAAATCAAATATACTTAACAGATTAAACAATGGCCCTCAAATTCCTCAGAAAGATCTGCTGAATATAGCATTTAAAGTGTTGAATGAGAAAGGCTTTCCCAGGCAGACAAAATACCAGCTTTAGGTAACAACAGCTGAGACTATCTCCAAAGAAGACTGGCAGCAACAGACTCCACCTGGAGCTCATGTCAGTTGTGGTCATGCCAAGCACTGGGCAGAGAGCAGCTGCAGCCAGGGCCCCGCCCAGTCTGTACCCCTGTTGGGTGGACTGCTCTACTCCACCTGGCCAAGGTGGGTCAGCTTTCTCTTCCACAGAAACATCTCTCAGACCTTGTCTGTCTGTCTGTCCTTCTTCTGGAGCTGCCCCTCTCTCTTCCCCACTTCTCCTCTTTCCTTCCCCCTCCATAACGCACTAAATAAACTCTACCCCCCCCCGCCAAATCTTTCAGACCTGGGTCTGATTGCCAAAGGCTGATCTGTCCTGTGTGACAGCCAAACATTGACAACTTCTGCCCGCAGCTAAGCCACTGAGATCACCATGGAGGATCCCAGGTTGGCTGTTCAGGAAGTAGGTGAATTTCTGTCACTTGAATTGTTACAGAGGCCATTTGGAATTTGCTTCTGTCTCACATGCATCCTTCTCAGATGGCTGATGGTGTTGAGAGCCAGCTGAGGCTCAGCAGTTCAGTAGCTGCAAGCTGACCTTCATCAGTTCCTCTCCTAAGGCAGCAGCTGCCTGGTCAGTCCATTTTATACGTAAAAGTCAGGCCTTGTTTCTCCAGAGCTACTAGGTCTCCAGCTAATGAAGGCAGACTCACAGGCAGGTTTACCTTGCTGACAGTCTTCACACTGAAAACAGTAAATTCACAAAGCAGGTTTCCGTGTAAAAACAAACTTAAGCTATCATACTTAATAGCTATAATCTCAGTTTTTACTATTCTTTTACTTAAACCAACTTGCTTTTCAATGACTTTTAGTAATCAACTGCCCATCTCTCATGGTAAATGATTGGATGGGGGAGGGAAATGTCAGAGGACGCTGAATATACATACAGCATATGGCAACTGGTAATGTCAACCCACCAGAGGAGTGACTCTGATGGAGGTTAATCCTGTCCAGGAAAGGCCTGCAGGACAGACCATTGACTGTGGAAACTGTTGCTCACTTTTGCTAAAGCAGCTAGTTGTCCCCCAATACCTGCACTGTAGTGTGTAATCCCATGTGATGTGTATATGTATCCAATGATTACATCTCAATCTTATGGGCGCATATATCTGTGGATGTTCAGGAAGATGACTTTTCATTTAGCCCTATAGTTTTGATATATAGAATATATGCTGGGACATGCTTCATAATTGGATCTATTGTCCCACAAGGGCTGTGGACACTTAAAACCCTGCCTTGTTCTTTTGCTCAGACTAACTGCACACAATTAGTTCACTTTCACTTCAAAGCAAGTTCAAACGAGACGAGATTTTTTTTGTAAATGGATCATAAATTTAAAACCTTACAGCTGTGCACAAGGTCAGAGTCGCAGATGTCCAACCTAGGCTGGACATCTAGGTACACAAAGCACCTAAGAAAAGCATGCCAGTTCTTCACTTGCCAGTCTGCTAATAAAAGACCTGTCTCAGAGTTTGCTATTGGGCATTGTGCCCCCCAGCCCAAATCTGGTTACAGTTTTACTACTGAAACCTTGAAACCCTTGTGTTTCATGACAATTGCTCATCTCCTTAGCAGTTACCCTAGGAATGTGCTTTTGACCAGTCAGGGGTAACTTTTGTAATTTCTTTATCACTTCAAGGCTCCTGGGAGAAATTGAGTTTTTAAGCTAAGAAGAAGAAGCCGGAAGGAATTAAATGTACGACAGGAGACTTAGAATTGAGACAGAACAATAAAAAGACTGACTTGGAAAGCAGGGGTGAGAGAGATTTATTCACCCTCAGACATCCTGAGTCTTTTGCTGGCTACTGCTTCCTCTCTGAACCCTGAGAGACCTTGGAGCTGGCCCCCAAAAAACTCTTGATAGGAAAAAGGTTTAAAGTTTATGTAAGTTGCTAGAGTTTAAGGAAGTAATTAGGTATGGAAATGCAAGTTCTAAAGGTCTGAGGAAGTGATTTAAGATATGCAAAGAATAAGACTTAAATATAATACATGATATTAAGACTTTAAGAGTTCAGAGTTCT
Source organism: Dicrostonyx torquatus (assembly GCA_028555095.1). Classification (NCBI taxonomy): domain Eukaryota; kingdom Metazoa; phylum Chordata; class Mammalia; order Rodentia; family Cricetidae; genus Dicrostonyx; species Dicrostonyx torquatus. The sequence continues at coordinate 1,333,553 of JAQHUG010000353.1, forward strand.
AACATTATTCAAAGGTGTTCTGATGAACTATTAATCTATCTTTGAGAAAGCGGTAGCTACTGTTATCATAGTCAAAGGTTCAAAATTGTAATTTTCCTTTTAATTTTAAATTTTGTTTAGTTGTTTTCTAAATATAGACTTAAAATGTTTCTCATTGTGCTGAAAACATCTCTGTCCATTTATATGCATCCAGCCCTCTGGACTGAGGAAAGAATATTTGTTCATGCTTTTAACCCGGATCTATCCTTTTGGGTCCCCAAGCTTTTGCTATGGCTCAAAGCCGTGAGTCTACTCAAACTGTTTGCAGTCATTGTTAACTGCCTTTGCTACAACTAGGATTTCAGTGCAGATTACAAACGGTGGTGATGCTAAGATATCTGAAACTTTCATTTCTTTTGTTAACTTTGAAAAAAACTCAGGTGAGCTTCAGGGAGTTGTGGCATGAACCACCTGCCACAGGTCAAACTGACTCACCTGCCACAGGTCAAACTGACTCAACGTAAGCCCTCCTGCCAATCAATAGCCTCAGTTTTCCCACCCACTGTATTCCTGGGGGTAGATGCTCTCCTTTCCCTGGTGTTGGGACTCCTTCCCACCCCACCAGCCACCACCAGGACCACAGGCCTGGAAGTTCTAAGTGTACACCGAAGACAAAAATGTCTCCCTAAACTCCTTAGTTCCACCTTCTCTCCCTGATCTGTATCTGTGTCCCTGGTCTGTATCTGTCCCAGCAGATTTTCACTTAGCTGACAGACTGGTCCTTTATGGAGAAGCTGGCCAACCCTGTGCTATTGTAGACATTTGAACTGCATCTGTGAAATATAAGAAAAAAGATATTTCTACCTGGAGGTAGAGGAGAGAAGGAAGACGTACCCATGGACAGGGCTGGGCACTGAGTTGTGTGTGTGTGGGGGGGTAAGATGCTGACATGCATTAACTTATTCATCTACCTAGCAAGCGTTGAGCTGCTGTTGTGTGCCTGTCACGGGACATGAAAATAATAGGGAATTTATAATTCTGAGTTGACTGTACACAAAGCTGTCTGTGCTAGGTACCAGGAGAACCCTATCCCACAGCAGAAGCCCGTGGAAGGCAGGGAGTATACTCCTGGAAAATCTATGCAGAGGCACAGAGCAGGTGCCCTTGGAGCTAGGTGGGCTTTAGAGATGATGGCGGTCCTTGTCAGGTGGAAACACCTGTGTTCTTCAATATTTTGCCTGAGGACGCAGCCTCTCTGGTGTCCGTTCTCTCTCCTGGAGCGGTAAGGAGGATACCAGGTTGTCAGGAGGACTGCAGCAAGGATTGACTGAGCCCCATTTCCCTCTCACACTCAGCGGGTGGTACCCCTAGCCCACAAGTAGTGTCTGAGTTGAGGCCATATTCCTTTCATGGCCTTCAAAATGGGTCCCAGGAGCAAACATAGGGTCCTGGGATTTTTGTCCCTTTTCCCGTTGTGAGCTGTGCTCCTGGAACTTTTGGAAGCACCATGGCCATGATAAGGGAAGCCCAACGTGGCCTCATGTCCATGGGAAACTTCATGAGACAGGTTCCTTGCTCCCCCCTCCTCTACAGAGCCTATTGGTTTAACCATCTTCCACCCTCGGCTGCAGATGCTCACACTCTGTCCCCCTTACTGGCCTAACACCCCACCAGGAGCAGGGAATGTGTTGCGATTTCTGATTCCCAGTGTTAAGTAGCAGGAACCACCAGATACATGCCTGCCTGATATACTATATTGCACAGGGAGGGCAACATGGCACAGATAAAATGGGAATGGCACACACACCTAGACAGGGTTCTAATCAGACATGGTGGCCTCCTTCCATGGATCTCATAAGTCACAGGCTTTTCCAAAGGTCCTTTGTGGCAAACACTAGCTCCCCAGGCAGATCTTCTCTGGAAATTGATGGCTCCTTTTGCATGTTTTCAATTTTATGGTACCTGAGTGGACTTCCCTTTCCTCTCTTGAGCAACTTCAACTACTAAACCTCAATCCTTTACCTCCTGAGCCCGGCAGTCCTGAGCCTACAGGCGCTGCCATGAAATAACCTGGGCCCTTGGCTTGCTCTGCCATTGGATCTGAATGTGTGTCTGCTCTGTTTTAGCTATGCTATAGATGGTAGATGGCATTCCTCTCTTCCTGCCCCCCGTCACCCTCCCAGGCCTTCATTATGTCCACAAAAGCTTCCTGTTACACACTTCAGCCTTGCACCCCTTCCTCACAGGGCTGCCCACCAGACTTCCCAGGTCTCACTCTTCAGTGTAGAAGAACCCAGGCCATGCTTCCAGTTGGTTTAATTTATGGTTTCATGTGACTTTTTCTCATGTGATACTTGACTCCTGTGGTCACATTGGGCTACTCAACTACTACAGGCAGAGAGTGCCGTGCTGGAAATACCTGGGACCAGAAGAAGTAGGAATATTCACATATATACAGTGAGCTATCTAGAGGGTAGGCCCACGTCTCCATAGGAAATTCATTTCTGTATTGTGTGCATCTTAAACACAATAAGCTTTTTCTAGAGCCCTGCACTTGGCCTGCAGCCTGACCCACAAAGGAAGGCTTGGAATTTCCTACTTGTAACACCATGCCAGCACTTCGTAACACTCTGGGTCTGGATTTTTTAATTACAGGAGTTCTTAACCTGAATTCATCTATTTAACTTCTGGCTGCATCTCCTTCCTCTCCTATCATGAGTTGATCAACACCCCTTGACTGCCACCAAAACTTAGGTCTGACCCCTCTGTGAGCCTTAGATCTCCAGAAGTTCTGAACCCACCTAACTTTTGTTATTCCTCAGGAGCCACTTGCTTTGTTTTGTGAGGCAGGCCCTATCACTGAGCTCAGCTAGGGTTCACTCATTAGTTGAAGCTCCTTAGCATGGGCTGGTTATGACTGCAGAGAATTCAGGCTCCTTCTGAGGATGGGTGCTTCCCCTAGAAGCCAACAGCGCATTGTGGAAGTGATCTGAGGGAGGGCAGAGCAGAGTATATCCCCTCACCTTGAGTTTTTGTGTCAGGGACCGCAGCACGAGAAGGAATGTAGGAACTGAGCTATCAGAAACGAGTGGGTTCCCACGGGAAGAAGCTAAGCTCGTCTCGGTTATGTGAGTGGTGACTGAGAAAGGACTCTAAAAACAGCCATGGCCATGGGGAACCCTCCTATCTTAAGTCAAAGCTAAGGTTTGGGTCTGCCCTGCCGGCTGAGGGCTGTGGGACCAGGTAACTGAGATGTGGGGACAGGCCCAGAAGCAGGAGGCAGGTATACCCTCACTGAGAATGCCAGTCTGTGGCATGAAAGGGTGTTCTCCAAGCAAGGACTCTAAGAAGGGATTCTGAGGAGTATCCCGGACATACAGATTTCTGAAGCTGCCATGGACAGCAAGCTGCACCCAGGACAGAGGTGCTAACAAAAACTGCAAGTGGTGGGCATGCAGAGCTGACCGGAGAGGGCAGGCTGGGCTGGGGCTCCACTGCACGAGCAGCCTGAGACAGGTCCCCAGTTGACTGAGCATCTAACAGATGATAGAGCTGAGGCCCACAGGCCCTGGTACCCTCCTGGGAACCCCCAGCTCAGCCACCATTGGTAGGGGACTGTTCAGGACACACATGGTGCCCAAACTCTGTCCCCAGTTTAATACAGCTCTCTCTCCCACGAAGACCTGCTTTCCCTGGGTCTAGAAGCGACTTTGGTCAGAACCCTAATCAGCTCTTTCTCTGTTGCATAATTTGATTCTTTCAGATTGATAGTCACCCAAGCACAACACAGGAAGTGGTAACCATGTGTCCTGGAATGATTAGTGTATGGGTGGGAGAGCTGGGACACATGACCATGCACACTGGACGGATGTAGGGACAGTTAATATCTGGGAGGAAAATGAGGAGAGTGGAATGAATGGGTTGTGTGGGTTCATAGCCTTGGATTCAAACTCCGCTCAGGTATCTTCCATCTAGGGATCCCCAGGGACTTGGCCCCAGCCCTAAGGAATGGCAGCCTTCTCTTCAGTCTGTCCTCTGAAAGTTCCATGGTCTCTGGGTCACCCTCTCTTTCCAAGGGTCCCTCTGCTGTGGTCTCCAGGGTTCATGTCTCCTCAGATAATGTAGCCTGACTCAAACACCTTCTATATTATTGGTTTTGTTTTTGTATACTGAGCATGTAAGCAAGACTGCTTGGTTGAGCTAACAGAACTGGCTGGCTGCAGCAGTTACCAAGGTTCTGAGATAGACCGTATGACCCGGCCTGACCCTGCCCAGAGAAGCCAGGCATGCCGGGGATGCCAACTGCTCCTCGGTTTTAAAGGAGATCATCTGCCACCGGAGAGATGGGCCCCTGCAGAGTGTGTCTGTGATGCTTGATCTCAATCACCATCCTGGTGGGATTTAGAATCCCCTTCAAGAATACCTCTGGGTGTGTCTGTGAGGGTGTTTCAGAGACGTAAACTGAGGTAGGAAGCTCCACCATGAATGTGAACAACACTGTACCATAAGTTTGGGGTGAGACTGAATGAAAGAGGGGGAAAGGAGAACAAGCATTTATCTCTGCCTGCTTTCTGATTGCGGATACCATGTGACCAGAGTCCTCACCCTCCCTCCATAATGTACGTCTTCCTATCATGATCGATGGACTGTACTCTCAAGCTATCGACTGGAATACATCCTTCTCTCAAGTGATTTCTTGTCATATATTTGGTCATAGAAATGAAATAAGTAACTGTTTATATATCGTCAGTGCCCAGTTGACACCAACCCACCAATAGCAAAGAGAGGTCAGCTGCCTTGTGGCCCTGGGGCAGCTGGAATGGGCCGCTTTCCCCCTGCCCAAGAGACTTCAGGGCCACCCTATGGCATGTTTCAGATCCTGGACTTCAGCTAAGAGTCTGCATACATATCTAACCCCAGTGACATCTAATCCCGTCCCACCTGTCCCTGTACCCTCTTCGGAAATGACCTCATCATGGAGCACCAGCCCCCTCTCAGTCTCCTCACTGAATGCCCACTTTGTCCCTGTGATAGCTTAGATTCCTGAAGTACCCAATACTCTGATGTTCCCTTGCTTTGAGACTGGATCTTTACAAGAGAATGGGGGTGAATGAGGCCATTGACTGGACTCGAAGCCCACAGAGCTGGTATCCTTATAGAATGATGAGGTATGGGTTGGAGAGATGAAGCAAGTATGCATTTAGAACTCAGAACCCATGTAAATGCGGGAAATGGCTACATGGACCTATAACCCCAGCACTGTGGAGGATGCCCATGAGCCCAGCTGCTCCAGGTCCACTGACTGTAGCCAGCTTCCTCCTTGCACTGTCTTTGGATCACCGGCTTTCCAATATTGACATGGAGACTTAATAATAATTATGAAAGCTTGGCCTTAGCTTATACTGTTCCCCAACTAGCTGTTATAACTTGATTAGGTCATTTTTTGTTTGGTTGGTTTATTTTTGTTTTTGTTTTTTGCTTTTGAGATGGAGTTTCCTCTGTGTAATAGTCTGGGTGGTCCTGGAACTTGCTCTGCAGACCAGGTTGGCCTCGAACTCACAGAGACCCGCCTGCCCCTACTCCCGGGTTCTGGGATTAAAAGTGTGTACCACCACTGCCCAGCTAGCCCATTATTTTTTTTTAAGCAATGTTCTGACATGTGGCTCAGTTACCTCTTCTTAGTATGGCACATCTGACTTGCTGCTTCAAGTCTGCAGGCAAAATTCCTGACCTAGAGTCCTCCTCCCAGCTTCTCCCCCCTCTCTCTCTGCTGGGAAGTCCCGCCTATACCACCTGCCCAGCTTTAGCCTCTTCAACTTTTTATTAAAACAGTCAAAACACCTTGGCAAAGACACATCTTCACAGTGAAAACAAATATTCCACAACAATTGATAGGCCATGTCTCAAAAAGCTGAGGTTGAAAGGGAAATATCTGAATATCCAATGTCCTCCTCTGGCCTCCACATGCTCACTCATAGAAACACAGACACGCGTGCGCGCGCACACACACACACACACACACACACACACACACACAGAGACAGAGACAGAGACAGAATCACACCCTCTTTTTTTTTTTTTTTTTTTGAGACAGGGTCTCACTGTGTAATGTTGGCTGTCTCACCATGGAGACCAGCATGGTCACGAACTCACAGAGCTCTGCATATGTCTGTCTCCTGAGTACTGGTACTGAAGTTGTACACCACCATGTCCCAGCACACCATACTCTCATACACTCATACATACATATATGTGCACATATCAAACACCTCTATACACACACACACACACACACACACACACACACACACACGAACTGCCAATTAAAGGCTTGGAGGGATGGCTCTTCAAGATGACCTGAGTCAGATCCCAGCACCCATGTCAGGGTATCCACAGTTGCCTGTTACTCCAACTCCAGCAGGGGGCCTGATGCCCTCTCTGGCCTCTGTGGACAACTGCATTCATATGCACACGCTCCTCCCCATAATGAAAAATAAAGCGAATCTTTAAAAATAAATCAAGTATAAAGCTGTTAGCTAAATACCTGGGGTGGGGGTGGGGAGATGGAGAATGAGGGGTAGTTTCAAAGAATGAGGCAGAGCAGGAGACGTCTAAGTCTTCCTGCTAGGTCAGGGGCAAAGGCCATTACAGACTCAACCCCAGCTCTGAGGAAGCTGCCTTTCGACTGCTGGGGTCTTGGGCTGGGGAAACAGCATCACTCAGTGGAGCCTCTCCTGCCAGGGTTTGAACAGCTCTAAGATGTTTTCAGCTGCTGCCACAGGGAAGTGTCACAAGGCTGAGCTAAAGTGACACATCTCTGGGTCCCTTCCCACTTCTCTCTGAAGAGGTATCAGGCAGTCAGCTGAAGAGGTCAGTGGGGCTGGGGAGTCCCAGGTCCAACACATGCAAAGCCTGGGGCAGAAGCAGAGGTTTGGAGTTTAACAGTAGCCCAAAGCTATGACACAGGGACAAAGCAGAGAAATAAGGAAATGGGCAGGGAGTGACTTGGGAAGGGCTTGGGTTTCTGTGGTCAGACAAGAGAAATCCCAGGGGGCTTACAGGCGCCAAGCACTTTAAGAGCCAACAAGTGACACACACACACAGGTCACACAATAAAAGCCACACCCTGTAATCAGAAAATGCAGGGGTAGCTACACCACCATGGGAAGTTGAAGCATGAGGGCAAAGATTTGCAAATCAGTCCGGAGTTGGGAACTAAACTCAGGTCATCAGGTATGTGCACTGAACTGTCTCTCCAACTCCTTCATTTTATATATGTGTGCATGCGTGCACATGTGCATGCGTGTGTGTGTGTGTGTGTGCATACATGTGTGCACAGGGCTGGAGAAGGAGCTCAGTTGGTAGGGCACTTGCCTAGCATGCACAAAGCCCCAAGTTTGATTCCCAGCACCACATAAAGCCAGGCATGACTGTGCAGACCTGTAATCTCAGAACTCAAAGGATGTAGTCAGGAGGCTCAGGAGTGCAAGGTCATCCTCGGTAAGCACAAGGCCAGCCTGGGCTACATGGGTTGCTGCCTCACAATGGATGAATAAATGTGAGCACTCTGATGAACAATGATTTGTGAAGTAAGGTGGCTTGCGCAACCAACCAATGTGGAGAAGACATTTAACCAGGAGGATTGGTGGCATCCTCACAGGACCATCTCTAGGTCTCTTTCTGATTCAGACTGCAGAAACACATGACCCTTTCTGCACAACTTTGACCCCACCCATCTGATGCATGACTTTTTGGGAAGTTGTGAGCAAATGTCTAGTCTCCCAGGCAGGGCACCACAACAAAGACCCATTCCACGCATGCTTACTAGCTTGATGAGCCGAAGAGTTCACTGGGGTTTCTTAAAGGAACATGGTGACTTGGTGCTAACCGTTTCCATATCCCCGTCATGTACCATCCATCTTGTGCACCTTATCCAGGGCACCCACAAGTGACCCCAATCTCACGAGGGTCTCCTGCTGGTAACCACAGCTCTGATTTCCAGTTGCCAGTGCGCACATCATGCTTGAAGGACAGCGCCTTCATCTTCCTATTGCTTTTGCTGTGTTTGCGTTTTATGCTCCAATTCCCTCTCCCAACACATGTGCACACACTTGTGCACATGTGTATACCACATGGTCAGACTGATATCGATCTCAGAGGCTCAGTGTCAGTGCCTTTCTCATTCTCCTCAGCCCAGAATACAAAATTGTAAGAACCTGTGCTGGCCCAGACAAACCCATCAAATGTCCCACTGTAGTTACCTTGCCCTGCAGGACACCTGAGGGTGGGATTCTTGTGACAGCCTATCAAAGTCCACCTAGCAGCTAGGACCATGTCACTGCACTGCTGGGTGGCTTCATGTTGCTGAGACACTTACCCAGCTTGACTGCATAGTCATAAGACCCGTAGGACAGGAGGAGGATGATAGCAGTGTCCACTGTGTCCTTGTCCCCTCTGGGTCAGGTTGTCTTCTCGAATTGCTCAAATTTCTTGTCAGAGTTTAGGTGCCATTGCTAGGTGCCATTCTAATAGGGTTTCAAGTACTAGGAAATGTTCCCAGCGGAACAAGGCAGGTGATATATTACTTTTAGCCCATCTTTCAGATGAGGAAGCTTAGTCTGCACTGTAAGTGATCCAGCTATGCAGAAGTGGAGGTAGACCTGGATCCCCTCTTAACATCCTTTGCTTCTCTTCTCTCCATAGCAACCTCAGAGTAGGTAGCTCTCTGTCTTCCTTTCTTATCACAAACACTCTTTGAATGCCCTCTCCATATCCAGCTAATCAATTCTCCCTGTCTCATTCCAATTGTGCTTTAAGGCAATCCTCTAAACCATAGCTCTTGTGACATGTTTCTTATTTGCGGGGGGTGGGGCGGATATTAACCTGAATTGTGTAAGTGGAAAGTCCCCAAGTTTTCAGCCTGGAAAATGAGATTCAAGTCCCTCATCCTAACAGTGCCAGGCTTAGACTTCTACATGGACCATTCTACTCCAAAGCCAGGCTCACTTGGCACTACCCAATCCTGCCTTTCTGGAAAATCCCTCACATCTAGCAAATAGAGAAAACACACAGAGGTCATATTCACAAATTGTCTGCTGCAGCCGTGGCCCCTAAAGAGGAAGAAGCTCTTCCCTCTCGGGATTATGGGCACCATCAAATGTCAGAGAGGGGCAAATGCTGTCACTTACTTCTACCATGTCTTTTTGTGGCAGAGAGGGCTGAGCAGTGTGGCTTAAGGCCCCAGACTGCAAAGTGCCATAGATGGAACCGGAGGGCACCACGCCACGTTCAATAGACTACCAGGAGGGGCAAACATCACCTGCTCTCTCTTTTATGTGAAAAATGAGAGAAACACCAACTGCGGCTAGAGAGTAGTACGGCTCTTGCAGAGGAACAGAGTTTGGCTCCCAGAACTCACATTGGGCAACTCACAAGTGCTTGTAATTTCATCTCCAGAGAATCTGGCACCTCCTCTTTTGGTCTCCTCTGGTACCTGGACTCAAGAGCCCATATCTATGTACACACACACACACACACACACACACACACACACTTAAAATCTTTTGCTGGGCCATTCAAGGCCCCCCTGATCTACAGAACTAGTTCCAGGACAGTCAGGGCTACTCAGATAAACTCTGTCCCAAAAAACAAACAAACAAAAAAAACTTTTAAAAAAAGTTGACTGAAATAAGACTAATGGTTACCATAGAAATAGAATTCTTAAGTTTAACCGAGTCTATTTATAGCTATTTGATTTTGTTTTATATGCAGAAACTTTTCTGTAGCTGAAGATTAATATCATATTTTGTATATCTTTTAAAAGGGTGTGCCAGGCCTAATCCCATTTTATTAGTTCTCCTTGGAACTGAGTAGTTACAAAACACCTCTCTTCCTTCTCACACCGATGTACAAACACCGTGGGTGCCTCTTCTCACGGTGTCTCTGGGCTCAGCTCTGGCCCGTTAGTAACCTGCTGTCTTTACCTTAAGTCATCAGTTGAGTTGTGTTCTCCAAGCGGTACCATCTTCACTAGAACCTTGAGATCTCGAGCTCTTTGGTGTTCTGCATGCAATTTTGCATACACTTTTAAGATTATAAATGCACACACCAAAAACCTATAGGAATGTGTCTTATTTGCTTTCTAGTCACCAAATCACCTTGAAGGAGGAAAGGATTTATTTGGCTTTCATGTCCACGTCACGTCCACGTCACATCCACGTCACAGCCCATCACTGAGGGATGTCAGAGCAGGGGCTCACACAGGAGCTGAGAGAGAAGAACTGAAGCTGAGCTCACACAGGAGCATTGATTAATGGCTTGTCCCCATGGCTTGCTCACTTTGCTTTCTTATACAATGCAGGACCATCTGCCCACAACAGACTGGGTCCTCCACCATCAATTATTCAACAAGAAAATGCTCCCCAAAGACTTGCCCACAGGCCAGTCTGAAGGAGCCAATTTGAGATTCCCTCTTCTCTGTTTCTGCCAAACTGTCAAAAAACAACCAGAGTAATTGACACCTTGTCAACTTGACACACAAACACATCACTATTAAACCATAATCTTCCTTTTGTTAGTTATCCCCAAGACCGGAAGCTACTATCACAATATAAAACACACACACACACACACACTTTAAAGATCCCACAGTCCTTTTTTTATCTTTCAGGATTTTATTTTATTTTTTTAAGGAAAACAAACTATCTTTTTTCATTATACATACCAATTCAAGTTCCCACTCCCTCCCTTCCTCCCATTTCCTTCACTTACCCTCTCCAAACCCCATCCACTCCTCAGAGAGGGTAAGGTACATTGCTTTGGGGAAGGTCCAAGGCTCTCTCTACTATATCTAGGCTGAGCAAGGTATCCAACCAAAGAAAATAGGTTCCCAAAAAGCCAGTACAACAGTAGGGATAAATCCTGGTGTCACTGCCAGTGGCCCCTCAGTCTGCCCCAGCTATGCAACTGTCAACCACATTCAGAAGGACTAGTTTGGTCCTATGCTTGTTCCTTCCCAGTCTGGCTGGAGTTAGTGAGCTCCCATTAGCTCAGGTAAGCTGTTTCAGTGGGTGCCCCATCATGGTCTTGACTGCCTTGCTCATATTTTCACTCTTTCCACTCTTTATCTGAACTTTGGGAGCTCAGTCCAGTGTTCAGAAGTGGGTCTCTGCCCCTGTTTCCATGGGTTGCTGAATAAAGGTTCTATGGTGACATTTAAGATATTCATCACTCTGACACTGCTTCACCAATGGCCTTCTGACCCCTATTCAGGAACTCTGATCCTAACACATGGCCCTGAGCCCCAGCTTCTCTCCACAACCCTCTTAATCCTGGGGTCTCTACTGAAGCCGAGGCTGCACCTTCACCAGTACCCTCTCCTGGCCTCTCACAGTGCCAAGCCTCACCTGCTCTCAATGACACCTTCAATCCTGCAGCTTTCATGTTACCAAAAGCAGTACTGTGAAAGGGATACTGTTTTACACATCGCCATGCTTGTCTGGTAGCTTGAGATGCATCTCTGGCCCCTCTGGACCACAAATTTCCTGTGCTTACCCTGAGGAAGTACTTTCCAGAAGATTCTGCCTCATGAGGCCCTCTCACCGCTGATTCTTCAGCCCCAGAGGAAAGCGAAGGTTCAGATTCCATAGAGTCTTAATCCAGATGATTACATAAATGACCATGATAAAGTCTTTGCTTAGCTCCCGAACTTCACAAACCCAGCATCCAGCTTCTGCATTGCATTCAGCATTCTCCCCAATGCACTTGTAACAACTCCTTAAGTTCTGAGATCTCAATGACTTTTCCAGTCCAGAGCTTCAAAACTTTTCGCGTTCCCTCTACAAAACAATCTAAGGCATAACGAACACCAGGTCAGGCCCCCACTCCTGATACCCGTTTCTGCCTCAACTTGCTTCTCTGTTGCTGTGAGAAGACACTGAACAAAAACAACTCAGTAGGAAAAAAGGGAGTTAATTTCATCTTACAACTTTCAGGTCAGGCTCCATCATTGTTGTAAGTTGGGGCTGGAGCTCCAACAGGAACATGGAGGCCCTAATCTATGGGTATAAGGATGAGTATAAGGAGTCTATTAAGAAGGGTAAAAGTAGTAGGTTCTCCCCTGGGCCTATCACTGGCTTAACCACAGGATCTTGGCCCCAGGGATGGTGCCAGATACGGGTTTCAACTTATGGTATGGACTCGAAGCCAACCATAAAATGATTGTGTACTCCCAGAACGTTCATGCCACTATTGCAATAGTGGGAATGTCTTTCCAGGCCAGCCCTTGTTTTAGCTCACAGGGTTCACAGATGGGTAAGAATGGTGATTTCTTTCTCCATCAGTAGTGCACACAGCTCTCACCAGCATAATAAATAAATCCAATAAAGCAGAAACTTCCAGGTGGGTAAAAGCTGGTTCCCCATATTCTGTGACTCAGGTATGTACTATCTGCTGCAATAGGGTCTTGCTGTCAAGTTCTGGAGCACTAAGAACTCTGACAATAGCCTGCAATGTTGGAGGGTGGTCTATGGGACCTCATTTCCAACAGCTCTGATGGAGTTAACCCATTCTTAGCTCTATGTCTGTTAACTGATGAATAGATAATAAGAATATGGTATATTTACACAAGGCACTATTAGCCAGAGGTTATGAAAGAATTATGAAATTCAAGGCAAATGTATGGAGCTGGAAACAATGATTCTGAGTGAGGTAACCCAAAAAGACAAATGGCAAATAATATCTCTCATTTAAAGATATTAACCTTGACTTCATACATATGTGTTCCATTTGGAATACCCATTGAGGAAATTAGCAAGGGGGGATTTCAAGAGGAAGGGAGAACAAAGTCATATAAAAGGTTACAGGGGAATAGCGGTACAGGGAGGGTTTAATGGGGAGGAGGACGGGAGTGCAGGGTGGAGGAGGGAATGTTGAGAGAGATAAATAATACTAAAGCTATTTTTTTAAAAAATGAAAACCTACCATGATAGAAGCTTCCTAAAATGTAAACATATGCATATATAGTTTAAATGGCATAACCTTTTAATAGGACAACAATGCCCCTTACCAGACACCACAGAATTACAAATTAAAAGAGGCCCATTTTCTTTTTTGGGAGGGTATGGGGGCTTGAGACAGGGTTTCTTTGTGTAGCCTTGGCTGTCCTGAAACTATTGCTGTGGTCTTGAACTCGTGATCCTCCTGCTTCCTCCTCCTCCAGGAAATCTTACCTGTGTGCACCACCACAACCGTTAGAGGCCCATTTCCAATGACAGCATTTCCCATGATCCGCTGCTCATCACTCATTACAAATGGTCGAGCTCAGTAACTAACAAACATTCATATCACGGCGTTATAATCTCGGCACCGTTATCATCTCACCCTCCTTTAATCTGTCCCCACCAGTCATTTCCCCATCACGCAGAGGACAATCAACAGATAAGTTACAGTCAACCTGGCTTTCCACATCAGCTCCGTTCCCACTCACAGCTTGGACTTACTGTTGTTTTCTACAAGGATGAAGTTTGAAGTCATTTTCTCATTAGTCACAAGACATTCTCCATACCCTACTGGGCACATTTGTCTACAAACATCTCCACACATAGAATCTGGGTCAAGATGTCAATTCTGATTCATCAGCACCACCTCAACACCCCTCCCGAAAACCCTGCCATTGTGTGAGTGATCCTGAGGAAATTGTAGAGTCTTAGTCTTTGTGACTATAGCTTATTTATAGTCTAAAAAAATGATGTTCACTCTTCCTCCAAAATTCCCTGTACAGAGGTCACACAGCACACACACCCTAGAGAGAAATAAACACGGAACCATACTTTTCACATGAAGTCCAGGAAGGGGCTGTGAAGCAGTTCCCAGACATGACAAAGCCCTTTGTGCTTCCCAGTCCACAATGTCACCACTGAGTTTGTGCCACTGGTTTGAAGGATTCCTTACTGAGCCAGAACACATTTCTCTGGAGCTGGGGAGATGACTCAGTTGGTAAAGACTTGTCACTGCAGCACAGTCCCCCGAGTGTCATGCCCCAAACTACCACAGAAACCAAGCACGGTGGATCATGCTTGCAGTGTCAGTCATGGCGAGATGGGAGGGGGAGACAGACAGAACCCTGGAAGTTGGCTGGCAGCCGGCCTTGATGAAGTCCAAGTCCAATAAGAGATCCTATCTCATACTGAAAAGGTAAGGTACTTGAAGACACTCAAGGTTGTCCAATTTTCACACGTGCACACACACACACACGTTTCAGTCAAAATAATACCAGATGATAAATTGGCTCTGTTCGAATATGGTAGATGTTAGCCTTTCTCAGTTGCTACTGAATGTCTCATGATCGTAACGATAGTACTTAGACATCAGGGATAGTCAGCAAGATTAGCTGGGGGTCCTCGTCTGCTTATTCTGCAGAGCAGTTTTCTCCCACTGATGATCTGGTGGCACAGTTGTCACTAATTAGCTTAGTAAGTCTATTGGTGCCCCTGTCCGTATCTTCATCATCAGCCAACACTCACTTCCAATGTGGACGTTTTACTTTAGATAGACATAAAGCCCCAAGGGAACCATCAAAACAGGAGATAATAGCAGAAGCCACTGTGGCCGCTAAATGCAACTGCTTTGTTTAGAGCTGAAGATTACACCAAGTAAGATTTGCTTCTTAGAAAGAAGCTTGGTCACCCACTAAGTTCAGTTAGTGCTGCCCATTTGTGCATGAGTGTGGTGGTCTCCTGCTAGAACAAGGGAAACCTACCAGTAGCCACATCCTCAAAAGAGAATGACTTTCCCCTCACAGCAACTCTGACAGTTCCTCGGAAAGGGGCATGTCCTCCAAGTCATCCTCATCTATGCCGGGATCCTGGTTGGCTTAATTTTGTGCAGGCAGCCACAGCTGCTGTGAAGGCATGACTGCAACAGCCCCGTCTCTTTGACTCCACCTCTCAGAGTGCTTATTCCTAGCCTACTCGAATCTAACACTGTAACCATGTGGATTTCTCTCTCTGACTGTTTTACTTTTTAACTCTAGCCGCACATTATAATTCTTGTTCTCGAGCTCATTTAGTAGCTCAAGTCTCCATCGGAGCACTCGTTGTTTCTGTGTAACTCACTGGGCATGGGTTGAGCCAATTTGTGCCATCTGCTTTGAGGTCCTTGCTTGCTAAGTCCAACATCCGGCCCACCCTCAAAGACAGTTCTATGACCTACCTTCCCTTGCCCCTCTAGGAATAGATTGTGTTCTTTTTCTTTGAATTTCTCATGATTTTGCCAAGAGCTGAATGTTTTAAACAATAAATTATGGCAACTGTATACAACGACTTTTCCTCTTTCCCCTTAACTCTTAATGCTGATATATCATTCAATTGGTCATGAGTTCATTGCTAGTGTTTGGGATGAACTAATTCTTACCTACTATGTGCAGTTTCTAATGTTCCCTGCCAAGATTTTTCTTCCTTAATCTTTTATCTCCTTTCCTAGGATTTTGTTGGTAGGAGCAGTTTATTGGCAGGCAGTTGTGTTTAGGCCTTGGGCCAATTAGACCTTCACCCTTCAGTGTGGGCCAGGCATGTGGGTGGGAGACTCTTGGGTTTGGTCAGGAGTCCATTCTTCCAGCCTCTCCTGAGAGCAGGCAGCCTCGGGTGTGTGTGTGCACTGTGTAGGCTTCCAGGCAGGAAACCAGAGCCATTTCGCTGTAAGCCTGCTTTCCGACCAATCTCCTCCAAGTCAGAACAGCTTGTTGCTCAGGCACTGGTCAGTCGGCATTATACATGAGCCTACTAGTCAGTCAGGCTCGTGAGCGCTGCTCAGGGAGCCACGTGTGGCTTAGAGAATTATTTCAAGTCAGAAACGCTTCTTTTCCCCCCGACCTCTCCTGAGCAGGTGTCAAGGATGGTCCCAGTTCTAGAAAGCCGGTCTTGGCTGTACCTCCCTGGACTTGCCACTATGCTTCTGTCCTTACATTTCTTGGAGCTGACAGTCTCTTCTGTATTGCTGCTCACTATGTCTATTATTTGAAATCTTTGTGTGTTTGTGTGTATACGTGCCAGGGTGTATGTATGGAGGTCATAGGACAATCTTGGGTGTCCTCTCCTTCACCATTGTTTGATACAGATTCTTTCATTGTCACCTCAGTGCACGCCAAGCCCATGGGTTTCCGTGTATCTCTTGCCTCCACCTCCCATCTTGCCTTCGGAGTGCCGAGATTACAGAGGAGTGCTGTAAAGCGCCCAGCTTTAGGTGGGTTCTGGAGAGCTGAACCTACTCGTGTGACAAGTGCTCTTCCCATTGGTCTATCTTTCCATCCCAGTGTCTCTCATTCTCCAGCTGTCTTGCCAAGAAAGGATTAGTTAATATGATTCACCGTCCTTAAATCCCGTTTCTTCCCGTAGCCAGAGCCTATGTACCAGAGCTGGTGATGTCAGTGAAGTCAGTCTGCCTGTCCTGGAGTCTCTTCTTCAGGTGAGCCCCAGAAGGGTCCTGCCTCTTGATAGGCTCAGGTTTTCCCTATTGCCATGGAAACCCTGCTCATCAATGAAGCTGTATTCCCACATCTCTGGCCTTCTGCACCTGTGGCAGACCCCCTGCCCTTTCTGTGGGAACAGCATGGATGGAATGAGTGTTGCAGGTTGAATTGATATGTTCGAGTTGACGATGTCATGTTGAAGTCCCCACTTACAGTGCGGGATGTGACAGTTTGGGGAAATAGACTCTTTACAAAGGTGATCAAGTTAAAACGTGGCCATGTTTATGAGTCCAAATTCAGTCTGACAGTTATCCCAATAAAAAGGGGTAATCAGACACAAGGATGGTGCACGCAGAGAAAAGGCACAAGAGGGAGTTCACGTGAAGACAGATTGAGGCTTCCACAGGCCAAGGAATGCCACAGATGACTGGCAGATCATCAAGTATCAGCAGAGGAGAGACTGATTTCCCTAGGTTTCATGGGGAGAGGCTTCTATGGGCTCCTTCGATTTGGACTACAAGGCAGTTCCTTTCTGTCTTTTCAGTCTCCGTTTTGTGGTACCTTGTTACGGCAGCTCTGGGACTCAGGCTATTCAACACAACTGCCTGCCATTGCATCTCCACAGGCCCACCCTGGGCTGGAAAAGGCCAGGGATTCAGGCAGTTGGTTCCCTATAAGGGGATACCAGGAGCTACAGGGAGAAGGAACTTTATTTTATTGGCCACACCCACCCAAAGCAGAGTGACTGGGGTGGAATTTGCACCTCCTGGGCCCGGGCGGGCAGGGCAGCTAGGGCTCTAATATCACAGACCCAATAGTTCTCGAACTCTCCTGACTAGCAGGGTACCCTCTCCCTGCAGTGTGCTTTTTAGAGGCTTTGGGTGGCCGATTCCAACGTCCTGTTAAATGTGTGTTCCACCAGGAAGAGGGTTCACTGTGCTCCCCACAACATCATCTGGAAGAGCAACAGGCCCACGTCAACAGCATTTCACTCTCTGATCCGCTCCACAAACTCCACTTCCCAAGTGTGGTCCTTAGAGACAAAATGGTTTATTTAATTCAGAGGTGTCAAAAGTTAGTAGAATCCTGTGCAGTGGGCACACCAGCCTCTAGCCTGCAGGCTTGCATCTCATCCCAGCCTCCCTGAAGGTCCTCGTGTTCTTAGAGAGTGTAGGCCTTTTGCTGGGCTCCCTTTTCTTGGCACAGGGACCCCAGTGACTCAGGGCACCGTGTTGTAGACACTATAGTTGTCCTTCTGGGTGACGTGTAGCTTCCAGGTGAAGAGTCGTTTCTGGGAGGGGAGGCCTTGGGCCTGTTTCACCATGAGTCTCACATCCTCATCTGACAATAGCCGAACCAGATCCCCCTCGGCATCCTGGTAATTGAGAGCAATGTCCTCCCTCTGGAACTCACGCCTGAGGGAACACACCAGGATTAGTCTGAGGCTCTCAGGGAGAACTTAGGGTCTTGGGCTTACAGAGTGTGGTACTGGCTCATCCAAGCAACCATCCTCCCATTCTTCAGATGGAGAAACTGAGGTATCAGAGGAAGAGGGAGCTTTGGAATCATTAGTGGTGCAGCCTGAAGCAGCTTGCATATGAGTGGGTGAAAGATTTGAGTTTCCTAAGAAAAGAAGGCAAGGCAGCCCAGGGAGGCCTGTGGGAACGAGCTGAGCTGCAGGAAGACAGCCATACTTCCACACGGCTCGTGGGACAAGATCTGAACTGACTTCCCATGTACCATTTGACCCAACAGGCCCAGGATAATCATCTTGCAGAACTGCTACCCCATGATGACAGTTCTTGAAAATTATCCCCAGAAAATAATGAGACGATGTATTAGTAAAGGACAATATCGTTGATGGGAGCAACAAAGAAGGAAGTGGGCATGGCCAGGGGGACATTCACAGTGTGTGTGTGTTCATGTCTGTGTACCTGCTTTGTGTATTAGTATGTGTATATGTTTGTGTTACAGGTATTTATGTATGTTTATGCTGACTTGTGTTTTTGTATGACTGTTTTGTTTCTGTGTTTGTGTTGTGTATATTGTGCATTTGTGTATGTTTGTGTGTTTGTGTATGTCTGTATGTACTGTGTGTTTGGGCTTGTTTGTTATATGTGGTAGGTGTGCATACTGTTTTGTGTGTTTGTGTGTGGCTTTTTTGTGTGAGTGTTTATATGTGTGTGTTTGTGTGTGTTGGTATGTGTGTGTGCAAGTACTGAAGGGATCTGAGCACCCTGCAGATAACAAGAGTGAAATATGGTTACAGACACTATATTCTCATTACAAGCTGCATTGCTTTTATCATAAGAGATGGGGCAGCGCTTTATGGCTCTACGAAATAACAGTTCAGCAATGGCCTGGACCACAGGGTGCTGGTGATTTCCCCAGCTGGAGGCTGTGCCTAGCTTCAAGGCTTTCAGCTAGAGACATGCCTTCTATTAGCAGATCTGCAGTCACACATTGTGACCTCAGCTGAGCCCTCGGTCCTCTGTAGCCTGCTCAACTCTCCTCTAAAGGCACTGTGGGCTGCAGGAGCTGCAGGGGCTGGAGGCGGGGGCTGCAGCGGCTGGAGCTGTCACAGGTGGTAGCCCCCCCCCTCCAGGCTCTTCCTTCTTTCCCACCCAACCTCTCACCTCATGAGTGCTAGCAGGTCTTTGAACAGGGGGGTGCTGTTGAGGTCTTCCTCCACTGCAATGTCCCTAAGGTGGACAGTAGAAGAGAGGAAGAATCAGGGGGTGTGTGGCAGGGAGCATGCTTGGGGGTCAGGAACAAACTCTTGCTATAGCTTGTTATACTGCAGGGGTGTGTCTGGGAGGCAATGGGAGCCATAGCAGCTGGGCGGGGGCGGGTGGGGACACACAACACCAGAGCGTTGACTGGGGGAGAGTGAGGTGATGGGGTGGCAAGGAAGGTGAGTGCTCTGGTCTCCCAGCAGGACACCAACTTGATGGTTTTGATTGTGTCCTCATAGTAGTAGCAGCGCAGCCAGTTGGTGGTGTCCTCTTCCTCGGGGAAGTCCTTGAGGATCTTCACGAAGGAGCCCGGGAAGATGCCGGTCGCTCCCTGGGCTGTGCCCTATAGGGGAAAAGAAGCTGCCTCATCTGGAAGAGAAACCCAGGGCCCCACACTCTTTATAAAAACAAGGTCCCTAGATTGTTCCCCAAAGCCCAAAGACTTGGTCCTCAGGGTGGCTCTGCTGGTTGTGGGAGCTTGGAGAAACAAGTCCTAGAGAAAGTGCCTTCTGTCACTAGGGAGAGGGTTCCCTTACCGGGGTAGCGGAGGCCTGGTCCTTTACTCTTTCTGCTCTTTATTTAACTGTTTTGCTTGTTCATTTATTTGATTTGTCTTTCTTCCTGACCATATGCAAGGGTTTTGCACTCTCACATGCTTCTGTCATGATGAGTGGCCTCAGCACAGGGTCACTTGGTAAACAACTGGAAACTCCCGGATAGTGAGTCATGGTGAACCTTTTCTCTGCATAAGCTAGTTGCCTTGAGTGTTTTGTTATCGTGACCAAAGCCGACTAACCCAGAGAGGAAAAGTGAGGAGACTCACCAAGCTGCCCACCCCCAAAGACAGCACTTCAGTTATAGTCTAAATTTATCTGGAAAGCTATACACCTCTGCCTCTCTCCCCGCCTTCCTCTCCTCCTCCCTTCTTCCTCTTCTCTGTCCCTCCCTCCCTTCCTCATTATTTCCTTCAGCTAAGATTTTGAGTACCATTATGTCCAAGCTCTGGGCACTGAAGTTACATAAACGCTGTTCCTTCATGTAATACTCCTGAGAGCACAGAATGTGAACACGTATGTTCTCTGGCAGATAGCCACACATGTAAAGGAGGAAATTAGGAAAGGGGGAAAAGGTAGGGGGTACAGAGTAGCTGGAAGTGCTTACTGCTCCTTCTCATTCCCTGAGTGTCTCCCAGAAGCTTGGGTCTGTCCCCTAAGGGCAAGACCAGGACCCCTACCCTGTCTCTGTATTGCTCATATGGTCCCTTAACCTTCATGACCATGAGACAAAAGATACATTCTTTTCTGTGTGCATGTATGTGTGTGTATTTATATGTATGTGCATGTGTACATTCATGCATATTCATGTATATATGCATATGCATGTATATGTGTATTTATGAGTATATTCATGTGTGCATATGCATGCATATGTGTGTTTAAATGAGTGTGCATGAAAATGCATGTGTGTACATGTGCATGTATATGTGTATTTATGAGTGTGTATATGTGTATGCATACATATGCATGTATATGTGTATTTCTGTAGTATGTGCATGTGCATGCATTGTGTACATGTGCATGCACATGTGTATTTATATGAATGTGTGCATGTGTGTGTTCACATATAGTCTGGAAGACAACTTCAGATTCCATTTCTCAGGCTCTATCTATATTTTTTCTCTTTTTGAAACAGAGCCTCTCACAGGCCTGGGATTCTTCTATGGAGCCATCCCTGGGTAGGTGGTCCTGTGTTGTGTAAGAAAGCAGGGAGAACAAGCCATGGGGAGCAAGCCAGTGCACAGCACCCTCCATGGCCTCTGCATCCTCTCTTGCCTCCAGGTTCCTGTCCTGACTTCACTCAGGGATAGAGTGTGACTTGGAATGTCTTCCCCAAGTTGCCTTTGGCCATGGTGTTTATCACAGCAGTAGAGAGCCAACTAGAATACAGCCATGGCTGGTCTGACCGGCTAGCAAGCCTCAGGGATCCGCCTGCCTCTGCTTTCCCAGAGCTGGATGATAAGCTTTTTAATGTGGGTCGTAGGGATTGAGCTGCCTGAGCTCACATCCTCTCCATGCAATCACACAGGCCTATGAACTGAGGTTCCTATTCCTGCAGCCTGAGATCTGATGGTGATCACCATCTAGCCAGTAAGACTTTCCAGAAAGTTGGACCAGGTCTATAGTTCCTCTTACAACAGTAGCTAGGGTGGACAAGGCTGCTGCCTGGCTTCTGAGACCCAGAGCATGAAGAGGCAAAGCTTAACCAGCCCAGTCCCTACACCTGCCACACTCACTCCTCTCCAGCCCCAGGATACCAGAGACCCTGCTTCAGCCGGTCCCAGAGCCTCCGTCAGACACTGAGGGGCAGAGAGTGTCCAATAGCAACGATATTATCTGAAGGAGAAGGCCAGGCCCAGGTCAGGGACCTGGCACATAGCCACTTCCTATCAGTGTGGAGCAAAGTAACCCCTGGGGGTCCCAGCTTCAGGGTCTCCCTCAAGTCTCCCTAGGACCCTCACTTGCACTGGGAACAAGGCATGCAGACTCTCTGGGGACAAGGCCTGGACGACTTCCGCCTCTCCCTTATCCCTGCCAGGAACTGATGAAGAAACAGTGTTTTCGTCATTTACAGGAAAGGAAACCATGAGTTGAGCAACCTCCTGAGGTACAAGAGGACAGCTAAAAACAGCCAACAGTTCAGACACACTAGTAAAGTATTCCGTTCTGTTATTTTGCAGTACGATGGGTGGGACCCAGGACCTTGCACACTAGGCAAGTGCTCCTCCATTGAGCTGCCTCAGGCATGGATGCCCACTTTTTTATTTATTTTTTTTTAGGATGTATTTTTCTATGCATTGATGTCTGTGTGAGGGTGTCAGGTCCTCAGGAACTGGAATCACAGACAACTGTGAGCTGTCATGTGGGTGCTGGGACTTGAACCCAGGTCCTCTGGAAGAGTAGTCAATGTTCTTGACTGCTGAGCCAACTCTCCAGCCCCAAGGTCACTCACTCTTATTTACAGCCATTCTTGCTACTGACCAGGGAAGTAACATTATCACATATGCTCCCCCACATCTCTCAGTGGGGGAAAGTCTGACCCCCAAAGCAAACATGGAGAGACCTCTGTGGTTTTTGTGACCCCTGCCAGAAGCTGCTGAACACCCTGCACTGTGTAGAATAGCCCACCCTCCCCCAGGAGTTACCAGTCCCCCCCAAACCAAGAGTGTCAGTTCCTAGACGCACTGTTAGTAATCAAGAAACTAAAATAGGTTAGCTACAAAACAGCTGATGGAGTAAAGAGGCTTGCAGCTAAGCCAGAACACCTGAATTCCACCTGGAGCACCTGAATTCTACCTCTGGGACTGCTTCTAGTGGAAGGAGAGCACCAGCTCCTGAAAGCTGTCCTCTGACTTCAACATGCGCTATGGGGGAATGTTCTGCTTCATCGACATGCGTGGCTCTATGACACCTGTGACTCACGGTCACCCAAACCTCAGGGATTGCAGGGACTATCTCAGAGACTTCCACCCTTGGGCTTCCCAAGATATTCTCTATGGTGTTACCTGTGCAATGCACCCAAAATACCTCTCCATTCTCACTCCATCCTCACACCGTCCTCACCCCATTTTCCCTCCATCCTCACCTCCATCCTCACCTTCATCCTGACCTCATCCTCACCCCATCCTCATCCCATCCTCACCTCATCCTCCCCATCCTCCCTGCACCCTCACCCCATCCTCGCTCCATCTTCACCTCCATCCTCCCCCCATCCTCACCTCCATCCTCACCCCATCCTCACCCCATCCTCACCTTCATCCTGACCTCATCCTCATCCCATCCTTACCCCATCCTCACCCCGTCTTCACATCCATTCTCTCTCTGCTGTCACCTCCACCCCCTCCAGTCTCATCTCCATCTGTTCTCCATTCTCACTCCACTTTCACCCTCACTTCCACCGCCTCATCTCTTTACTCTCTGACGTCACCTCCATCTCTCCTCTAGCGTCAGTTAGTCTTACGGACTCTGGCCTCATCTCACCTCCAGCCAGTCTTTGTTGATCCTGCTGAGAAGGAAGATCACGTCTCCAGCTTTGAAACTTAGCTCCAGTTTGCTGTTTCCAGTAAAGTCAAACAGGGCCTGGGGAGAAGGATACCATGCTGAGAGGGAGAAGATACTGGTTGAGCCCTTGAAGACCTACAGAAACTTTGGCATCCATTCTACAGGTATGGAAACTGAGGGTTTGAAAAGATGCTGATATAGCCCTCGGTTCATGGAGGACCTCATATTGGAGCCCCAGTCTCTCCAACTGCCAAGCAGGTGGTCTTTTCAGAGCTGGTAGGGTTCACATACAGGCAGAGGGTCCAAACTCTGAGTCAGGCTTGTCTTGCTGCCCCACCCTGCTGTACCCTGCAGCTCTCTACCAGGGCACTGCCCACATGGATTTTGAAATGCCATGTGTATGTTTCTGGAGCTGTGTGTGTCCAGAGGACAAGGCCTTGTCTGAGGCTTCGGTGCATAGGCATGGCTGGCCCAAGAATCCCCGCAAGCTCTCTGGGATGAGCTGATGAATGACCGTCTACTCCCCTGCTTCAGTGTGCTGGGCACTTCTCTGCCCTCAGCTAGGCAGGGGTGTTCAGCATCCCAGATTGAGACTGTGACCCCTCCTTTCTGCCGGATACCCAGCACCATGCAAACGCACAGTGACACACAGCAGGCAGACTCCACAAAGGATTTGGATGAGGTCTAGCCTGTGGATACCTCTGCTCTTGGCGCTTCCATGCGGTCCATGCCGACGCCTTGTGGAGCCACACCCTTGCTATGGAAAGAAAAGGGGCTGTCAGTCAGTCTTGTGGATCCCCCAGGGCCCAGCTCCTGGGTTAGAGAAGCTGGGAAAAAAGATTATGCACCGCCACCAGTCACAGCTGCTTCCATAGCCGGCCCCTCATCTTGTATTCCCACAGCTGCCCCAGGCGAGGTTGTTCCCCTACAGAAACCCAGGAGACAGAGCTTGGACAAGGGTTGGAGAGGAGGTCATGGCTCGGAGCCTTTAACTTTCCACCTGTCCTTAGCTTGGCTCTTAGAGCTGAACGCTCTCACTGTGTTACTATTCCATTTCAGCCCAGGAAACTGAGGCTGCAGGGAGGTGCCTACGTGGCTGGAATTTAGATCATTCCTTCCTAGATGCACAGGGAGGTGACTGGGACAAAAGGGAATTTGGGGGAGGTCAGGGCTCAGGAACCCTGCCTAATTTTCCTTTGCTCCTCAAAGAAGTGGCTGGTTCAGAAACCAAAGTCCTTCCACCATTGTGGTGCCCGGTTAATTTTTTTGTGAGAGAGGAGGTGGAGGGGAGGGAGTTTGGTATCCTTAGAAACAAGGAGCAGCAGCGACCCCTGGGGGCTAGAGACGGGACTCAGTTTGCTGGCTCAAAGGGGGTGAGGTGATAGCCACCTACATTTTGCGCGTGCGCGGTCGGAGCCTGCGGAGCGCCTGGGGCACCTGCTCTGCGTCATAGGCAGACTGATAAAAGAAGATCCTGACGTCGGGGTCCATCAGCACGTAGACCGGCAGGCTCAGGAGGTTCTGTGTGGAGAGGGGCAAGAAAGGGTGGGCAGCAAGTCGACAGAAAGATCTAGACAGTCCTGTCACCATGGCAGCTCCATCTCCCCATCTCTGCTAACGCATTCTCAGCTGGAAATAAAAATGGGTGACTAGCCCTCAGAAGCTGGAGGAGACAATTTCCAAGCTTGCTTCTGGCCCAGGATGAGCAGGGGAGCGGTGCCAGCTTAATAGTTCATTTGGAATCATCTAAAGGTCTCCAGAGACAGTGATTAAGGGGACTGGTTTTGCCAGGCACTTATCCTATAATATCCTATAATAACTTATAATAACCCGGAGCTAGGGTCAGAGAGGGAAATGATCTACCCAAGGCCACACAGCTTAGTAACAGAGCTGGGAGACCCAGAGCCACTGGAGGGATTTGCGTAGGGTCTCCCTGTGGCCCAGGCTGGCCTCAAACTTGCTATGTAACCGGGAATGACACGCCTCCTAAGTGTTGGGATCATAGACGTGGGCCACCACACTCACTGTATTTGGTACAGGGGATTGAACTCAGGACTTCTCGAATGCTAGGCAAACACTCTACTTACTAAGTCATAAAGGTCAGTGCCAGGGTCGGGGTGGAGGTCAGATTTGGAAGTGATTGGGACAGAGGACTTGCAGGTTGATGCCGTCTACACCATGCATACGCCTCTTTCCACCCTGTGCACACACGTTGTGGCTAAGCTATGGGCATGGAGCAGGGGAGCCTATGGCTACTCATCTAGCCCCATGGGGCTCAGGTACCCTGCAGAGCTGAGGCCAGTTTGGGGGAGCTACCGTTCCAGAGACACCCAGAGTCCTGTGGAAAATCTCTCAGGACCACAGTCTAGAAGCAGATTCACAGCTCTAAAAACACCCCCCCCCCCATTTTCTCCACAGACTCCAGCTTCACTCAGCGAGAGCAGAGGGCCAGGGGTCTGTCCATTTCACAAAGAGAAAGTCAAGGCTTCCTGAAGGAGGGTGAGGATGCCTTACTCACTCCAAGGCACCCATTCCAACCAAAGTCTTCAAATCGAGAACTCTCCAGCTGTGAAAGGCACCTCTGGACACCAAGGAAAGCTTTCCTTCAAGCCATGGCTTGGATGCTCCTGCTGATAGGGTGCTCACTACCTTGCAAGGATCACTGGCTCTTCCCTGTACAGTTGCAATGGGAGGGTGTCCTTTCCTGGCCTCTAATACCGTTTCTTCTGTGTCTCCATGGCATAGAAAGCTGAGAGTGTGCATAGTAGGAACACAGAACACCCCACCAAGGACAGTGAGTGTAGCCAAATGCAGCGGCACACAGGTGAAGAGGGATGAGCTCACGGGGCCCTTCCCTGGCCTGCGGGAGGGGATGTGTTCTGCTGTTCTGCCCCATGGTGCAGGCATGAGACACTTCTGTGTGGTTTGGGGGTTTAGCCACCACTGTCCCCACTGGGAAGCAGGTGTCCTGGGGGACAGACCCTGTGTTCCAGAGTTTGGAATACTCAAGGATTTGTCAAGTGTGACTCCTTGTAACCCAGTTCCTGGATCCCTGAGAACATACCCTGCTTCTCTTTCCAGCCAGGGTCTCAGAATTGAAGATGGGCCATAGCAGCCTCAAGGAAAGCCCAGTTCTCAAATTCATGCCCCAAGGAACTACCCAACACCCCCCTCCAGTGTTCCATTTCAGCTCCACCAATAAGACATGGCAGCAGGTACCTTCATGTAAGCGTTGAGCGCGGGGATCCGGGCCTCAGCAATCTCCTGCTTCACACCCATGTAGACTTTGGCTGAGGAGAGAAAAGCTGCCCAGAGCCTGGACCACATGGTGCCTGCCCTTCAACTGCCCCTCCAGTAGATAACTTCCCAGCATCCCTCTCCCCAGTTTAAAGCTCTTCCTGCCTTTTGTCATGGAACCAAGGTGTCACTAAGACACTCTCTAAATTAATCTTCTAATCACACCATTGCTAGAAGAGAGAGGGGATTCTCTATGCCATACTTACTCCCCCACACAAAGATGTGTACATGCGTATACCCTCGCCACATTTATGCATGCACACATACACACTCTATACACCCATGCAAAGCTCAAACATACACAAACTATGCATACATACCCTCACATAGACTTATGCACACACACATATGTATACATGAGCACATGTGTACTCACATGAACTTACATACACACTCATGTGTGAAAACATATACTTAAATATATTGCATTCAGGAACATGCACATACATACATGCATGCATGAATACACACATACACAGTATACCCACATGCACATGTATACACACATATACATATACGCAAATACTAACATAAGGTCTATGTGCACACACTCATACACATGTACACACATATGCACACAGATGCAACATGCTTTTACATACAAATGTATGTGCACACACATAAAGTATTCTTTAGCAGATCCACATGTATGTATTCACACACACTTGCAAGCCTTAGCTAGGAGCATGGGAGCTCTGCCTGCCCTGATCACAGTGGTCTCCCATCCTCAGGCTTGGATAACATTTAGGTCACCACACAAGTTTTTAAGCACCTCACTTAGTAGGGGTCCCCAGAGCCCTAAGGTCCCTTTCAGTAGGCTGCCATAATTAGAAACCATGGACCCATGTCCCACTCACACATACTGACACTGCAGAGGACCAAGTATCTCTTGGGTGGATGAATGAGCCATATCCCAAATGCAAGGAGGAGTGTTCTGGGAAAGAGGAAGCAGGTGATGTCCTACCAAGTGATAAGTGTCCTCCAGGAGCCCTTAGGCAGGCACTTGGGGGAGTTACCACCCAGAGGGCTGCCCCAGAAGGCAATCCTGTCCAACCCCTGTGCCACAGGACAGGCAGGCTGGGTGCCTGTGGTGCCAGGAAGAATGTATATAAAGGTTGGGGCTAGACAGGAGCCATGAACAAGAAAGTGGCAAAGTCTCAGGCCCCAGTTGGCTTGCCAGAGTGGATGTCCAGTCTGAGAAGACAAGAAGGGACAAGGATGGTGGGGAGGGTGCCCTGCTCCTAGGGTGGTCGGGACAGCATGGTGTGTACAAGGGTGAACAGGGATCAAGAAGGCAGGAGGGGAACTTCAGATGAAGGAGGCCTAACTGAAGAAGCACAAAGGGGACCCTTGGCTTCCAGACAAGACATCAGACAGGAACCACAGGACTCCTCCTGAGGTGAGTGTTGGTGGGGTGGGAGGAGCCGAAACCAGAGCTAAGGCAGAAGCAGGGTGAGACCCTGAGCCTGCAGGAGAAGAGTCCTACAAAAGGAAGGAAAGCGGGATCTGTGAGAGACCTGGGACAGGAGGCCCAGAGGGCAGAGGCTGTTCTCTGCCCTGATGTCCCGAGCTAACCCTGATCCCTGCCTCACCTTCCAGCTCTGCAGAATGTCATTTCAACCCCTTTTACAAACTATTCACTTTTTTTCACAGGGGCATTTCCTGGTAGGTCAGCAGCTGGCGCGGGGAGGAAGCCTATGCAGATGCTCTGCAGAGGGGGCAGTGTGTCAAAGAAACAGAAAGTTTGTGTGGAGGAGGAGAGGGATGTTAGCTGGAATGGCAGCTCCTCACCACTCACAAGTCTGGGAGCAAGGGATGGGGGTGGGAGGGCCCTTGCCTCTCAGCCCCCAGTCCTTGTTGGAGATGGATGAAGAGAATAAGGTTCTTTCCAGAGTAGCGGGCAGTGCACACATGGGAGGCGGGCTGGAAAAAGGGAAGAGGGGCAGGCATCTGAGGTTTAGTGAAAGTGAACGTAATAGAACAGAGTCCGCCTCTAAGGAGTTGCTTGGGCAGGCTCAGGAGTTGGGTAGCACTGGAGATTTGGAACGGGGGGGGGGGTGTATGTGAGGAGGCCCGGGAGGACAGGGGTGGGGCTGGAGACTATTTGTACTCAGAACTATGTGGTATCCTGCTTCTTCAAAGGACAGGGAAGGAGCCATTGGATCTGTAGAGGCTGAAACCATACAGCTAGATAGCTCGCCTCATGGGTGACTGAGATAGGAAAGACCAGAGCTCTGGTGCTGAGCGCTCCCAACCCAGGCTCCCAGCAGGTGAACGACTGTGACAAGCTGGCTGTCCTGAGCCCCAGAGGCCAAAAATGATGAAGCAGAAGCTCTAGTAGTGAAGGTACCCGGAAGAGAGAGGGCTGGAAGTGTCAGGGGAACACACATACAGAAGTGGCAGAGAGGGGGCTGCTGGGAGACACTGCCAGCCTGGGGCTACAGGAGGGCCTCTGGCCAAGTGAATAGTTTGTAAAAGGGGTTGAAATGACATTCTGCAGAGCTGGAAGGTGAGGCAGGGATCAGGGTTAGCTCGGGACATCAGGGCAGAGAACAGCCTACCTGGCAGCGTGGGCAGGCTGCAGGTAAATGGGCTGCTCTTGCTCTCTGGCCCAAACCGCTCCTCCAGCTTGCTCTGCAGGGCATAGAACTGACGATAGCGGCGGTAGATGAGGTACTTGGATCCTCCTTTTGTCTTCACTTCAATGACAAAAACCTGAGGAGGAGAGAGAGGGGCAAGGGGAGGGGCAGTTGCAATGTTGTAGATGGGTAGGGAGTTGGGAGAGGGTCTGGGAGGTTTGGGTGGTTATGAGAAGAGGAGTTGGGAGATGGAGGCATCTGGAAGGTAGAGAGGGTTGGGGGCTGGAGAGGGACTGGGAGGTGGACCAGCTGGGGAGGTCAGGAGACCAGAAGGTAGAGGGACTGGAATACAAGGGAGCCCAGAGATAGGCACAGGGCACTGAAGTAGGGAGGACCCAGAGGCAGGCACAGAACCCAGGAGGTCAGGGCAAAAGCTAACAGGCACAGGATGAGGTTAGAGGTCACAGAGAGAGAACAGGCTTTCTCAAGCCCTGCACTGTACTAGATGGGCTAAGCCTTCATTGGGGGTGTTCCATGTGCTTGATGTGTTCAGAAGCACCCCTATATTCTATTCAGCACGTGTTGACAATCAGCCTGTCTATAAAAACCATAGTCAGGGTGTCACAGAGAATTGCCAGGTGTTCCAAAGAAAAAAGCGGTCCTACTGAGACAGGAGACAAAAGGTGGAGGGTCAGAGGTTAGAGGGCAAAGGAACAGGGGTTTCTGACTCTTACAAAGTGGCTGGTGAAGCCCCTCTTCTCCTCGATGTCAGCAATGTTGGCTGAGATGGCCACGTCATCAGGAAGTTGTTCAAAGTCACTGGAGGAGGCCAGAGGGAGGGGACCAGTTACCACCTTTGTCTGTTCTGGGTGAAGCTGGTAGAGCCCCACAATCCTCATTCTGCACCCTGTTCATGCCCAGCACCTCACTGATGCTGGCAACCCAGAGGCATCAGGACACAGGTCAAGCTCTGAGCATGACGGACACAAGCTGGAGTCGGACACATCACAAGCCAGCTTCTCACCCAAACAACAGTGGCAGCCTCAATACCCACCAAAGAGCCTGTGCCCCTCTGAGGCAGCCTTGAGCTAAGTTCTGCATCACAGGATGAAGAGTGTGCTAGGGTGTCTGAGGGGTGTTTGAGTGTCCCTCACAGGTCACAATTAAAGACTTAGTCCCCAGGGTGTCCACAGGCAAGTGCTGCGGATCTCTAGGAAGGTGGAACCTCATGGAAGGTCCTTGGGTTCCCAGGGCTTGCTTTGAGGGGGACCAAGGGACCATGTTCATCTCCACCCTTCTACTTGCATCTGATTCCAGATGCAAGCAGCTCCCTTTGCCTTGTACGCCTGCTTCAATTTGCTACCATTGCCAGAGGCCCAAGGCAAAGGGGCTGCCCCACTTTTGACTGGGATCTATAGAACTATGGACCCAAATAAGCCTTTTTACTCCATATATTGATCCAGTATTTTGTTATGTAACATGAGGTTGACTGACAGCCCTATTTACCCCAAGTCAAGAGAACAGCTGACTATATCTAAGCAAAGAAAAAATGGCATCTGAGCTAGCTCGAAATGGGTTAACTGGAATTCCCTGGAAACTAGGGAGGTTCTTCCAGGCAGTGGGAAAAGCTTGCACTAAGGTTCTGAGCCCCAAGGAAGAGCCTGATGGGCCCGGAGGTGGATAAGTTACTGAGGGTCTTGGGAACAGGAAGCTGGGTGGGCTTCGGAAAAGCCTGGTTACGTGGTTACCAAGGGCAGCCAGTTACGTGGCTAGAAAAGGAGGGGCAGAGACTGAATGAGACAGGTTCAAAAGATTCCCCAAGAGTGAGGAGTCTTATGGGACAGGACACACAAAAGATAGGACCCCAGAAGATGCTATTACCACTTTGTGTATCCCTATTCTTTCCTGGCCAGTCGAGTGCCACGACTCTGAATGTGCCTACCTTGGAGAGGCGGTATGTCATGATTGGCCTGACCCAAACAGCAGTCCTGTTCCCACCTGCCCTTGAGGCCCAAAGCAACCATGTGACTAGCTTGGTCAATGAAATGGGGTTGGGTGGGGGGCTGGGACACCTGGATCTGAGCAATTACAGTGCACCCATGAGACAAAAGCACAATGTGCAAAGAACAAATCTGGGGTGGCCGTGTGGAGCTCCCCGTGCTACAGAGCTAGAGCAGCCTTCCTCGGACTTTTCCTGCAAAGAAAAAACAGTTCAAGCCAAGACCAGTCCCTCTTTGCCCTGCAGCCTAATGTGTTTCCAAAGGGACCTTTGACCAAGGTATGGTGGCACAGATGGACTGAAAGAAAGGGGCATGACAAGAATGCTGCCTGCTTCTGAATGGCGCAGGGAGAGGCGGTGCTTGGGGACTTAGTTCAAACCGGGTTAATTGATGTGAGAAGCCTCTGGGCAGACATCCAATAGAAAACTGGTGTGCAGGTGTGAGGACTGGCCTGGTGGGGCCAACAGGGCCTGACTAAGGTGAGAGCCACTAGCCTATGGCTTATGGTTGAGGTTAGACGTAAGGCCCTTCAGAGAAGAGTTGCCAGGGAATGGAAGAGGGTTGGGAAGGACAATCAGAGAAAGAGAAAAACAGGCCACCAAAGACAGCCAAGGTCACCGTCTAGCCACTTATACTCAGACCAAGAAGAAGGAAAAAGGTGTAGCCAGGCATTGGCAGCACGGCACGTATCTGCGTATCTGCAATCTCAGAAATTCAGAGGTGGAGGAAAGGGGATGAGCCTGGGCTGCAGAGGGAGGCCCTTGAGGAAGAAGGGAGGCAGAGGTGGAGGAGGAGGATAACAGGATGACAAAGAAAATGAGATGGAGGAGGAAGAGGGTGGGAGGGTGAGAAGAATGAGGAAGAGGAGACTATGAAGACAGGGAGAGGGAAGAGAAGGGCAAGGAGGATGAGACAGGGAAGGGAAGAGGAAGATGGATGGGGAAGAGGGAGGGTGAGGATGGTGGGGGAGGAGAAGCAACTGGGTTCTCCTGTCTGAGCCTGAGAGACAAAAGGGACATGTCCCATAAGATGTCTCACAGCAGGTGGGGTTCAGGAGCCTGTACACTCTCATCCCAGTCCACACTGTTCACCTTGTCTCCTGGGACCTGGTGTGTCCCAGGATGGTGCACTAAGACACAGAAGTCACTAGGCAGTGACTCAGGGAGTCAGCAGGCCAGTGCGGGTGGTCTTCCAGGCTGGGGCACCTCTGTGGCCAGTGGCGACCTTCCTACTCACTTTCAACATGGCCCAACAGCCCTTGGAAAGAGCAGCCTCGTCTACTTCCCCCAGGGGCTTAGTGCAATATTACATTCAGTAGTAATTTCCTGGGCACTGAGGATGAGCTGGACTAGGAAGGAACTGGAAAGAGAGACACGGCCATGGGCAATTCTGGAAGGTTGGGTAACAGTGATAGCTGGGAGTGCTGGCAGCACCCCAGGATCTAGGAACCTGAAGCACAGAACTAGAAAACTGGGGAGGTTAAGGAGCTTACCCAGGTGAGGATTGGAGACAAGGCAGCTGAGAGATCTTGGATGAACCCTAGCACTTGACCTGTTCCCACATTCTGCTGCCTGCAGCATAGAACAGGCACTACTCAACACACAAGGACCTTGCTCTCTTGTACCCCAGAGCTCCGTGGAGTGGGGAAATTTGAATACCCAATAAGTAAGCCTCCTGCTTTGCCCCTGCCAAGACCTTTTTGCAGGAGAGGTGACCCTTACCACGTCCTCCAAGGAGGCAGGAGCATGGCAGAGGACAGCTTGGAAGTTAGGGCTGCCAGAGGGAAGCAAAGTTCCCTACAGCCAAGAGCAGGGAAGAGCAGAGGAGCTGGGGATGGCAGCAGGGAGGACCTTTCAGGCAGGGCAGGCAGTGAGAGTGTAAAAGTCTGGGGACATGAAAGCGGACAATTTCAAGGAACCTCAGGGAGGCACCCATGACCGGAACACAGGACATGAGGCAGAACAAGGACAGAGGAGGCTGGACACAGGCAAGTCCCACACAAGGGATTGTCATGCCTCATGGAAAAACCTCGACTTTTCTACCGGGTGGGAGGACCCAGAAGTGTTTGAGGCAGCACTGGTGTCAGAAGACATAGCAGGCCACATAGAGCCTGAGACCAGCACTGTGAGCTAGAGCAGGAGACCCTGTGGGCCTCTCCCTATCCTCCAGCTCCTTCCATCCCTCTGGCATTGGAGACAATCTAGTACTTATGTCATATGGTCAGGAGATCCCTCTGTGACAAGCAGGATCCCTACAATCCCACAAGGGCAGGGATACTGGCACACTGCATCCCTTAGTGCCCAAAATGGTACCAGGTGCTTAGTAGGCTCTCAGCAGTTACCTCTGCCTGTGACTAGCCGGCACGCTGGGAGAGGCAGAGCGAGTGGACGGCTAGCTTACTGGGTTGGTAAGAAGGCAGTGGGGTGTGGGTAGGGCAGGGACCTGGGAACCCACTACACCTCCAGAGCAGCTGTCTCCTGGGGCCTCATTCGTGGTCGACCCCGGGCTCCATGCACATGGGAGCTACAAGTGGTGGTCAACTTGGGGACCCGATCTGCAAGAGTCCTGAGAACTGGAGGTTCATGGTATCTCATCCACAATAGGAGCTGGACATGTGGTTATCGGAACTAAATTCCCCAGCTGCCCTTGAAGTGACCCTGTTTAGCTTTGGACGTGTCCACAAGTTTCTAGAAAGGACTGTTGTATGTGCTGTCTCCTCTTCCGTATCTTTGCTGGTCTGGTTCTAAAGAGGGCACTGGAGATGCTGGATCTGGTGACCCTAGGACCTGGACCAACGACTCCATGAGGGGAAGAGAAGGGGAGCTGCCCCTCTGAGGGCAGAGGAAACACACAACCCTACTGGTCATCACAGACATCATCTGCACCCCAAGAAACAGGAAGGGACCCAAGTCTCAAGCAGCCGTAGTTCCTAGAATATTCAAGTTTGTGTGTCTGTCAGTGTCCTAGGAGAACGTGGGATCAGAGGGACTGGAATCATGTCACAACCTCATCCAGCACCCCTTGGTAGCTATGGAGGGGCATTCTGATCCCCAGCCCAGCACTAACTCCTGCTGCCACACAGATAAGCCTCCTCTGACCTTTGACCTGCGGAAGTCCCATCATTTTTGCCAGCTCTCATGCACCCTTTGCTCTTACCTGGTCCTCATCAGTCAGACCCGGCTTTGGTGTCTCTCAAGTGGTTCACATGGAGGCTTGCTCCCTAGTGTTTGTTTCTGTTTGATCCAGGGAACAGACTCTAAGCTCTGTCATTTGGGTTCTCGCATGCAGATGGCAGCACAGACCTGGCTCAGAAGAGACACTAAGCAAGGGCTGACTGAAAGAGGTGGCCAGGCTTGGGGACACCAGGCCTCACTGTTCCTATCTGTACAATGTCCACTTTGTCCAAGATAGATCTAGGTCATTCCTGAGCTCTAGCGGATTTACTGAGCACCTAGTATTGGACCAGCACTGTTCTGCCTCCCAGGGACGCAGCTGTGATCCAAAAGACAAAAAACACCCTTGGACAGACACAGCAGAGAAAGGAAAGTAAATGAGACCCCCACCCCCACCTGCAACACTGTGTTAGATATCTAAGGGCTGTGCAGGAAATGAAGTAGAGTTCTTTAGCGAGTCAGGGCTATTTAAACCTAGCCCTGAATAAAGACAGGAAACATGGGCTGCTTCTGTCTGGACAGCAGATGAGAAGCCACCTCTGACTGCAGTGTGGAACCAGGAATCCAAGCCTAGTACCCAGGACACCTGTGCTCTCAGACTCTGCCTTCCGCTCATCCTGTGGCCATTGGCCACGTCTAAGCCAATCCCCACTTTGAGCCTTAGAATTCTCACTGCACATGGACAAAGTCAAAGTTCTACAAACAGGTGCAGGAGCTTGTATCTGATGCACTGACACCAGGAGACAGGAGGGACAGCCTCTTACCACCCCCACCCCCCACCCAGACCTGCTAGGATCAGTGGCGAAGTCTGGGAGGGGATGTGGGCAACTCTCACCTCTCTGATCGCAGCTGCTGGGCCAGGGCCATGGCTGTGGGTAGTCACGAGGGCAGGTGGGCCAGGGCCTTACCCAGCCAGGCCCAGACTGAGTTCACCTCTCACTTCCTCCTGTTTGTGTCTGGGAGCTACCCGAGGCTTGGGGAGTCTCTCGAAGCAGTCTTTGAGGAGGTCCCTCCCTCCCCAGCTTCTCTGGACACTCCCTGAAGTACCTTCTTCAGGCTCCAAGCTGCCTGGCCCCACACTTCTTCTCACCCACTTCCTGGCTGCAGAGCAGTTGAGGAAGTGCTACTCTTGGGTTCTGGGCTTGTGTGAGGCCACTGGCTTTGGGGACTTCCTCAGTGCCTGTCTCTGGTGCTAAGCCCCACCCACCAGAGAAGCACTTTCAGCTCTGTTGACCATTAGGAAGCCCTGTGACCCTGGAAACTCATTGCTTATTCTCATTTCTTGAGCCCCTTGCCCAGGCTTCCAAGATGTGCCATCCCTAAGGTCTGGTGGAGATACTACTCCTGGCAGGAAGCTCTCTGGTTCCCCTTCTTAGATTATACAAGGGCGTGAAGGTTGACTTATGCCCCTTCTTGATCTCACCATGGTGCTCCGGGCTTTGAGATCCCATGTTCAGCTCTGCCAGAGCTGCCAAGCACTCTGAAGTGCTCCTTACAAACTGCCTCCACCTCCGTTCTGCTCTCAGAAGAGCCCCAATCCTCCCCTGGCCTCAGAATCCCCAAGGCCCGGCAAGTTGCCTCATCTCCCCAGCTCTCTCCACCCTCACTGCCTCCTCATTTCCAATGCTCCCTTCTGGCCTCCTGTAGGTCTCAGCTAGGAAGTTGTCCTTTGAGTGAGAGGCACATCCTGGCCAGACCACACCTCCTTTTCACTCTCAAGGTGTTTCCTGCAGCAAGCTCCTCCCAGCTGTGATCCATGTGTATTTGTAGGCCAGGCACCTTCTTCCAGGCCAGCACCATCCTGCAGACTCCCAGACTATATGAGCAGAAAAAGGAAGCTCTTTGTCAGTTTCCTCTAATGCACAGGGACCTTGAATTCTGCAAGGAGCTCTCGGGAAAGAAGCTTACAATGAGGATGGATCCTGCAGCCCAGCCTATGGGTCCTGGCTTAAAATGTGTTTATTTGGGGCTGGGATGGAGAGCCCTTGCCCCACATGATGTCCATCCCTCCTAACTCCCTGTCCCCTGATAGTTTCACTTGCAGGAGTGTACAGAGAGAATGAGAGAGCAGTCTGTCATGGTGTCCCTC
The DNA here is from genome assembly GCA_028555095.1 of Dicrostonyx torquatus. Lineage (NCBI taxonomy): Eukaryota > Metazoa > Chordata > Mammalia > Rodentia > Cricetidae > Dicrostonyx > Dicrostonyx torquatus. The sequence goes on from JAQHUG010000353.1 coordinate 1,369,928, forward strand.
GCCATCACTAAATAAGTGAGCCTGAATCTTGTACCCCTCCTGCCTGAACCAGTATTATATCCCCCTCAACTTGGAGATGGCACTTGGGACAGGGCTCCTACTGGGGAGCCTGGAGCCACCCACACATCTCACCTTAAATAGGGCTGGGTTGGAACCAGTCTCAGACTCCTCAGGACATGACTCCAAGAATACAGAACTGCTGGCAGCCCAGACCCTTACTTTGGAATGTCCTCCTCCATTCTGTTACCCCAAGGGACCTTCTGGTCCTGACTCAGCCCAGAGTGGATGAATCCAGCATCCCAGGATAGAACCTGTCCAGTAAGAACTGCCCTTCACATGGCCCTGCAGGGCATGGGTTCCTGGGAAGATGGAAGTGAGGTTGGAGAAAGTCACAGGAGGGGACAGAAAAGAAAGGGGGAAGAGGGACATGCCACCAGTGGCTGTGTGTTCGTCAAGGTATTTGTGCTGCACAGAGATCAAGATGGCGAGTGGAAGGCCCATCCTACTCCAAGCACAGAAAAATGCTGCATTTCATGGGGTGAGGTCCTTAAAGCATATTTATAAGAGCCCTGTTCAAGAAAGACACGGCAAGGTGATCTTCAGGTTCTAAGATGGGGTAGGAATTATACCCAGTACTGAAGCTAGAGACTTGATCACTGGACCTTGGGCACAGCATGCACATCTGCTCTTAGAGATGAGTCTTCAGTGACTGGCTGGAGACCAGGTGCAGGCCACAGGTCCTGCTGCTGGCAGGAAGTAGGCCCTTGTTATGCCCAAATCCGCAAAGTCCCTGCAAAAGCCAACAAGAAGACCGAGCCCCGTATGTAAAAACAAAGAGCCTTTATTTTAATCAAGTTTGCAGACTCCATCTCTCTGCATGTCCAACGTATTGGAATAAATGGAGAGCTCCAAGCTCAATTAGAATAGGGTTTTAAAGTAGTAAAGGTGGGAATGAGGGATTTCTGAGGTTTTAGGACCCCTGATTGGCTGAGGGGTGTCCTGGTGAGTGTGTTCTGGCAGGTGGTCCTATCTACTGCTGTTGGAATGTTTGGCATTTCCTTTGAATGGTCTGCTCTTGGGTGGAGGTTGGGTAACCTCAGCTTGTGGTTCTTCCTGCAACCCTGCTTCAGGGTAAACTACTGAGACTCAGGCCTCTTATTAAAGTTATCGATGGCTGAGTTCTACTCTGGCAGGTGATAATGGTTGGAAGTAAAGAATTTCCTTTGGGCGACCTGCCCAGTCTTAGCTTATCATGGCTGGCTCCCACACCCTGAGCTCCCATGAGGAGTTGGGTGTCACAGCAAGCATTGAAAAGGGTTCCTCAGCTGTTGGCCTGGGTGCCTGTGGGAGCCAAGGAACTCTTCCAGTCACGGGTGGATGGAGGGAGTTAAAGTACTAGGTCAGAGCCTCAGCCTGAAGCCCCCGCTGGTGTGAAATCCAGAGAAAAGCTGGCCCTAAATTGTGCTGTGGAGGCAGTTTGGAGTCAGCGCAACACAAAACTGCAAACCATGCGCCTTGGGCTTCAGAAGAATTCACACCTGAGCGGTTAGACAGACACGGACTCTGGCTCAGGCCTCAGGCCTCAGACATCCTGGAGAACCAGGAGGGGTGCAGTAGACGAGGGTGTCTCTGAGCACAGAGGTACAAGCTTGGCCCAGGGGGAGGAGAGTGTTGGTCAATAGGTGGTCAGGAAACAGGAAATGGTGACCCTGCTTCCACAAGACAATGCGACACAGCACTACTGAAAGACTGTGTCATACGCGCCCTGGCTTAAAATGTGCTTGTTTGGGGCTTGGATGGAGAGCCCTTGCCCTGCATGGGTGAAGCCCTGGGTTCAATCCCAGCACTAAATAAAGCAAGAGTGAATACTGGAAGCCTAGCCCTAGGGAGGGCTGAAGTTCAGGGCTCCGTTAGTTACGTCTCAAGTCCAAGGCCAATTTATGCAGAGACAGTGCACCTGTGTGGGCAGGGGTTAGGGTTCCTTCGGGGTCTCTAAAAGACCCTCTAACTTGGAGAGTGGTGGCATCACAAATAGAAGATAATACTCTTCTCTAAGAGAGTCCTGGTGGTGGCCTATGTCAACAGACAGACAGATGGATGAACAGACACACACATACACAATGGCAACAACACTCTCTAAACCATTTCTCTTTTATTTTCCTTTTGACAGTGTGTGTACATGTATGTGTGTGTGTGTGTGTCTGTGTGTCTGTGTGTGTCTGTGTTTGTGTGTTAGGGTCTCACTCTATAAGCCAGACTAAATTGGAGCTCATTATGCATCATATGGCCCAGGCTGGCCTATAATTTGAAGTTATCTTTTACCCCACCCTGGGGGGTAATGTCAGGATTACAGGTGTGAGCCACCCCACAAGGCAGGACGTTTTCTTTTTTGGTTGTCTTTAGGTTTTGAGACAAACTATGTAGCCCAAGATCTCCTCAAATTTGACATTCTTCTGTCTAGGCCTCCCATGTCCTGGGTTTACCACAATCAGCCAACTAAGTTTTTATTCACCTGTATGTGTTTCTGTGAGTGTGTGTGTGTGTGTGTGTGTGTGTGTGTGTGTGCGTGTTGAGCTCTCTAGACCACCTTCCCCAGGTTTTCTGAGTTTTCCCCTTCCCATCCCCAGCCCTCCCTCCCCACAAGGGATCATCCTGTGTTCCTGACTCAGCCTGGGAGCCACCTGGGCAGCAGAGGCCAGGGGTGTCCTAGGAGGAGTCTGGAACTTGTGTCTGCAGTGTGGGGGCCAGACCCCTTTCTTCCTGTCTTCTGCCCCTGCCTGGGGTTCTGCTGAATGAAGCTATTTCTCTGGCTCCTTTTATGGAGAATGTTGCTGCTAATTTTGTGTGCAACTCTGAGGCAGTGTAATTGGAAGCCAGACACCCTGTCAGCAGTGGGCTCCAGTCCTGAGCTGCCATGCTTCCTGCACTCCTCCCTGGCCCTCCTCATTTCATGCTGCCACCTGTCCCAGGGAGACAGTAGTCATCCGGGCTCCCAAAGTTCCTGAGATGTAAGCCTCCGCTGCTCTGCATACAAACAAGCCCCCACCCCACCCCCTGCAATCCAACTCCAGCCTGCCATCCTGATGGCCTCCACCCTCAGCAGCCTGACAGTAAACAAAAAAGCAAAGGTGACATGGAATCTTGGGGTGGAGGCTAGCCTGGGCTACATAGCAAACCTTTGGCCCAAACAAACAAAAATTCATTTAATTTGAAACTTAAAGGCCACATAAAGACAGGCATGTTTCATTCACAGAAGAAAATTCTCAACTTCTTACTTTCTGTCAGGTTCCTTCCAGACACCCCCAAACTACCAACCCAGTGGCCAGATTAGAGACTTGAGATGAGCAAGCCAGGGAGGAGTGAATTGTCAGAGGAAGTTAGGGGTGTACAGGATTTAATTGAAAGACTAACAATGACCAAGAAACTGAAGTAATAAAAACACACCACAAACTCAAAAGCAGGTGCCAAGGAGCACCTCCACATGACCCACACTTTCTGATATCCCAGGGGAGAACAACCTTGCTCAGGAAACAGCTGGCGGTCCCCAGAGTCTGAGTAAAGAGAGAATGTGGAAGTCACAAAGCACCCAGCACTGTTCAAGCCCTGCTTGTGTGGGCAAAGGGCACACGAAACAGCAGATAGCCCCCATTAAGGGGGATGAGGCAGAAAGCTGCAGTCAGGGCTAGGAGCCCCAACAGCAGGACCTCGAGAACCTCGGAACCCCTTGTGAGACTGACAGTTCTGCTGCCTGCATCAGCTGTTGCCTTAGGAACAGAAGGAAACTCCCTGATTAGAGAGAGAGATTCCTGGGGTTCCCTCATGCCCTGAGTTCCCCTGTCCTGACCCACATGTGTCTCCCTTCATAATTTATGAGGGAAGCTTCACTGGACGCCTCCCTGAGCCATAAATAGCCATCCTGGGCAGGTCCCAGGCTGAGCTGAGCACCCAGAGGCTGCTGGGAGAAGGCAAACTCCCTGAACGTAGGGCCCCACCCTCTCTGGAAGCAGAGCCAGTGTGAGCTCCTAAGCATCCCATGCCCTAGCCCTGCCACCTCCTTGGCCACAAGTTTGTGCATCCAGTTTTCCAAACTGAGATAATATTTGCCTCATAGACATATGTTAGCCATCTGGGCCATGGGTAAAGGTGTTTGCTGCCACGCCTACTCATCTGAGTTTGATTCCCAGGACGCACATGATGGAAGGAGAGAACTGACTCCTGAATGTTGTCATCTGACCTCCACACGCATGCAGTTGGTCCATTCACTCCCACATAATAAATACAAATTTAATAAAAACAAATTTGAAAGAAGTATAGCAGCCATCTATACTTCTGTATAGAGCACCTACTGTGTGCATGGCTCTAACCGAACCTTGCGACCCTGTGTTAACCAAGGAAATGAATGCTTAGTCCAACATTAAATAGGCGGTGAGGGAATTATAGATGTTAACGTTATCTGTTATAATTTCCTTAGTATGAATTAACCCCTCCTTTCTCTCTCTCCCTGGCAAGCCTATCTCCCATTTGTCTTGCTCCTTTCTATGATACAATTTATCCCATTGAAATTTAATTTCTCTCCTTCTTCACTCTCACTTGGGAGAAGAGCTTCCCATTTATTAAATTTTGAAAGGAATGAACACCAGGGGGCGCTATGACTCAGTCGTCAGGCTTCCTCTCTGCAGCACCACCTAGAGTCTGAAGACTAGGCTCCTAAGTTAAGGTCTGAGCTCCTGGACTGAGGATACTGAATTAGATGGATTGTGGTTTGTTTGGGACAAAGGTTTGCTATGTACTCCCCCTCCACTGACCATAAATACGAAAGCAGCCAGAGTACACTGTTAAGTGTTTGTGTTGGCACACAGTCCACAAATAGTGGGGAGGAGCTGTGCGGCAGCCCTTAGGACAGCGCCATGGGCCAACATGGAATGGAGTGACTTTCTGTGCATAGGATAGATAATGTTTTCATACCTGTTCTGGAGATGAGAAAACTGAGGCGCTATGAGATTAGGAGACTAAAGTGCCTGGTGAGCAGCAGAGTGATGTGTGGAACTCCACTATGGCTTACTCCAAAGT
>JAQHUG010000353.1:1375399-1406843 GCA_028555095.1 Dicrostonyx torquatus
CCATCCATCCATCTATCCACCCATCCATCCATCCATCCATCCATCCATCCATCCATCCATCCATCCATCCACCATTTGCTCTTGTCTGCTACACAAGCATTCAGTTGACTTCTACTGAAGCAGATAAGAGTAGATAGAAACAAATCCAGCCAAGCATCTCCAAACACTGTTAAGGTACACAAATCAACCCTGCGTGCATGAATGAATGCATGAATATGTTCCCATGTGCTTACCTACGCATACACACATGCACTCATACAGGGCTATAAACATATACATGCATGCCACATGCATTCTCTCATACATGCACCTAGAGTGAGAGACTAGGAAACCCATGTTTACCATCTAGCTTCTCTGGTCCTGTTTCCAGTGCAATGCCTGTCACAGGGGAGTGGCAGGTAGCCTTGCCATTTCAGAGAAAGGCTGGGAAAGATGAGGGCTGAAAAAGACAGCTGGCATCTGGTCCTTGATGCTCTCACCTGCTGTCACTGACCTCCCACAGATCCCCAATTTGAACCAGACTCCAGGTTGTACTTCTCAGAGATGGCTGCTCCAAGGCACCAGGTCTCACTTGCTCTATTCGGGTCCCTGCTCTGCAGGTGCGGGGAACTAGTGTGTCAAGGGTCAGAGCTCCAGGTTGGTGATAAAACTGACTCCTCTCAGCTCTAACCCCACCTCCTAATCTCTGATTTGCTTGTCTATAAAGGGCACTTGGCTAGACCCTCATATAACTGAGGGTTCTACAAATATTTGAGGAGAGACGTGGAGGAAACAGGGATTTCTTATCCGTTGCTGACCTCAGCACAATCTGAGCATTTACAAATGTGGCCGAGAATGCTGTCCCCTACAACTCACTCTCTCCCACCTCCTTTACTCAGAAATGCTGGCTGCAGCAAGAGGACTCACGGCCACCCACTTAAAAGTAGTGTTTCCCAGTTGAGTTAGCTTCTTGTTTCCCTACTGTAATGAAATACCAGAGGCTGGCAAATTGATGAAAAGATGCCTATTTAACTTACCATTTGGGGGAGCTGAAAATCCAAATAGCATAATGCTGGCTCTGTTGAGGTACCACCTGGCTGCATCACATCACAGAGAATGACATCACAGGGTGTAGGGATAAGATGTTCACATGGAGAGACTGGAAACATGAGCTGGACGCAGGGGTGAGGAGCCAGTAACAAGAACTGCAAGCCATCTTTGGGTGGGTCCTTTAGAACCAATGTAATCTCTTCCTAGGGTGTGGCTGTCAGAGAAGTAAGCATCATCCACCTAAACCCAGCTTAAGCTGTGGGTTGTGACCCCATGTGACTCCCCCACACCCCATGTGGGGGACACCTAACTAAATGTGGAAATATCATGCACACACAGATATCCCCAGTAAAAAGTTTCTGAACCACACTTGATCACAAATTAACTCAAAATCAGGTGAGCCTCGTGTTTCTGGCAGTTTTGTCATGTGACATCACTACAGTTTCGGTTCTAAACATGCATATGCACTCTGAAGGATGTGACATCATATCTCCCAAGGCTGACAAGCGTTGCCTGAAACACAAAGGTTCAGATTCCAGCTGATCGTACACTGAACTGCAATGTTTTCACTGTATGTCATTTCCTTCTCTCATAGAAATGTAGCAGAAGAATTCCAATATTCCTTCATCCTTCTTCAATGCATAAGCTCCAGGTTGGGGTATCTTTGGGTTGTGTGGCGTTAAAATATTTGATTGCTAAAAATTGATTTTCAAGTTGCTGGCTTGAGTTTTGTTTTGTAAGAGTGCCATTTGGTGGATTTTAGCTAGGAGTAGTGCAGAATCTCTGTCCATGTCTGAGATAGCTTGCAACATATTGCCCCTTTGTCCTGCCTCTGGTGTTCTTATCATTGATAATTCTAAAATCATATTTATCTACCAACTCTGCAAAACACTGAAGACATTCAATATCCTGCAGGATAGCTTTACCCAAGATATAGTTATTTATTTAAAAATAGCAAGCACGTCCCTCTCATTAATATGTTAATTTGTTTTAATATTTAATGAATTGTAAGCTTATACGTATGCCAAGGAATTGCTTTAAAATACAATTTTATTGTCAGCGAACATTTGTTTGGTTTGTGTGCCTGTTTACCCAGGGTCCTGTATAAACTTATTAGGTGCAAAGAGGCTCTGAGGGAGGAATTTCAGAGGCCCTGTACTGGCTCACTAAGAAAAAGTTCTGCCACCACATCTCATGTTCCAACACAGGAATCCTTGGGTGACAAACCACATCCAAAGCACGTCACCAACCTGCCTCAAAGCTACATGGAACAGGGTAGCACATTCTGGCCAGTGCCCTGGAGAGGGAAGCCAGGAGTACATATTTGTTAAAGGAACATAGCACCCCCTCCATGTCCCTTCTCTCCTCCCACCTACTGGAAAATGGCCCAGCGACAGCGAACTCCAGTTTATGACCCGTTCCATTCGGATTGTGAGTAACGGAAAGAGAATTGTCACAGTTCTCTGCTCAGCGACAGCATGGAACTGGCAGCCATTTTCAGGAAAGGCTAGACAGTAGACGCTCCAGACTTTGCCGGGTGCTGTTCTGTCACGATTGCTGGGTTCTGTTGTCATGGCATGAAAACAGCCGTAAACAATAAATCCCTGATAGTCCTCCCGCAGCCCCAGTGAACCCTTTCCAGAGTCAAGAGGGAAGAGCCAGCGCTTCTGAGTGCTGAAGAGCCAGGACAAGAGCCAGGTCTTCTAGGTGAGGAGCTCTGAGAAGAGCTGGGAAGATTTGTCCTCAGTGTGAGCAGGCAGAGTGCTGCCCCAGGGACACCTCTTGCCTGGATTCGATCAAGGCTGCTTCCTGCCACCATTTTATTGCCTCCATCCCCTAATGCTGCAATCCAGGGGTGTCCTTCTCTCCTGTGGACTGGGCTGCAGGACAGCACATTTAGGGCAAGTCATGTGTACCACTGATCTTTAAATCTTTAGTGTCCAAACAGGGTCCACATGTGCTGGGGAGAAAGAAAAGGAAAGGGGGAAGGGAGACAGAGGGGAGGCAAGGGGATGGCCGGACAAACAGGGCATTGGGCTTCCAGGGCCAACAGTGCCTCCTGCTGGGACTGAGGCCCTTTCTACCTCTTGATGGGCTCCACCTTGGGTCTTCCGGGGTGGGGGTGGGGAACCTGTCCCTTGTCAGGCCCATGTTGTGGCAGTGACTGCTGGACCAGCATGCTTCTCCCTACCTCCCTACCCACAGCATCCTGGAACTGCAGCCCCAGCTTATAGTTGATCTTCCGCATCACGAGCGCCAGATTTTTCTTTACTGGCCCCCAAGTCCCTTGCCTGAGGGTAAACTACTTTCAACAGTGACCTGTTGTCCCTAAAGCCCCTGTCCCAACTAAGCTCTCTGCTGGAGACACAGCTTTTGCCCTGCCTGCCCCATGGCTGGGGCTCCTTCCTAGGGCTCGCTACAACCCTTCCTTTGCTGCCTTCTTGCCACTAGCTCTCTCTGGGTATATGTATGTGTCACCTCCCATGGGTCTGCAGCCTCTCCCTGAGCCAGAGCCATGTGTCGCTGTCCCTGGACCCTTGCTTATCCCAGTTGTCCAGCATCCTCTCTCTAAATAGCATCTCCCCTTCACGAATTTCCTGCACTCCAGGCATCATCTTGGCTTCCCCCCCCCCACACACAGTCTGTTAGGAGTGCACCTGGCCTCCTTTAGGGCATCACAGCCCTGTCCTAGATCACACTGCCCTCCTCCATCTGTGATTATGTCAAGGGCTGCCCCTCAGGGTCTTTCTGTTCCAGGCCTGCTAGCCACACTGGCCCCCAAATCCTACTGCCCCTTCCACTCCCATCCCTCCTTGAGCAGGGGAAGAACCCTGTTCCAGCTGAGCTGAGGGAGGGAACTAGGCTCCCCTCCCTTCCTGGAGTGCCTCCATGCTGTGCATGGAAAAACACCAACTCTGCCCTAAGGAAATAAGCTAATAATTTATTCTCAGCCAGAGACGAACGACTGTGGCAGGGGAACATAGATCCGAGTTACCCTGAATGACATGCTCTGTCTAGAAAAGGTCACATGGGCTTTGATAGTCACAGGAAAGAAAGTCATAAATCAATATGTTTATAAAATGCAGAGGTCAGCACATCAGATAGACAGCTGCAGCAGCGAGGGGCAGGGGGCTACGGGTTTTAGCCCACAGCCTCAGTTTTAGTGTTGGTGGAAGCTAGAGAGGCATGTCACACTTGTCTACATTCTGAGTTGAAAAAAAAACAAAAACAAAAACTCTACCACGCCTTCCTATAACCTCAGGACCCAGGAAGTAGAGGCAGAAAGATCAGAAGTTCAGCATCAGCCGGGTGGTGGTGGTGCACGCCTTTAATCCCAGCTCTCAGGAGGCAGAGGCAGGCGGATCTCTGTGAGTTCGAGGCCAGCTTGGTCTACAAGAGCAGTTCCAGGACAGGCTCCAAAGCTACAGCGAGACCCTGTCTCGATAAACCAAAAAAAAAAAAAAAAAAGTTCAGCGTCAACCTCAGCTACATAATGAGTTCTAGGCTAGGCATGGCTACATGAAACCCTATTTTAAAAAAAAGAAAAATAGAGAGAGAGAGAAAGAAAGGAAAAAAGAATGTTAAGTCAGACACAGAGCAGAGGCAGATGGGCAGCGGCTACTAAAAGTGGCTGCCGAAAGGGCTGGTGTGATGGCTTAGCGGGCAGAGCTTGTTTCAAGGCCTGATGACCTGAGCTGAACTTGCAGAGTTCACATGGTGGAAGGAGAGAACCAACTCCTTCAATTTGTCCTCTGGGCTCCATGATCAGGTGGTGACGCACACGTGAATGCACCCCCCCCACACACACACATAGATACACACACACACACACACACACACACACACACCGACATCATTAAACACATGTAATGTTTATCTTTAGAGGATGGCCAAGGTGATTCTGACTCTTCCTATCCCCTCTCCATAGCCGTTTGCTCCGTCCCAGCATTCTCCCTAGCCAGTGCCTTTCCTTCTGCTCCTGTGATTTCTTTCCATTGATTTATCAATATTTGCACCAGAAATACGGGTGCTCAATTTATACCGACAAAGAGCATACTGATAAGCTCTCTCCTCCCTTTGCACAGTCAAAGACAGCCAACTTCCTACCATCGTAAAACCTGGCTAAGACTCCAAATTAGTGGCAGGAGAAAGAAAACACTCCATTAGTAACAGGACAGAGTGGAAGGTGGTGGGCTAGACCCTGAGGCCCCCATCTTTTTACCTGACGCTAGCCTTCTGGTGGACTTCCATGTGTGAAGGGGTGAGTGTCCTATAGGGTGGACCCTGGAGCGGTTTATTACTCTTGCTTTTGTGAAGATCAGGGAGCAAATGATCAACCGTAATAACAGCCTTTGATTCATATCTGCTTTTTGTTATACCAATTTTTGCTCCATATTTCTCTGGCTGTCACTCCAGGTGTGAGCTTTCTGGTGTCACAGAGACTAGTGGGGGGCAGTGATGTGGAATGAGCTCCTGGCTTCCTGGGTGTGAAGGCTAATTAAGCTAGAAAAGAAAAGAAAATGAAGCCAGAGGGTGACCGTAACTCCTGCTGGGAAGGTGTTTCCTACATTCCTGAGTGGGTTTTGCTGTAAGTTCCTCTGCGTGATTCTTTGTTTCTGAACAGAAATTGCCGACACTGTCATTTTATCATTCATTTATTCATTTAAATTATGTCAGTCTCCTCTTTTTATAAATGAGAATCCAGTGCTCTCCCATGCCTAATGCACTCCTTCCCATGCCCCCAAGATGTTTATATCATGACTTTTGCTTACAACAATGGTCTGGTGTTCATTTGTACAACCACATAAATTCTTTATTTAAATGTCATTGTGTGCGTTAAGGTGATTTCGCCCCTCCTGAACAACTTTTGTTTTTCATGAGTCAAGTATTGCTCTGACTTTTTAATTGACAGCTCTTTCTCTGCCTAGCAGTTGTTGCTTCAATATCCAAGCTCTCAGTTATTGCTCCAGCACCATGCCAGCCTGCTTGCTGCCATGTTCCCAGTTGTGACAACATCTTAGTTACATTTCTATTGCTGTGTAGGGACACCATGACCAAGGCAATTTATAAAAGAGAACATTTAATTAGGGGCTTGCTTATGGTTTCAGAAGGTGGATCTGTGATCAACTTGGTGGGAAGCATGGCAACAGGCAGCAGACAGGCAGACAGCAGGCAGGCAGACAGGCGGGCAGCAGGCAGGCAGACAGCAGGCAGCAGGCAGGTGGCAGGCAGCAGGCAGGCAGCAGGCAGGCAGCAGGCAGCAGGCAGGTGGCAGGCAGCAGGCAGGCAGCAGGCAGGCAGCAGGCAGGCAGCAGGCAGACAGCAGGCAGCAGGCAACAAGCAGCAGGCAGCAGGCAACAAGCAGCAGGCAGGCAGGCAGCAGGCAGCAGGCAGGTGGCAGGCAGCAGGCAGGCAGGCGGCAGGCAGCAGGCAGGCAGCAGGCAGACAGCAGGCAGCAGGCAACAAGCAGCAGGCAGGCAGGCAGCAGGCAGCAGGCAGGTGGCAGGCAGCAGGCAGGCAGGTGGCAGGCAGCAGGCAGGCAGCAGGCAGACAGCAGGCAGCAGGCAACAAGCAGCAGGCAGCAGGCAACAAGCAGCAGGCAGGCAGGCAGCAGGCAGCAGGCAGGTGGCAGGCAGCAGGCAGGCAGGCGGCAGGCAGCAGGCAGCAGGCAGGCAGCAGGCAAGTAGCAGGCAGGCAGGCAGCAGGCAGGCAGGCGGCAGGCAGCAGGCAGGCAGCAGGCAACAAGCAGCAGGCAGGTAGGTGGCAGGCAGGTGGCAGGTAGGTGGCAGGCAGGCAGCAGGCAGGCAGCAGGCAACAAGCAGCAGGCAGGCAGCAGGCAACAAGCAGCAGGCAGGCAGGCACGCAGGCACGCAAGCGGCAGGCAGGCAGCAGGCAGCAGACAGGCAGGCAGCAGGCAACAAGCAGCAGGCAGGCAGGTGGCAGGTAGGTGGCAGGCAGGTGGCAGGTAGGTGGCAGGTAGGTGGCAGGCAGGTGGCAGGCAGGTGGCAGGCAGGGAGGGCACTGAAGCAGTAGTTAAAAACTTGTATCTTATCCCCAGGTTGGATGCAAAGGGCAAGACTGGGTCTGAAGTTGGATTTTGAAATTTAGAGCCCACTCCCCAGTGACACACCTCCTTCAACAAGGCCACACCTCCTAATCCTTCTCAAAACAGTTCCTCCAACTAAGGATCAAGCATTCAAATGGGGGCCATCTTCACTCAAACCATCACAATGGTCACTACTACTCCCCACCTCGGAACTGTGAACCCCCCAATTAAATGCTTTCTTTCATAAGCTTCCTTGGTCATGGTGTCTCTTCATAGCAATAGAACAGTAACTAAAACAGTCACAGAGGTGACACGACCATAAAGAACTCAAACTCTCTTCATTTCAGAACACTCTCTGATTCCTGGGTACTCCAGACCTGGTCCCTAGCGTCTCATCTAAGGGAGGAGCGAGGTGCAGCACCAGGTCCCAGGAACTTTGTGCTTTCACTCACCCAGTACAACTGTGGGCAGAATAGACGGAGTGGACTATTTACAAGTAGACGGAGGTTCAGGACCACTGGAGCGATACAGTGTTACCCTCCCCCAGCCTCCCCTCTCTGTTATAGACCCACTTACCATCCTGTGACGCATCTCAGACTGTGCCACACTTTCAGAGATGACGCCTGAAGGAATGTGGAGAAACAGACACGCAGAGAGAGCCTTTCCCTTGAAGACTGTCACCTACCTGACAGATGAGACATAGTCCCAGAGAGGCAATATTTGCTGGAGCTTCCGCTTCAACTGCCTCGGAGTCAGCATTTTCATGGAAGAGTCACCCTAGGTTGCTCAAGCTATCCCCCTGGGCTCAAATAATCCCCCTGCCCCAGTCTCACAAGCACCTGTGACCATGGGTGCACTCTGAAGTATTCTCAGCATCACTAGGCTGCTGTCCCAAAGGCAGGCCCAATCTGCAAGCTGATTTAGAAGTGTCTGGTGGATTCACTGTTTGTAAGCCCCTCATCTGCCCTTTCCTGCTGTCATTTGGGGTTTGCCTGTTTGTGTTTTGATTGCTGTACTAGAAATCCAACTGGGGCCCTTCGCATGTCAGGGGAGCTTTCTGCCCTGGAATTACAGCTTCAGCCTTCTTTTTGACTTTTCATTTTTTTTTTTTAAGATAAGGTCTCCATTTTTTTAACCTAAAGCAGGCCCTGGATTACAATTCTCCTGTCTCAGTCTCTCCGTGATTCCAGACCTGAACTCCCAGTCCTTGCCATGACCTTTGTTTAGGTTCCAAGCTCAGTGTCCCCATTCTGAGGGTTAGGGTCATGGGAGCAAAAGCATGGGGCCAGATGGGTGTCCACGGTGCCATGTGGTAAGGGAAGCTTTCCAAGCCCTGTGGACAAACTCTGGGGGAAAAACGAAAACGGGTCACATATTTTTATGAACCCTGCAAAAGTTTCAAAATAAAAGCCTCCAAAAGCAATAGGCTAGAGATGGAGGTGACCTGCATGGGTGCAGGGTGGGCCATAAGAATGTGGAGAGGGAGGAGGCTGAGGCCTGGGATGAGAAGGGGCTCTTTGGGGAGGAAGGCTAGGCTGTATTGGTTGGTTAAAGCACTCTCACCTGTGGATGACATACTGACACAGGCTCCTCCCAGACCCCGAGGGTCCTTTCTAGCACTGCAGGGGTTAATTTCTGGCACATCAGCAGGCACCTGGTCACAACTGCTGACCACACAGTTGTGCTTGAGGATGCTGAATGTGACTCATGGCGACAGTCATGTCATCGGCAGGCATTCGTTTCTGTACATGGCCTCATTGATACATATCTGACCAAGCTCTGCAGAGCCTGGAGTGGCCTCACTCTGAGGCAGGCCCTGGGTGGTGGGTCAAATAAGTAGTAGGTCCAGCTCCACGTCAGGACCTAGGAGATGTTGTACACTGTTGAAAATAAAACAGGAGAGGGGAAACAGGAGAGGAAAGGGCACCAGGTCACTTTGAGCAAGTTCAGGAAGGCCTTCTAAGTCACATGGGGAGTCTGAGCTCTATCTGAGGGGCCAAGAGAGAAGGGGTTGTGGCCTTTGTGTAATACTAAGGCCCTGTGGTCTTGTTTCTATGTTGTAAATTGGAGACGGGAGATGGCTCAGAAGGTAAAGCGCCTGCCACATAACCTTGAGGACCTGGGTTCAGGACCCCAACACCCGTATAAAAGCTAGATGTAACTGTACTGGGCAGGGGGCAGAGGCAGGCAGATCCCCTGGGGGCTTCACTGGCCAGTCAGTCTTGGGAAAGATGTGCTATCTCGACAAAACAGAACAAACAAACAAAACAAAAACACATAAAACACAAAATGAAGCAAAAACTAAAAAAACATGAAAAAGAAAATGTATTGGGGGTGTAGTTTGAACTTCAGGGCAATTGACCAAAATAATGAGTTTAAATGAAATAGAAAAGCCTTGAATTACCTTATAACACGGCTTTATCATTTTGTCAGTCTGGGATGAATTTGTGTCCCCCTCGGTATCCCAGGCTAGCCTCGGCCTTCTAGAGCAGAAATGTCAGGACCCTCATACCATGTCTGGCCTTTTCTGGTTCCAGAAGAGGATGTTGTTGGAGCGATCTGGTCTCTCACTGGAGGAGACTGGAAGTGCTTAGCTTATTTGTGTCATTACCACAGGATTCTCAGGACTGAGTGTGGAGGCATATACTTGCCATCCTAGCACTCGGGAAGATCACAAGTTCAAAGTCATTCTTAGCTCTATGGTAAGTTCAAGGCCAGTGTGAGCCACATAATAAGATCCTATCCCAAAATAAGAAAAATTTAAAAAGCATAGATGAGTTGTCGTTAGGTCAGAAGGCATGTGTATTTAATTAGATACGAGTGACCAATGTTTGCTCCTTAAGTGAACTTTCTTGACTGCCCCTCCTCACTATCGCTTCCCATCATCACCTAAAACATTTTAAAATAGGATAGGTTCAGGGTCTGTCTTCGCCTTTGTGCTTCTCTGGAAGGAGAGGAGGCTGAGCAGAGTCTAAAGTATTTCCTGCCTGGTCCTCTCTCCTGTCACCACCCTGTCTGTGGCCCAGGACCCTTTCCTGTCAGCTCTTTAATCTCCACTTCTGTGAGCTCAGTGTGAAGCCGTGTGCTGGCTCTTTCTTCATGGCCCGTGGTGAAGAAGTTGCATTCCCATTCTCCTGGTTCCCCCTGCAGAATGTTCTCATTTTCCCACAGTAACTGGTCCACCTATTCATTTCTGGTTTCTAGGCAGCCTGGCAGCTGAGGAGGCTCCTTGTCAGCAGGTTAAAGGCAGGTGCTCGCTTAGCCACTGGCTGTGCCCCGCGCCTTGCACCAACCCAGTGCTACCCCTCAGAAGACTCAGCAAACCTGCTCCTTGGCCTGCGGACTCCACCAAGAGGGATACTGCCTCGCCTTTCACGGCCAACTCCAGGGTGCTCCGGCTTTGGTTCTCCCTGGACACCCAGTTCCTTTTAAGGAGTTATGCATCTTATACGTTCCTTAATCCCCCGACTAAATTTATCAGCTGTCTCTTGCAGCCAAGGCATTGGCTAAATTAAACTCCACAGTGGTGGACACGGTGTATCAGATGCGTCTCTGTGAGCTGTGACGGGTGCAGCCACCCCCTTGCCTGTCCTGAGGCCTGGAGGTCAAAGTGCCTAAGGGGGCCTTTCCCCTCCAATCTACGGTATACCACTAGCTACCAGAACAGCATTCCTTTTTTTTTTCTTTTTTAAATACAATATTTTTACTAATTCCTTCATACAATGAACTTTGATCATATTCATCCCCACAAGGCACTGACTACTGTTCGCACATCCATGCCTCTACGTCCCACTCCCTCCCAACTTCATATTCTGTCTTTCTTTTTTAAATTGCCCACAGAGTCATGCTTGTGCTGTCAATAAGCTCATGGGTGCATGGGCATCCCCTGGAGCATGGCTAACCTCTGAGAGGCCACACTCTTAAAGAAATATCTCTCTCTTTCTCTCTCTCATACACACACACACACACACACACACAGGCATGCACGCGCGTGCACAAAGAAGCCTTTAACTGTCATTAACTCATCAAGGGGTGGAGCCTCAAGATCCCTCCCTCCCTTCACGCTGGAGTGCTGACTGACTTGCTCTTGTGTGGGCACTCACAACTACTGTGAGTTTAAGAGCACAATGGGCCTGTCATGTCCTGAAGTCACTCCTTCAGTCTGGCCCTCCCTGCCCTCTGACTCTCTTGGAGTCAGGCAGGTCACAGTTTCTATTGAGAGACTCCTTTAATCACAAAGCCTCAGCCATTTATCCAAAACATTGTCTAACTTATTTTTTAAAAGATTTATGTTTATTTTGTGTAAATGCTTAAGTGCCTACATTGTCTGCCTGTGTACCAGGTGTGTGTCTGGTGCCCAAGGACGCCAGAAGGTGTTAGATCCCCTCAGATTGGAGCTGGTTAGAAGCCACCTGACATGGGTGCTAGGAACTGACCTCGGGTGTTCTGTTTCTAAAGAGCTTCAAGTAGTCCTGACTGCTGAGCCATTCTTCCATCTCAAATTCAATAACTGTTTATGGATTCCCTTAGTTTCCAGGCAGCTTCCTGGGGGTGCAAGAATGCCTATGATCTTGTCTCAGTGATGCACAAGTGAGTGGGAATCCTACACTCAATAGCAGGAGAACCTGAAGCAGAGAAGGAGGAAGGAGGGGATGATGGAGGCCTCCTTGTTGATGTGGCTTGGAGATGTCTCTCTGATAAAGTAACTTGTGTGCAGCAGGAGCTATGGGTGTTTGAAAAAGGGTGCCAGGTAGAGAGAAAGCAGTAAAGTTTCTGCGGTCTGAGTGAGGAACATAAAATAGCCATATATACAGTGTGTGTGTTACAGGTCAGCAAGACCTCCCCACCTGTCCTGTGATGTGAGCCCACTGGTGCCCACAGGAGTTAGGATTCTCTTCCACAAACAGTGGGAAATGAGAGGAGGGTTGAGACCCGAGAGACGAGACATCTCATTTCCATGGTAAGCGACTTCCCTGCGTACTGACCTCAGCAGCAACCAGATACAGAAAAGTCAGCAGGGGGCTTTGAGGGATGAGAGGGACAAGAGGGATGATGAGGCTGTTATCAGGTTCTGGACCAGTTCCTGGAAATTGTCTGAGTTAGCAGAGCCACATACGTGTTGCTGCTACTGTCACCTTTTAGAGGGATGTTCAGGGCCCTGCCTGTGTCACCTTGTAGCAAGTTCCTTTCATCTGAAGGGAGGGAGCCCCTCTGTCACATCTAGACACTCAGTAAGCTCTTTGCAGCACCCACCTATGACCCAGTATCTTGTACCAGGTCACAGTAGCCTAGTCTGGCTTCTAAGAACCAGCCCATGCACATGCCACACACCAGATCTGGCCCTCCACAGCAAGGCTCCACAGTAGAGCTGCCCACTTTGCAGAACTGAATCAAATGCATATCCCAGGCCTGTCTGGGTCAGTTAGGCAGTACACACAGAGTAGCAGGTGCTACCCCCTAACATCCCCCTTCCTCCTCTGGTCCAAGAAATTAGAGCAAAAGAACATGAATCAGAAAGTTGGGCCTGGAATATAAATCGCTAAATCTTGTGGGCAGGGACATTTGTGAGGGTCACAGGTACCAGCAAGTCCTGTGGTCCAGTGGAAAAGAAAAGGCTGCCACTGCTTCTGCTCACAGAGCTGAGAAATCTTCCTATAAACCCAAATGCACTTCCATCCCTCTGCCGCTTGCTCAGCAAATTCATTGTGTTCATTCCTAAGAGTAGAGCCCGCAGCAGATAGAGGGCAGGAGCTGAGCTGTGAGGCTTCTGAGCACATCAAAGGGGGAAGGAAGCATGGATGGGCAAGGGGAGGGGTGTGGAACATCTCCCGGCAGAGGAGCCTGGCTGATGGGGAACACATGGCCTCAGGTATAAGATATTCTTTCTGAACACACACACACACACACACACACACGCACGCACGCACGCACGCACGCACGCACACCTGCTCAGGAATAGCACTTGCAAACTGTGGACCTGGTACAGGAGAGGAGCACAATGGCAGGCAGCAGCTTTGATGATAACAGAGAGGAAAGGTGATCATCGCAGGGTTCGGCTGTACCTCTTCCTCCTGTCCTTTTAAAGCTAATTCCCCCGCCCCGCATTTCCATCTGAGAACTTTGAGTTTCTCACACTGCAGTCTCTACTAGACTTTTTGACCAGATAGTCAGAGAAACCCAGGGAAGAAAGAGAAGAGACAGATGAAGGGAATAGTGGGACCCCTTAAGCACTGTTGGTAAGTACGGCCATCACAAAAAAACAGTACTGAGGCCTCTCAACCATTTAAAACAGGAACTGCCATTTGAGGAGCCTGCCCACTAGTGAGTACACAGAAAAGGAAGGAATCAGTGCTTTGAGGGGATATTTGCATTCTCACGCCCATGGCTGCATTGGCCACGAGTGCCAGGATACAGCATCAACCTGAGTCATGGATGAAGAACACGTGGTCCAGACACACAGTGGGGGCCAGCCTGTTGAGATTAGCAAGAGGGGTGGTTACTGGGAGATGGATGGGCTAGCAGGCTGGGAATGGCTAAGTACAAGGTGACAGAGGAAAGTCCTCTGGTGTGTATCCCACAGCAGGCTGGCTGTGATTAACACCACTGTAACATAGCTTTCAAATTAGTTAGAAGAGAGGAATTTTCCTTTTCATCTCAAAGAGATAAGTGTAGGAGGATGTATTTAATACCTGCTTTTCTATTGCTGTGACAAAATGCCGTGAGCAAGGTAACTTCTAAAGTTGGGCTTATGGTTCCAAAGGGTGAGGATTCGTAATGGTGGGGTGAAGGCATGGTGGAAGGAACATCTGAGAGCTCACATCATGAACCACAAGCATAAGGCAGAGAGCATGCTGGGAATGGCGTGAATGGCATGCGACTTTTGAAATCTTAAATCTCACCCGCAGTGACACACCTCCTCTAATAAGGCCACACCTCTTAATCCTTCCCAAATAGTCCCACCACCTGGGAACCAAGTATTTAGACATATAGTCCTGCCAGGGAGTGCTTATTTTAATTCAAACCACCACAGAGGGAAATATTACATGCCCTTACAGACAGTTAGAGATGACCAACACATACCAAAGCATCACCCATGCTCCAGAAAGTCGCACATTTGTTATGTATCAATAAAATGCAAAGTAAACTGTGTGTGTAAGGTAGAGCATGCCTGTGACCCCAGCGCTCAGAAGGAAGAGGCAGGGATATCCGGAGGAAGCCAGTTAGCCAGCTCAGCTAAGATACCTTGCCTCACTGAACAAGGTAGAGAATGACTGAGGGAAATCCCTCCACACAGATGTGCACACTCATGTGACACATACTACACACATGAGGGGGAAGATAAGCCAGCTGTGTCCACATGCACCTGTGATGCCTGCATGGGGAGGCAGAGACAGGCAGGTTGTCTGGGGGCTCACCAGCCAGCCTAGCCTGCCTGGCAGGCCCTGAACTACCCTGTCCCCTTTGCTCCACTGCTCCATGCTGCCCTCCTCCAGGGCCACTTGTTGTGTCTGGTAACAGCAGGTGCCAGGGTGAGTCACAGAAGATGCCTCAGCAGAAAGAGATCTAGGAGATTAGTAAAACTGAATATTCCAGCTCTCCTCTTCCCTGGGAGAGAATCTTGGGGTTGCGGAAGCTGCCTTGACTTTTATTTGACCATGATGCATTGTATGTTTAGTTGGCCTTGATGCTGTGTCCTTCAGCACCTATACTCTGATGAGGAGCTGTTTACACCTGAATGTGAGCTAATGGTGTAAGACAGGAGCTGCCAAGTGCTCCTATCTTCCAATGTGAGAGTCTGGATGCATTTGGTTTCTGCAATTATCTAATAGTGCACACATCAGGTTTCATGGTCAACATTCATGAACTGTTCTAGCAGTGGGGAAGGGAGACCAGTTGGATGGGCCTCAGGCTGGGGTTTTCCAAGCCCTGCTCTGGAGCATTTAGCTGACCTAGCAAACAAGGGTGTCAATGCAGGTTTGTGTCTCCTTGGCTTCTCCCCCACTGCAATGCACGAAAAAGATAAATGGGAGAAGCTGAGAGCTTGAAAGTTGAAGATGGTTCCTTAGAAGAGGTTTTTAAAGGGCCAGGCATGACCTCAACCCCAAAGAGAAATTGTTGGGATATAGCTCAGCTGTCTACAGGGGAAAAATTCTATCCTAGGTGAATGGCTCTCTTCTTCTTCCTCCCCCTCCCCCCCGTGTGTGTGCACATGTGTATGCGCTTTTATGTGCTTGCATATGCGCATGCATGCACACAAGGGTCATGGTGCACATGTGGACATCAGAGAACAATGTCCAAGAGTCGAGTCTCCTTCCACCTTGTGAGGGAGGCTCTCTGTCAATTTTCTTCTATTCCGTACACTCTAGGATAGCTGGCCCAAGGACTTCTGGGACATCCAACACACCTGACTGTTTTACATGGGTTCTGAGATGAAAGGCAGATGGGTTAGCCTCATGCAGCAAGCACGTTTATTCTCTAAGCTGTCTCTCCAGCCCTGTGATGTATTATTTCTAATGGGTCTTGGGTTAGGTAGGTCAGTTCTTCTGTTCCATGCAGTATCACCAAAGGCCACTTATTTGACATTTTGGCTGACATTTCCCTATGGTGCAGATGCACTCACACAAAGTTTTTATGCTGAAATTTTGATCCCCTAGTTCCTATGCAATGGCAGTGCGAGGTAAAACCTTTGGTAGGTGGTTGGGGTTAGATTAGATCATGGGGTTGGAGCACCTATAATAGCATTAGTGGCTTTATAAGAAGGGAATCCCAAAAAAGCATGTGATCATCTCTACATGACATAAAAACTTACCAGAAGTCAAACATATTCTAGCACCATACTCTTGGACTACCAGCCTCCAGAACCATGAACCAAAGAAATACTCTTTCCCCCATAAGTTACCATCCTCAGGTAGTTTGTTATCACAACAGAAAACAGGCTAAGATACATTGGAATCCCAAGATGGCCTTGCCCACAAACCTGAGACATTATCTGGGATATTCTGAAGACTGGAGGATAGTCAAGCTTTATTCACAAGGGTCTTTATCACTGATTTTGCTTCAATTTGCTTATATTATGACTATGTCCAAAGAAGCAAGGTTGAAAACTTTAAACATCAGGAAGCCTAGGCTTTGAAAATTCATGTGACATTGTGAGTTTTGTCCATCAGGAAGACAGTCAAGAGGATGAAGAAATCTAGTCTCCTTTTTAATGAGTAAAGTTGCATGCACAATTAGGACCAGGAGGAACTGGTGGCAGCCACTTTTAGATCAGCCACAATCTTTCCTATGACCATAAAAAATCCATAGATCTCCAACAGTTGAAATATACCTTGCCTTTCCAAGGCATTCCAAGTATCATCCAATCACTACAACAACACAAAGACCAATGTCTTGGAGTCTACAGGAGATTTAGATTCAGGTGAGGAGCCTCAAAGACACCTTCTTGATTTAATCTAATGACTTCAGAGGTAAAAGGGTAATTTTTTTGTACCATCACCTATCCTAAATAAACAACCCAAGAAAAGCATAACTGTAGTGTGTGTGTGTGTGTGTGTGTGTGTGTGTGTGTGAGAGAGAGAGAGAGAGAGAGAGAGAGAGAGAGAGAGAGAGAGAGACTATATAACATAGTAATTTGAAATACAGCAGGCATTTGTGATCAGTGGTACCAGTTTTCATATATGCTTTTTTTTAAAAAGAGAAACTGCTAATACCAACATTTATTTCTGTTTCGCTTGTTTGTTTTGAGACAGAGTTTCTTTATATAGCCTTGGCTATTCTGAAGATAACTTTGTGGAAATCATTAAATTTCCTCATGACACTTCAATTATACAAGATGTAGTGGGAATGGCTCATCACTGTTCCATGTGCTGCTAATTGAGTTAGTTCTCCAAGTGCTAAGGGATCTAAAACAGTGACAGATTGTGGCTGAAATGCCTGACCTTCCCTGTCACCTATGTATCTGTCCCCAGTTGTCCTGCCTTGTTAGAAAGATGCTACGGTTTCTATTCATAGTGGTTGGCTTTCTACAGCACTGTGTTGGTAGAGGCATGTCACAGGACCAGTCAATATTCAAAAAGAGAAGAGTGTAAACTCCATGTCTTGATAGGAAGAGATACAAAGAATGTGTGACTTTCATTAATCCATGGTAATCTGTACTTTAAATGCAAATATTCAGATATTTCCCACATGGAAGATGTCTTCCCTCATAAGTGACTGTGAGTATTCAGTCCTGAATAGGACATATGCCTCAGTTTCCCAACCACCAAGGCTCAGGGAGCATCAAGGAAGATGTGGTGGGAAGAGAGTAAGGAACAGAGAACAGGCAAGAGGGCTATAGCATGCTGTCTTCTGGACACGGTATGACTATTACACTCATGAACTCACACAATCTATAGCCACATGCACATGATCAAGACAAGATCAGACATTCCAAGGCTCCCAAATTCCTATATCATGGAGACATCAGGAAGGAGGCTTGAATCTCAGCATCTGAGATGCCACAGGCATAGCTCCTTTTGATTCAAAAGTTCATGAATAAAAGACAAGATTTTAACAGTAAAACTCCAAAACATACAATGGCAAGACAGTGACAGGTAAACACAAGAGACACCCCCATTCAAAATGAAGAGAAAGAGAAGTCCACAGCTGACGTTGATCCCTCACAAGTGGAGATCTAGCTGGAGACACAGGGCAAGAAACACTGCTTCATCATGAAAGCAATTCCCAAAACTGCTATCCTAAACTCTTGACTCTGCCATCTGATCTTCTGACTCTAACTCCTGGGTTGCCTGTCCTTTATTATGACAAATGTCTGTACAGGCAGCCCAGAAACTTTCTCCACTATTTTCTTAAGTGTAAAAAGTTGGGGGTCCCAAAGACTTCTTTTCAAAAAAAAATTATTATTACGTATTTTGTTGGTCTGTCTATTTGTCTGTCTATCTATCCATCCTTCTGTCATGTGTGTGTGTTTGTATATACAATTGTGGTATTTTGAATGTAATTGGCCCCCATAAACTCATAGAATGTGGCACTATTAGGAGGTGTGGCTTTGTTGGAGGAAGTGTGTCACTGTGGAGGTGGACTTTGAGGTCTCACATATGTCCTCAGTATTCCTGTCTACTTCCTGTTGCCTGCAAGAGTAGGACTCCCAGCTACTTCTCCAGCATCATGTCTTCCTGAATGCCACCATGCTTCCTACCATGATGATAATGGACTGAATCTCTCAAACTGTAAGTGAGCCCCAACTGGATGTTTTCCTTTATAAGAGTTTCACTATCATGGTGTCTCTTCGCAGCAATAGAAACCCTAACTAAGACAACAACTTATGGAAGTCAGTTCTCTCCTTCTACCATGGAGGTCCTGGGGATCAGATTAAGGTTGTCAGGCTTGGGAGCAAGCACCTTCACCAGCTAGTCCATCTCACTGACCTTCAGAGACCTCTTTTTAAAAATATGAATAACCTCCTTGTGAAATATCCTTTCACCATTTTCTTGCCTCGAAACAATGTGGGTTTTTCATTACTACTGTTGGGTTCCTGTGTACCTTCAGAGATACTCAGGATTCCTATAAATCCCCAAATATATTCTTTCCAGGACAGAATATTTTGAACGTGTCAAATAGATTAGCTAGTGTCATACCTCTGAGATGAAGTAATGGGTAGAAACAACTTTGGCTCAGAGTTTCTGAGGCTCCGGCCAGGGCACCCATGCACTTGGGTAGACCATCATGGCAGCAGGAGTGTGGGCAAGGAAGACTGTTTCCTACATAGATGACCAGGAAGCAGAGGAGAAGGGGATCCTGGAGTCTTCCTGTCTTCCTCCTTGCTCCCCTTTTATTTCCTCCAGCCTCTCCCCCAGCCCATGGGAGGGTATTACCCATTTCCAGGGTCAGTCTCTCCACCCAGCTCATGGGAGGTGCTGCCTATACTCAGGGGTGGTCTCTCCACCCAGCCCAGTTTTTCCTGTCTTCAGAGTGGGTCTTCTTGCTCAGTTCATCATCTTTGGAAATCACTCTTGACATCCAGAAGTGAGCCTCCTCTGTCTCCTAAGAAACTCCAATTCCAGTCAAGCTGGCTGTGAGGATCACAGTGGGCTAACTAAGAAAACACTCTCAGGATTTAGAAGCCCTTTTCATTTTAGCTGGGAGGATTTGTGAGTGCTTCCAGCCTCTGTGTGTGAGGCTTCACCCCGAGCCCCAGTACCAAAGCTGTGATCTGCTGGGATGGCAGGGGTCCACCTGCGCAGGTACAGAAAGGGCTGGGTAACATTTGTTCCAATTTTCATGATGATAGATCTGTTCCATTTGTTTGTTTGTTTGTTTGTTTGTTTGTTTGTTTTGCAATGTTAGGGATCAAGCCCAGGGTTTTATCTTGGTCTGGAAATGATCTCTTACTTTGATGGGCTCCTACTCTCTGAAAGAACCGTCAGGAGTCCTGCTTCGATTTGCTTCGACTCTGCTTGGGAGTTGAACTGCTACCCCCTCCATTGCTCTGTTGTATGAAGCCCTGAGCTCCATCTCCGTCACTGTATAGAACTGGGTGTTGTGCCTACCTGTAATCCCAGAACTCTGGGGGTGGGGAGGATTAGATGTTCAGGGACACTCTTTTGCCATAGACTAAGTTCAAAATCAGTTTGGGCTGCAAGAGATCCTCTCAGACAAAGAAAAAGTAGAATCAAAGTTCAGCCTACAGTGTAGTGTCCACACAAAGGGAAGCCCTTTCTGCAGCTTCTGCTGCCCACTGGTTCCTGACTCCCCAGCCTGAGCTGATATTCTACACCCAGCCCACCTATCTCCACCTGCCTGTGGAAGTCCATAGCACAATTTCCAAATTTGGAACCAGTTTCTCTTTCAGTTTCCCATTGAGGTAATTTGTGGCTAAAATACCAACCTTAACTCGTGGTTCTGTGGACGAACTGGGTTAAGGGTGGACAGTTCTCCATATGATGTCACTAGAGGTGTTGTCATTGATGGGGGCTGCATCCAGCCATGGTGGTTGGAGCAGTGGGTGACTCTCATCACTTAGCGGTCTGTCTCCACTTCCGCACTTGACGGCTGGTGGAAGACAGGGGAGAACTGCATCACATGCCGCACTCTGGGTTCCAGACAGACACAGTCCACTTTTCACCATTCCTGTCCATCAGAGTGAGCCACAAGGCATCTCTGCCCATCAATGGAGCCGAGGAGGGGACTCCAGCTTGGTACACATGTACAGTGGGGAGACACTGGGGCCATCTTTATGGATTAACCCATCATGAAAGCTTTGATGCTCTAAACAGACCCGTGAGAACAGTTGATCTAGATACACTTGGCCCAGTGGACTGACATCTGATGTATTGAAGTGGCCTGAGGCAACTGCCAAAAAAAACTCTGGCTAGGAAAAATAATGACAGCCAGGCACCATGTAGTGACAGTTTGCTTAATGACAGATTTCATAAAAGATGGTAGTGCCACAAGGTCATAAATGAGCTGGGTCTGGTGGCAGGTGCCTGCAATCCTAGCGTTCAGATGGCTGAAACATGGGGGCCATGCATTCAAGGTTAGCATATAAAGTACAGTGAAAATTATACCCTACCCTGTCACCTGACAGAGTTATTACCATGGTGGTGCAGCATAAATCATGAACACATCAGCTGAACAGGCTGTCACAAGAGAGTATAACACACACAGTCAAGTATGATCTGTTACAGTGGTTGGGAGATAGCTCAGTCAGTAAAGAGTTTGCCTTACAACCATGAGGACATGAGTTCAATCCCCAGAATCCACGAGGGCACACAGGGGACTGGGAACTGAAGATCTGAAACCAGACTCATGTGGTCCTTATGCCTTTGGTCAGTGGGGCTGGCTTTAATGTTGGGGCCTACTGGAGAGCACCAGGAGGCACTATCTGTGTGCTTCAGGGATGTCATCATGCAGGTGTTGGCTTCTCATCAAACATTTCTTCCCTTTATCACCTGCAGAAGTTGAGGCAATTAGAAAAGTAGATCAAGCCCAATTGCACTCTCTCATTCTCTCTCTCTCTCTCTCTCTCTCTCTCTCTCTCTCTCTCGTGTGTATGTGTGTGTGTGATAGTTTCAGTTGTCAACTTGACACACCTTGAAAGGAGGAACCTCAGTTGAGGAATTGCCTCCATCAGATTGGCCCATGAACATGCCAGTAGGGCATTGGCTTGACAGCTAATTGATGTGGGAGGGCCCACTGTGATCTGTGCCTTCCCTGGGCAGGTGCTCTGGGCTGTGTAAGAAAGGTAGTTGAGCAAGTCATGGGAAGTAAGACAGTAAGCAGCATTCCTCTGTGGCCTCCAGGTTCCTTCACTGACTTCCTGCTTTGGATTCCCTCAGTGATGGACTTTAACCTGTAAGCCAAAGAACCCATTTTTCTCCCACGTTGTATTTAGTCCCAGCAACAGAAAAGCAAAACAAAACAATCTATGTATGGTATATTATGAACTTGTGTGTGGGTACATATGAGGTCCATAGGAGGACATCAGGCATTCTGCTCTATCACACTCGGCATTGTTTGAGACAAGGTCTCTCACTTAACCTGGAATTTGTCTGGAAAGCATCATGCCTCAGCAATTTTTCTGTCTCCACCTTCTACAGCATTGGGGTGACAGGGGCCCCTATAGCCACGCCCAATTTAAAAAATTCACATAAATGATGAATTTTGAATTCATGCCCTCATAGCATGGAATTTACCATCTTGATCATTTAGAACTTAAGAATTCAGAAGAGTCAAGTATAGCCAATGATGTCAGCCACCTCATGTTACAGGGGAAGCCTGAGGTTCAGTGCTGGCAAAACAAGCCCCAGGAAAATAACAGTGGAGAGACACCCAGGATAGAATGTCAAAATTTGGAGACAGAGACAGGAGGCACAACTTGTCCTGCATGTTCTTGGGAACTTGATAAGGGGTTCATGACACTGGATGATCAACTATGTCTTGCATGTCTGCCTGGCTGAGCAGGTGGAGTTCCTTCTAAATCAGGTGCAGGACATGGATGGGTCTAAGGGATTCCTGTTTTTCATGCTAGTGGAATTTATTAGCATTACATGGGTCTCTGGCCAGCAAAACAAAAGCCGAGAAATCAAGAGTATCATGCAAGAGTTGATCACAAATGCTAATCGCAAGGAAAGAAACCCATCAACCATGTTTCAGAGGGATCCCAGACAAGCCTCCAGGATATCATGTTTTGTGGGCCAAGCAGAAGGCACAGCTCCCCATTGTCATCCACAATAGCCTGGGGGAATTCTCTAGACTGTTAGAAACCTCAACTTTAGGTAACATAGAATCTGGGGCTTTGATACAGAAAACAATTTTAGGACTATTTGGCTTGTAGAGTAGAGTCGGGATTGAATAAAGACATTTTGATATAGGCTTAAGTATGAGGGTTAAGGGAAAGAGAAGCATCCAGAAGGAAAGACAGACATCTGACAGAGTAGATATGGGTTTCTCAAAGAAGAATCTGAAAGAGACAGTGTCATTGCTGGAGACATCAAACTGTATACACACAGTAAAGCGTGTAGTAGAAGACACAGCGCCCTACTGTCACCCACAGTAGCCTCTAGACTTTTAGGGACCAAGATAAGCCCTCAAAACAGCAGAGCTTCTTTATCATGAGGTGCCCAATAACCACAATGTTAGTAAGTGATTAAACTTAAGGCAGCAGCTGGTGGAAATTTAATTTGTGTGTGCAAATCTCAGAAGACGAGAACATATTGTTTTCATCATGCTATGCACATAGCATTGTTTTAATAACAGCATAACTTCCCTTTGTGAGAATGTTTTAAAAAAAGATTTATTTTACATTTGTGTATGCATGTATGTCTGTGGGTGCACATATGCACATAAAGGCGGTTTCCTGTGGAGGCCAGAAGAAAGTGTGGGATGCTTCAGAGCTGGAATTCCAGATGGTTGTAAACCACCTGCTGTGGGCACTGGAAGCTGGAGTCTAGTTCTCTGAAAAAAGCAGTATGCGCTCTTAACTGTTGAGTCATCTCTCTAGTTTCTCTTGTGAGAATAAGAAGAGCCATCAAGTTTTAGTAAGCAGCTGTTTTTAATTATCACAGCTTTTGAGATTAAGGGTGAGGTTCCATAGACTGTAAAAGAACATGTTGATATTTGCATAGTAGCATTAAGGTAGAATGCAAGAAAACAAAAACTGTCTTTGCACTTTTGTTCCTACTCTGTGCCCTCACTCCCCTCGGTTTCAAAATGACCCCTGGCATTGTATTTGTGAACAATGTCTCTCCACACTTTGTGTTACCAAGTCTCCTTCATAAAATCTAAACAACTCAACAAAGTTTAATTAGGGTTAATCACAGGAGCATGGACAAAGAGATATTTACAGAAACATGGGCAAAGAAAATGACTCTCTTCCACCCCCACCAACCATAATAGCCTGCAGATCCTCAGGAAGGGGTGGGGCCTGATCAGTCCCTCTCCTCCTCTGGTCAGAATGTCACTGGACCACTGTTGTTGAATGCGACCCTCCGAGTGCAACAGCCATCACTTTTACCTGATCAGCTATGCTTACTTGCAAAAAGGTCATCACAACAAGACTTACTGACATTGACATCCCCTCATGGAGGGAGGGGTTGGGGAGGGTCTGCACTTCCCCACCATTTGTATGCAAGGTTTCCTGTCTTAGTTACTGTGGAGGTCTGAATGAAAATGACCCCACAGACTCATAAAGAGTGGCACTCTTGAGAGGTGTGGCCTCGTAGGAGGAGGTATGTCAGTGGGTGGTGGGTTTGGGGGTTTCAGAAGCTCAGGCCAGGGTTAGTGGTTCACTGTCCCTTCTTGTTGCCTGCAGATCCAGATGTAGAACTCTCAGCTACCTTTCAGCCACCACGTCTGCCTCCATGCCACCTTGATGCACATCATGATGATAATGGACTAAAACGTCTGAACTGTAAGTCAGCCCCAATTAAATGTTTTCCTTTATATGAGTTGCCCTGGTCATGGTGTTTTTCACAATAAAAAGCCTAACTGAGACAGTTAGGGTTTCTACTGCTGTGATGAAACATCATGACCAAGGCAACTTATTAAAGAAAGCATTTAATTAGGTTTATGGTTTCAAAGGGTTAGAGTCCATGGTGGCAGAGCAAAGGCATGCTGGTAGGAATAGCTAAGAGATCACATGATCCACATGCAAAAGGCAGAAAGGAGACATACTGGGAATGGCAAAAGTCTTTTGAAACCTCAAAGCCTGACCCCAGTGACAACACTTCCTCCAACCAGGCCCCATCTAATCCTTGTAAACAGTTCCATCAACTGGGAGCCAAGCATTCAAACATTGTACCTATGAGGCCATTCTCACTCAAGCCACCATACTGCCTTCATTGCATGGGGTCCTGGGGGGTACTAAAGAATGCAGGCTGTGGGAGCTTGACTAAAAAGAGTCTCCGTTTACATAGCTTTGGTATAGCCTTTATCCATGTTGGGTGAGACTTTCCAGTGAGGCTGCTTGAAGTTCACTCATGCCCTGGTAGGCAACCACTGAGCATGCTCTGTGGGAAAACCTAACACACCCATTGTTCTGACTGGTTGAATTTTAGTGGGTTCCCATCTCTGTTGTTAGGACTTTGTGAGGAGGAGGCGGATGAGGCTTAGGCATCCCAGGAAAGAACTCTCGCAACAACAACAAAGTATTAGTGAACATGAAAGGCTGACTAGTCAGGAATGAGAACGGGAGGGAGCCCAGAGGCAAAGGGGCATGTTTTCATCAGGGTTTGATCAACTTGATGGAAGCTGGAGTCATCTGAGAAGCGAGAACTGCAACTGAGGAAATGCCCTATAGACTGGACTATAGACTCTTTCTTGATTAGTAGGTGATGAGTGAGGGTCCACTGTGGGTGGTGCCACTCCTGGGCAGGTGGTCCTGGATTGTATAAGAAAGCAAACCATGGGAAGCAAGCCGGTTAACAGTGCCCCTCCATGTCTTCTACATTCTTGCCTCCAGGCTCCTTTCTTGAGCTCCTGCCATGTTTTCCCTTGGTGGATTGTAAACTGCAGAATGAGATTTCTTGACCAAGTTGCCTTAGGTTGTGGTGTCTTACCACAGCAATAGAAACTAAACTAAGACAGGAGATGAATATGATCATAATACGTTATATGCATTATGAGAATGTCAAAATAAAACTAATTGTGTATAATTTATATATGTTAATTAAAACTTAAGAAGATAGCCTCCAACTAAATATGGCAATTATTTTTTTATTATTCATGGGTTAAGAAAACATTTATGAACAAAAATTTACCATGGATACAGTCATTCTTCTTAGACTAGTTGAGGAATTGCTGGGAGCCACACTGGGTTTGATCTGCCTATGGCACAGGCAGGATTCAAAGTTTGATTCTAGGGATGCTTGTAATACAACCTGGGCCAGAGAGCATCAGCTTGGAAGCCATTTTCTTCCCTCAGTCTTTCAGCATCATCAGCTCCCAGAGCATGTTTGAACATGTTGCTCTCCTGTCCCAGAATGACCGTCTCTCAGGCCTGGCCAGCCTACTGGGGCAGTCCACTGACTCATCACTCTCCATTGCCCAGCACGTGTCCCTGCCTGTCACCTCAGAACCACAGCAGGGCTTCCCTCATCGTTGGACCACTCTGTGTCACTGTCCGTTTGCAATACCATTGTGTAATTGAGACATTTGGAAGAGGAGCCTGGTTGGCATCTGGGAGACCAGAGCCCTTGTCACCCTGTCATGTCTCATGTGGACCAGGCGCTCCCTGACTGTTGCTGAGGGACTAATGCCATCTCTATGCTAACTGGCTTAACCTTGGTTGGCAGCTGAACCCACTTTTCCTTCCCTCTGTCTCTCCCTCCATCCTTCCTTCCCTTTCTTTCTCCATTCCCTGCCTCCCCCACTTCCTTTCTCCTTTTCTTCCCTCCTTTCCTCTTCCACTTCTTTCCTTTCCTCCCTTCCTCTCTATCTTCCTGTCTTTTTTTCCCATGATGTTTTCCTCCTTCTCTTTCTATTTTATGGAAGGAATTCATCCCATTCAATTTTCTGCAGCTACAGTTTTGAGTGGGGTTCTAGACCTGGTTAATAACAGCACTCGACCTGCTACTCACAGGGATTGGTTTAAAGGCAGGCGTGTAACCCCAAATGAGCTGCCAGAGACCTGCCTGGAACTTGCTATAAGACAATAGCACAAGATGCCTCATCACAGGGTCACTGAATTCTGGAATATGGTTTTCCTAGTATAAGCAGTCATCTTGCCAATCAGGCAGACAATCTGCCTGAGTTATAGACTGGTGATACTGAGTCCCTTGATGCAGCCATACCTGAAGACAGATACACACCTGTGCTTCCAGTTACACAACTAGCAAAGCCCTTTCCAGCACCTTACTTTAAAAAAAGAAGATACTTTAGCCAAGCTGATTTCATGACAATGAGAGGAAAAAACTCTTGTCTGTGCTTTGGCCCCATTTCACGCTTTTTAATAGTTGCACCTTTGGATGACTGTGGGCAGTTTGCTTTAAACAGTGGAAGGAGGTGGGCGTGATGTGGCACTGTCTTAGTTTGGAGTTTTGTTGTTGTGAAGAGACACCATGCTATGACAATTGCATTCAAACTACCACATTTCCCTCTCTGGCCCCTTTAACAATATCACAACACAAAATGCATTTAGTCCTTCTTCAAAAGTCCCCATAGTCTATCACAGTCTCAATAGTGTTTAAAGTCCAAAGTTCAAAGTCTCTTCTGAGAGTCATTCAATCTCTTAACTATAATCCCCTGTAAATACTTTCCATTCCAAAATGTAGGGAAGGGAACACAGTGAGGAAATACTGGATCAAAGCAAGACCAAAACTCAGCTGGACAAACTCCAAACGGCACCAAAACACTCTTCAGCTCTTCAACTCTGTTCAGCTTTATTGACTGCAATAATAATAGGCACTCTTTCTCTCGGGCTGGTTCCACTCCCTCTTTTCAGTTCTCCTCAGCAGGTATCCCATGACTCTGACATCTTGGGGTCTCGAAGGCAATCCAGGCTTCGACTTCACACAATGACCTCTCTACTAGGCCTCCATTCCGGGGCACTCCTGACACATGCCTGGCCTCACTGGCTTATTCCAGAACTCCTTTATTCTTTCCTTACCTCTAAACCCAGAACCATGTGGCTGATGCTGCCAAGTTCTGCTGCCTGCTGGGGCTGGAACATGGCCCCTTGTTCAGTTACATCTCCACCAGCTTTCTGCCCTTCACCGCCTAAGACTGGCTGCCTTTGAACTTGCTCTATGGACTAGACTGGCCTCAAATTTAGAGATCCACCAAGCCTCTGCCTTCAAATGTTGATATTAAAAGCTTGCCCCACAACACCCAACTCTAAGCTTTTCTGTAGTTTCTTTTCAAAAGCTAGAAACTTAGCTGGGTGGGATCTTGCCCTGGGGTCATCACTCCCCTTTGCCGTTTCCTATTCCATTTATCTCCTTGAGCATAGACTTTAGCTCTACACGCTACTTAGTGGTACTCTTTTTCTTTTCAGATTTTTCATTTTGTAATTTATCCTGATTAGCTTGCTTCTTTTCATTATACATTTTCATTATTTTCATTAGAATTAACACTAGTAACCACACAACAGAGTCTATTCTAGGCTGTTTTGAAATTTCTTCTGCCTACTGAATTAATCCAAAACTCTTCACTTTAGCCTCAGGCTGACTCTTCAGACAAGGGCAAAAGGCAGCCACTTTCTTCACCAAAATATCATATGAATGATCTCTAGGCAACATTATGAAATTTTTCTTCTCTGAAACATCTGGAGTAAGCCCCCCCAATTCATCAAATCACATTCAGCATCACTGTCTTCAATGCTCCTACTAGTATGCCCCATTAAACAGCACTTAAAGCATCCCACAGTTCTCATAACCCAAAGAATCAAAGTCCTCCAAATAAACACATGGTCAGGTCTAGCACAGCAATGCCCCACTCCTGGTAGCAACTTCTGTCTTAGGGTTTTTATTACGTTGAAGAGACACCATTACCACAACAACTCTTATAAAGAAAGCATTTAATTGAGGTAGTTTGCTTAGTTTCAGAGGTTCAGTCCATTATCATTATGGCAGGGAGCATAGCAACATGCAGGCAGATGTGGTGCTGAAGCTGAGAGTCCTACATCTTGCAGGTAACAGGAAGCCAACTGATACACTGGGCAGTATTCTGAGCATAGGAAACCTCAGTTCTCATCCCCACAGTCACACACTTCCTCCAATAAGACCATACCCACTTCAACAAAGCCACACCTCCTAATAGTGCCACTCTCTGTGAGATTATGGGAGCCAATTACAATCTAATTACTACAGGCACTAATGTCAAACCTAAGCTGGAAGTTCTGAAAGCTTCCATAGGGACTTTAATTTGTGCTAGGTTCAGGTACCCTACCTAGAGAAATGCCGTACAAGAGGGAGAAAGAGAGGTACAGAAACCACACAGAGAGATGGATGTCCCTACTGAAGCCAGTTTGAGTTACTTTGTCAGCTGGACAGAGACACATGAGTGGCTACAGGTAACAGCAGAAGGACCCAGTAGAGTCAGTTCAGATTCCAGAATCTGGAAAAGTGACCAGACAATTGTTTTAAACCACTGAGTTTTGAGGTTGTCACTCAGCAGTAGATCAAAGTACTGACTAATACATGGCTTTATGGGGCTGCTGTTAGAACTAATCAAGATGATGAGTGCAAATTGCTTAGCAC
The DNA here is from genome assembly GCA_028555095.1 of Dicrostonyx torquatus. Lineage (NCBI taxonomy): Eukaryota > Metazoa > Chordata > Mammalia > Rodentia > Cricetidae > Dicrostonyx > Dicrostonyx torquatus. The sequence continues at coordinate 1,404,170 of JAQHUG010000353.1, forward strand.
AGTACTTGGTTCATAGAGAATGCCATTAATAAATAATACATATAATTATGATTATATTTGTTGTACAACTTACATTATGAACTCATTGAAGATAGCAAACATGTCATATACATTTATATCCTATTATGGAATGTACATATCTTAGGCATTCAGCCAGTGTTGATTCTAATCAATGAATGAATGGATGAATGGGTGGGTGAATAAATAGATGGACAAATGGATGGGTGGGAGAATGGATGAATATATGGGTAAGAAAATAGATGGATGGGTGAATGGATAGATAAATAGATGATTGTTTAGTTGGATGGGTGGATGAATGTATGGATAAACTGATGGATAGACAGATTGAAGGGTTGGAAAAAAGGATAGGCATATGGGTAGATGGATGAATGGATGGATGGATGGATTAGTGGATGGTGAACTGACAGACAGATGGATGGGTGAACAGATGGACAGATGGATGGATGAGTGACTGGATGGATGTCTAAACAAGAAATAGAAATGTTTACAAAATATGTGGCACAGAGCTGTGTGTACAGTTGTCTGAGCTGTGTCTTTGCATATAAACAAACTGTGGGGGAGAGTCAGCTAAAGTTTATGTGGCTCTGTGATTTGATGGCAAGTACAGAAAGACTATGATTGCCATGGGGCCTCAGAGAAATGTGGGGTCTCTGAGATGGGCTGGCGAGCAAGACTTCTGGGAAAACAAAGGTTCAATCTGTAAAAATCTGTAAACAGCAGAGCTACATTCCATATCTCTCATCTGACACAAGAATGTTAAAAGTAGTTACTAACTTCATGGGCCTTGGAGATAAATTAAGTTTTGTCGTGTGCAGAAGCTGTGGATGCTTCTGTGGAAGTTGTGGGCTGTAGAAGTACCAGTTTCACATTCTGTAGGCAAAAACCCATCATCAGTATGTGACGGGTTGCTCCTTGTGAGATGGCCACAGATGGTGGGCTTCTCTGGTGTCCTCCCATGACCTCTGTACATATCACTCTTCTCTTATTAGGACTCAAGTCACTCTGTGCCAGAATCCATAAACCTGACTTCTGACCTCTGGTTAACCTGATAACTTCCATAAAGACCATGTCACATGACACAGTCACTATTGGAAGTCTTAGGTGTTGGGACTTCAGCACACAGGGACAGGACACAATCTGGCTTATAACTCTGGGCACAATGGTGGTGAAAGGTGATCTTGGATTGCCCCCTTTGCTGTGAGAGGTGGGGACACCTGAGCATCCCGATGCTGATTCACAAGAGTTCTGTCCCTAGACGGAACACACATGCTCCAGGGGCGGGGGCTTGGCTGCTTGTGAGGAAGAAGAGGTGCTAGCCATCCTGGAAGCCAGCCCTGAGTAACCAAAGATGAATGAAAACTCACTTTGCTGCACATACAAACATAGATGAACATGTGAACACACGTGAACCCATGCTCTCGGTGATCTCCCTTTATCTTACCTCATGATGTAGTTTATAGGGATGAATGAATCAGGGACTGAGGTGGTGGGTGAGGAAGATGTTCTCAGGTGAGGACACAGCCTTTCTTTTTTTTAATATTTATTTATTTATTATGTATACAATATTCTGTCTGTGTGTATGTCTGCAGGCCAGAAAAGGGCACCAGACCCCATTACAGATGATTGTGAGCCACCATGTGTTTGCCGGGAATTGAACTCAGGACCTTTGGAAGAGCAGGCAATGCTCTTAACCACTAAGCCATCTCTCCAGCCCCCGGACACATCCTTTCCAACTGAGAATACCCTGGTGCAGGCAGAAGTCCAGACACCACCCAGTTTCAAGTTGTACCAGGCCTCCCAAGTTCGTGCCCAGTCTCCTTTACAGCTCCAGTCCACACATGACGTAGACAACCCCTCCCCCATCTCCTCTGAGACAAGTGGCCTTTCAGGAAGGGGTCACAGAACCGAGTGACTGTCAGCTTGGCTCTCATGGCCCTTATTTCATGTCTCTGGCCCAAGCCACCATCCCTTCCAAACCCTAGTGACTCTGAGACCCACCCAGTCCTGTCTCATCCCATCCTCTGGTTTTCCCCTCCTGTGTGGGTCCTCACTTCCCAACAAATGTGTGCTCATTCATTTGTTTGTTATTTTGGGGATTGGACCCCAGGCCTTGCACATGCTAGGCAAGTACTCTACCTCTGAGCCATACCTCTGTCCCCTTTTCTTAAGCTTTTCGTTTTGAGACAGGGTCTTACAAAGTAGGTCAAGCTTGTCTTGAACTTCCTCTGTATCTCAAGATGGTCTTGAACTTTTGGTCCTCCTGTCTCATCCTCCTAAGTCCTATGCTTGGAGTTTGTGGCTTTCTCCTCTGCTCACCACTTCTCACAGTTCCCCTAACCAGCTCCATTTTATACCTGAAAACACCGAGGCCAACTGACGGATTGGCCCAAGGTCACTCAGAGATAGTGGCAGAGCTGGGTTATCATCTTCCTATCCTGGGCTTTAGCCTCTGTGGGGAAAGGGGAAGTTTGGCCACTCAGCTCAGGATCTGCCTGTTGGGAATGGAGCAGAGATTTCTTGAGTTAATACACATCACCCCACACAACTGACCTCATAAATATCACTATATCTGCAGGCCCACCTGCGGCCAGCACCCTGGACTGTATCAGCTCTGTATCTGTTCCCTGCCACAGCAGGTGGAAATAGCGTGAAC
>JAQHUG010000353.1:1408098-1483424 GCA_028555095.1 Dicrostonyx torquatus
CTGAACCTTCATGGATTTAATAAATCTTGGGTTTTAGGACACCACGTGCTTTCTAACCATGACCTCAGACAAGTCTCTAAACCTCTCTGAGATGCTTATCTTCAGGTTTCTGAGATCTATGTCAGGAAGCAGTAAGGTGATGTGCCTAAAGCACCAGGCACACAGTAGGTGCTCAATGAATGTACCCAACAATGTGGCTCACCTAACAAAGCTTGCAAAACAGAAGGACCTCCCTCCCAGTGGAGCCTGCCTCCAGTCTACTGCTTTCATCCAAGAAAGAAAAGGAACAGTACTTCAAAGTCAAGGGGACCTGGATTTAAATTACACTTCTGCTCTGCGACATTAAGAAAATTGGTCAACCTCTCTGGGCCTTTTTCTTCTATCAGTTAAGTGGAAGAGGCATTGTCTAGCTCTTAGGGAGACACAAGGATGAGCATGTGCACAGCGTTCTGCAGGTCGTGTAACTACTTACCAGCCTTCTTAAAGATCTTCCTGATCTTCTTCAAGGAGTGTTCCTCAAGACTGAGCTGGAGCCCAGCCCCCGTGGCTCAGTCTTGCCCATGACTCCACGTCTCCAACTTCTAGTCCACCCTGATGACACCGAAGCCATGAGTCCAGCCCTGACCTCCGTCTCTTGTGGGGTGTGTCTGAACATGACTGAAGTTACAATCAAGAGCCTGGAATTCTGAGCCCTGGTGTCTCCTCCCTGGGCCTGGAGCCATCTCCTTCTGAATGCAGAACCGTCTTAGACAGTGCCGCCTCGCTCCATGAACCAGGCTTGGAAAAGCCCACTTCCAGAGATTAACTCATGAGGTTCTTGCCTGATCCTTGCCTTAATACAAGGATTCGGAGTGTGAATGGACTGTGTGTTGGGGGAGGCAGACTGCAGAAGGAGGCTAGAGGGGGAACTTCGGAGGGCATCTTACACAGGGCCTCTCCGTTTCACTCCTTGGTGCTTCTCAGCCTCCGTGGGGTGAGCCATGCTGCTCACCGAGCTCTGCCTGCTACAGGTCCAGAACAATGGAGCAACAGACTAACTGGGACCCAATGGCTCTGAAACCAGGAGCTGAAACAAATCCTCCTCTTAAAGACAGCTTTCTCCGGGGTCCCTGTCAAGGGCAAAAGGTGAGCACTCCAGGATGTGTCCAGCTGGTGCACGAGAGATGGTTTTGTTCTTGTTTTTCTCTCACAGCCCATCCAGGCTCGCACTGGGCTTCACCACCGCGGTTCACCCTCCACTCTTTCATCCCAGGAGTTGCCATGGCGAGGGAGGAGTGGTGCTTCCTTGCCACATATCTTCTGTGAAACTGCCAAGAATGGGACTCTGTGGCTGACCATGACAGCGTCTGGAGATTCAATTTCAGGGTAGAGGGAAGGAGACAAGTATTTTGGGGTGTTCATATTAGATGCTCAATAAATCTTTGTTGCACTGAACCATTCAGTCTCATGTCTCCAGACTCAGGCCTTGGACAACATCTTAGATCAGAGACCCTCTAGAAACCAGGAAGGTGGTGGACCATTCTGCCCCAAGCTGCCCTTGCCAGGAACACTGGGCACACGTTGTCAGGGCTTCCTAGCTTTCCTCAAGCTCAAGCATAGCTGTGCTTCTCACATGGGAAACTGAGGCACAGAGGAAGAAGCTTGTCCAAAGGTGAGCAATGTATCACCTTCTGCCTGTCATTGGCCCACTACATGGAAGTACCAGCTCTGGTCCTGGCTACAGGGCCAGAGCCATGAGCTGCAGGCCCTTAGCACCCCACATCGCTGCCACCGCTATCAACGCTTCAGGGTGTAGTAAGGACATGGTATGTGCAAGCAAGCCCCGTTTCCTTTCTTTCCCCCTTCCTTTGCTTGCACACTTGGAACAAAGTGTCTCTACCTCCAGAGGTGATCACGGAAGACTTCATGCAAGAGGTGTACCCTGTTTGGGCCTCAGTGCTGGGTGCTGCAGGGAGGTAGGGGCCAAGGGTTATTAATAGGCCTGGCTCAATAGGGCTGGATGGGGGTGAATGTGATACAGACACCCAGCACCGTGCCTGGGGAGGACCTGACACTGGAAGAGGAGGGGGCCAGGGGCCAGGGGAGCGCCACCTCCCAAAATAGACAGGACTGAAGACTATTTAAGTGGCTGTTCCACCCCTAGTCTCATTTCCCAACAGGATCCCCCACAGCCCAGTTTTTCTGTACAGGCTTCGGCCTCTGCCCATCCCAGGTAAGTGATACCTCTGAGAACAGAGGATGGCAAAAGCTGAATCAGGCTGACTAGAAGGGATGGCCTTGCTGCCATTTCTCTAGATTCAAAGTGGAGGTTTGCCGAGTTTGGGATTCTCCTGGATTCTCTACCTGCCTCTTAGGTGGCCTGGGCAAATCCTTCTCCCAAGACTAGACCTCAGTTCTCCATCTGCTGCCCTAAGAGGTAGAGCCATACATCTGTGTCCATTGAAAGGGTCAAAGGGCAGAGGGGTTGGAGGCAAGCACATAGATGGGAAGTTGATTGGCTGAGCTGACAACACCCATGCTTCACTGACGAGGTCTCAGGCCCAGAGAGGGTGGTCCAGATACTGAGGACTCCGCAATGGCAGAGGAGGGAGAAGGTGGAAGTGGTGTGAGCTTTTACCATAGGAGTCAGCCTGGGGCTCAGATGCGCTGATTTGGTAGGACTGAGACTAGGGCTTGAGAAAGGATATCTAAGAAGTTGATAGCACACCAAGTCAATGAAACAGAGCTAACCCTGCTCTGCCACTGCCTTGATAGGGGTCTTTAGACACTTAGAGACTCCAGGCTCAGTATAGCCCAAGGATTCCTCCAGCTGGGGAAACAGATGCGGTAACTAGGCCACAGGGTAAGCGAGCCTGGACGCTGAAATGACAACACAGGAGCCTGGCACATCGGAGCAGGCAGTTCAGCAGGGAACAAGATGCAGAGGCTGAGGCCACCGAGCTAACTGAGTCGGGAGCATAGGAGCTAAGGCAGCTCAAGGGTCTGGGACAGCTGAGGGGTCTAGGGCAGACCTCGTGCCCAGAGCTATGAAATCAGGGGCTGAAGCCTAAGTCCCCTGAAAGTCAGCTGGCAGGCTCTGGCCCAAAGACGCTGACTCACCAGGAGGGGGCAGCTGGAGCCAGCCACTCCTAAGGTTTCCAGGAAGGGCAGCCTTCCAGGGCTCAGCCATGGGAGACAGTGTTGACAGTGAGTGGCAGGCAACTTGAGCTACTGAGCAGCTGGGCAGCTGTCCCTTGATCCCCAATATCATCACCATCCCAGACAAGGTCCACTGCCTCAGGACCCACCCAGGGGTTCATCCACCTCCAACACAACCCGTGTAGACCAAAGCCCAGAGATAAAAGTCATAACTCAAAGTCATGAAGGCATTCAGTGTCGCTCACAACTAGAACCCGGACCTCCGGACTCCTAGTCCAGTTCTCATGTACTTCAAAGGCTTCTAGTCACAGCCTGAATCTTTGGGAGACCTGAGGGAAGATGGTGTTGAAGTCTGGTCCCATGAGATGGAGTGTCCTGGTTCCCAGATAGGATGTTCTGATCGCAAAACCCAGGTTGTCTAGAAATTGTGGTGCGATGGTGCCAACCCTTACCCCAAATATTCGGCCAACTAGAAAGGTGGGTAGTTACTCCATGGAGCTTCCCAGCTTAGCCTCCTTAGGAAGGTCTTCAGGAGTTAAAGGGAGGACGGCACAGGTGTGGTGTCTCTGGAGACCAGGAAGTCTGAGAAAGGGGTCTTCTGACAGTTAAGCTGGCACCTTCCCCTCAGAAACCAAATCAAGTTTCAAAATGTTCTGCCCAGGTCAGGTGAGGAACTGAGTGCAGGCAGAGCCTCTGGACAGAGGTCAGGTCCAGGCTAACTCCTTCCTGGGTCCTGTGGCTCAGGTTTCAAGACCTCAGCATTTAGATCTTTCCCGGCATAAATTTGCATCCAGGACAGAGGAGAGGAGACTACTGGAGGAGTGGGGAGAGAATGAGTACCAGGCCAGGAGGGCCCCTGGGGTGAAGGCTGGACAGCATCATTTTTCCCCAGCGGGTGGACATTAATTGAGATGCCCAGATTGGAACCTTTCTCCTCCCATATGCCCTAGATGGCAGGATAATTGTCTAGTCTTTGCTGGTGGCCCCTGAGATCAAGAGGTGGTCCCTGGTGGCGGGGTCCTGATCCAAGCCCCTGGGATGCCGAGGACCCCCAGGCGTGTCACCCGCTCGGTTTAGCAGCGCGGCAGGACTGAGCTTCTGAGCTGCGCGCAGAGCCGGGCGCCCCCTGGCGCGGAGCCAGGCCAGGCGGGCGTGCGACTGGCGCGCGACACTGCAGCGCTGGTCATATGAGCAGAAAGGATGAGAAGAACACTTTTTAATCTTTTCGCACTTGCTCTGCCCGCTCAAACAGTTGCAGGATGTCGATGACAGACTTGCTCAGCGCCGAGGACATCAAGAAGGCGATAGGAGCCTTTGCTGGTGAGCAGTGCACTCCCCTACCTGTCCCTGTCCCCTTGCCCTCTTCCCGCACCTGGGGCACCGGCATCCCTCTGCGAAGCCTCCCCAGTTTCTCCCGCCCACACATTGGTCCCCATCCTCGGGGTTGGCTCCCTGGTCCTCTACCCTCCAAGAGCTGCACTGGCTGTACGCCCTGCCTGAGCCACACAAAGTTGAGGGCTCAGGAGGATGGCCTCTCTGGGAGGACTCTGGGGTCCAGGACCAAGCACGAAGACCAGGGTGGGAAGAAGGAAGCTCTGGGATTCTGGGGCAGGACCCAGACTTCTCCTCTGAGAAGTGTAGAGGGGCTGCAAACCAAGATTTTTTTTCTCCAAGAGACTCCTCTCCTCCACCCCTATTCCCAACAAGATTTTTTCCTGGAAGATAGCCCATTGGTGGAGATCCCCTCCCAGGACAGACCCGAGGGCACAGTGACCTTTCTGTAGCAGGCACCCAGCCCTGCCCAGCTAGGCGCAGCACCCCTTACTGCCTCCAGCTTCCAATCTTTTTAAGTAGTCCAGGAGAGGGGTCCACTCAGCTGTGTGACCTCTTTACTCTGAAAAGACTCTAGCTTAGACGTTGTTCCTCTCACCCGTGTAGGTAAACTGAGGCTGGGATAGGATGAAAGATGTAGAAGGTCACCCAGTCCAGCACAAGAAGGTTGAGAACTGGGGTGGCCTTAGATCTCAGTGCCCCACCTTAATGTGTCAGAGGTGGACAAAGCCATTTTCCTTCCCTCCTGCTCTGGGCTGAGGGGAGACCACCATTCTTAAGAGTCCCTGGGCTGAGGGGGGGGCATCCATCTGCTTTTGCTTTTTAATAGCCCTTTTCCTCCGGGCACACACAGGAAGCTCCAGGAAGCCCCCTTCCCCTCCCAGAGCACTGTGATAACCATTCACTGTGCCTTGAGCCACCTTGTTACCTTGAGAATGAAACTTAACTGAGCCTTTGGGAGTCCTTCATCCCAGCCCCAGTCACTGAGATGGGTCTCTGGAGTCTGGGCAGGACTTCTGGGTCTTCCCCTCCCCCTCCCACGATGTGACCTTGACAGAAATGTGTTGATTTTCCTGACACCAGTATATGGCCAAGAGAGAAAGCTGTTCTTCTGCCCACGCTAGCATCCATTGCATGCCCAGGTGCAGCTCACCTAGCCACCACCCGAAAAGGGCTTCATAGAAATATGACTCTCTGGAGGCTAACAGTCTCTGTGTTGCTCCTCAGTATATGTGTGGGGGACCTTGGGCGTAGCATCCTTTTTTAGCTGGGCTCCCTCTGCCCCCTGGTCCCCACAACTGTGCAGGACATCCCCTTCCCTGATTTTCCCGATGCCCTCCCCCACCCTTCTTTAACTTCCTCCTCCTCCCAACAGCTGCAGACTCCTTCGACCACAAAAGGTTCTTCCAGATGGTGGGTCTGAAGAAAAAGAGCCCTGATGATGTGAAGAAGGTGTTCCACATTCTGGACAAAGACAAAAGTGGCTTCATCGAGGAGGATGAGCTGGGGTAAACTGAGGCCTGGGGGGAGGGACCTGGTGTTAACTCCCCAAGTTGCCATCCTCTGTGTGCCTCATAGCAACCAGACTTTTCTTTGTCCCTCTAGGGCAATGTCCCAGGCACGGGGGAAAGATACCTCCTGCTTCCGGGAGGGTCAAACCATCAGCTCAGAGAGCAGCTAACTAGGTTAAATTATAGCCACTTAATATCGCTAATGGAATGAAGTTACTTAATAATTTAATACCAATGAAGAGGCACTTATTCTGGCTGCTTCTCGCCACAGGCAAGGCAGGAGGCATTCTCCTTAGAGTGTCATTGATTTCCACATGTCTGAAAGGCACCTTCCCTGATCTGGTCTGCAGACCCCACACCTCTGGACCAGAACTGCAGCTAAGCAATTCTGGGCAAGCCAGGGAGGCAGAGCCAGCTCTGGAACTCAAGGTCCTTGGAGCAAAGCACAGAGGAGAAGGCAAAGCCACATTAGCATAGAGCCCTCTGCTCCAGCCCGCCTCAGCCACCTGGTCCGTATCTGATGACCCAGCTGTGCCTTCTGTTACTTTCCTGCCAAGACTGCCTTGAATTTTGTTAGAAACAGGAGGAGGAAGGTGTTGAGAAATGCATTTTAAGTAGGACCATCTTCAACCTATCCTATCTCTCCTTCAAAGTTTACCCCAAGGGCACCTTCTTCTAGAACCTTCTCCCACCTGACAAGTACATGCATATTCACGCACAGGTGCATGCTAAATGCTCCCTACTTTCCAGGTGCCACCATCTCTAAAGAGCCTTCTAACTCCTCCCTCACCTGGGTGGGAGGCATATGCTCCCCTCTGCCTCCTCTCTTGGGGTGTGCATCAGTCCATCACACATGAGATCTGTCTGTGAGGACTTGCTCTCTTCCTCATTTATGCAAGTGGCTTATTACAATCACTATGGTGACTCTAGTTTTTATATATTTATTGAATAATCAAAGGCAAGTGTCCCCTAAACTGGTGTCAACCTTACACAGAGACCAGTCATCCACCCTGCACTGACCCGCCAAGGGTCAGACCAGGTCACATGGCCAGCCTCACTGCGTATGTGTCCACCACCACCCTCTGCCAATCCCAGCTTCCCCTGCCCTGTGCAGATGCCAGCCCACCGTCCTGCAAGGTTCTGCAAGGTGACCTTGGCCTGAGTTCCTCCCGTTTCCCCCCTTTTCTCCTCCAGGTTCATTCTGAAGGGCTTCTCCTCAGATGCCAGAGACCTGTCTGCTAAAGAAACAAAGACGCTGCTGGCCGCTGGAGACAAGGATGGGGACGGCAAGATTGGGGTTGAAGGTGGGTAGCTGTGACCATTACTCTGGGAACCCTGGACACTGGGCTGTGTGACTGCTAAAGTTTTGGTCTGTTGAAAGGAAGAGACGATGAGAAAAAAGAAAGAAAGAAAGAAAGAAAGAAAGAAAGAAAGAAAGAAAGAAAGAAAGAAAGAAAATCCATAGGTCAGAGAGCTCCACTACACTGCCAAGCAGAGAAACCCGGCATGCTCACTTTCTCCCACCCCTCTCTATATATATGTATATGTTGAAATTTAAGCAACCCATGAGAAATGGCTTTCCCCCCTTTCCTGCTGTGTGGGGGAATGTGGGAGGGAGAATTGGAGATATTCCCTGCTTTTTTTTTTTTGCTTAGGTTCTGATTCAGGATCTGCCTACACTGGCTGTGTGACCTTGGTCAGTGTCCCTCTGAATCCAAAGCTCATATCTGTAACCAGAGGAGACAGGTCCACTACAGGCTCTTGTAGTATCCGATTCCAAGGATGGAAATTCCTTATCTACTGCCCTCCTGAGCATCTCATCTTGGTGTCCTGTAACCTCAGACAGGTTTTTGGCTTCATTCAAACACAGCATCCCATCCTTGTAGGGGAGCCAGAAAGAACAGCCAACCAGGACCCATCTGGGAGTTAGGATTCTCTAGAAGCTTCAGCAACTTTGCTTAGAGCCCAGGCACAGGCCTGGTGGCCCACTACCCCACATTCTTATTCGGTCAACCTGCCTGGCATCTATGGGCACATCCCAGGACTGTCAGTTCTCTTATGACACTCTGCAGATGGCAAAAAGGATGATCACAGTATCGGCCTGGTTCAGGAAGTTTGGATGTAGGGTGTGACAGGGATCTTGGATCCAGTCTGACTGTGTCTGAGCAGCATGCTCTGCCGCCATTAGCTTGTACAGTAGCCTTTTCAGCTGGCATAAAGGAAAACTGTATTTAGGTGCCTCTGGGGTTCAGATCCCAGCCTTTCCAGGAGGGTCACACGAATGTTGCAGGACTTGGGGTTTTCATCTCCGGTGGAGTGATGGTTCTCTCATGGGGAGCCCATGAGGATGTGGCGTGCTCATGCGTAAAGTACTTAGAACAGGACCAGGCATGGAGCACAGAGCAAGACCCTTTTGCGGGCCTGCTAGTTAAAGCAAAGGAAAACGGGGGCTAGATTGTATCTGCACTTTATGTCCCCAGTGTCTGTTTGAGAATTGAAGCCCATGAGGATGTGGTTGGTGTGCTCATGTGTAAAGTGCTTAGAACAGGACCAGGCACGAGGACAGAGCAAGAGCCTTAGTAAATACCTGCTGGCTGAGGGGAAAGCCCAGACTCCTACACTCCATTTCCCTTCTGCTCCTCACCACCTGTGACCTTGGGCGCATCCCCTTCCAATACCTGGGTTCTGTTGCCTGGCACATGAGGTGCACAAGCTTATCCTGGACCTGTAAGTGGTGTGGACACAACTTGCTTTGAGAGAAATATAAAATCCTGTAAGTACGTGGGAAATTATTAAGGAATTTTTAAGGAAGCAAAAATGAAGAAACTCTTCTGAGTTAGAGTGCAGGGGGGCTCCCTGGCTATAGGACCCTACTGTTCTTTGGGGTGGCAGGAAGGAGGAGGGGCTGAGCAGAGAGTGGGGAAGAGATACCTAGTGGCTTGTCAGCTCTTTAGTGATTCTGGCAAGAGCTGCTTTCCTTCCCTCTTCCCATCAGCTCCACCACAAGCCCTGGCTTCCCCTGCAACCCAACTTGCCCTCCATTTTTGAGATTCATTTTGAGCCAGAGGCAGGGTCTTCAAGATGATTGCTCCCAGCCAATCTAAATGAGGAAGAAAACCAGGGCAGCCCTTGACCTGGTTCCCTCCTCCCACCCCTGCTGTCTGCCATACTTGGTCTTAAAGGGCCAACTAAACTCTTCCAGAAGACCCAGAGGCAGCTCCCAAGGAGCAATGTGATGCCTGGCATTGAGTAAAATAAAGATAATTAGGATAACGGTATAACACCATGTCCTGGTGAGGAGCCCTTGAGCAGCAACCCTGTAATCCCAAGTCATAGCTTCATGGATAAAACACTCATGGAAACATGGGTATTGAAGGCAATGCCCAGCATTTAAGCACCCAATGAATGGCAGCCGTGAACTGTCCATATTATATTCTGTCTGAGTATGGCCCTGTCAAATGGTCATGCAAGCTGAGTTTGTCTTAATTGAAAAGCTTGGGACCAGAGGTGTATTGGTTTCCAGGCATGTTTGGATTTTGGAGTATTCAGATAGTGTGGCCATGACCCCGAAAGGGGTTTCAGATTTCCAGATTCTGGGTTAGGGACACAGGTCTGTGCCAGGCAGAGTGGAGGTGATGGGAGCTGAGACTTGGAGGCCAAGAAGCTGAAAGGCTTCAGGTTGGGACTCAGCAAGCAGTAATAGGTCCAGGCATGGTGCTGGCATCAGCAACGGCACCAAGGCTGGAATGGTTAGGGCAGGTTTAGAAATTAGCCAGAGGCTAGTTTGCCAGGAGTGAAAAAGAACTGCTCTCTAGGTGTATAGCATGTCTCAGGCTGGAGCTGGGCTCTGTGGTGTTATCTCATTTTCTACAGGGGTGACAAAGGAAATCCATGCAGAAAAGGCAGCTGAGGGAGACCAAAGCCACACTATGCTCAGGATTCAGGCTAACCGCCAGTCTATCTAACAGAGCAGGAAAGGCCTGGACCAAGCTGTGAAGCCTGAGCAGCACTCCAGGGTCCTGGAGGAACTTGACAGCAGGGACAGAAGATGGGACTAAGGTGGCATTGGGTGCCCTACCCTGTGCTTCCCCAGGGAAGATTCTGATGCCCCTCCTCCTTGTATAAGCCAACTCGAGAAGTGACAGTGCCCAACAAGAAGGGCATAGGAGGTAAAACCTTTCTCTGAGGCCCAGAATGTCCTGTGGCCAGAGCGTCTTGAGCCCCAACTACCAGCCTGAGGTTGCTTCAACTTCTGTAGGACCCAGGCAAGCCACAGTGTCCCCCTGGTCTTTAGGACCAAGGCTAGATCATCATCCTGCTCCCGGGGGCCTTTCGCTGCACAAGACAATGAATCGGGACTTAGGTTCAGCTGTACCCTTAAACCTCCATAGCAGTCGCTTTAACTTGGCACAGCCCTTCCTATGTGCCAGGCACTGCCTCCAGCACTGCCCTCTGCCATCTTCTTATCTATCTGTGAGGGTGGTACTGTTGTATCCCCACTTCAGAGGCAGGGCTAGTGAGGCTCGAAGGCAAGGGTTTGTTTAACCCTTTGTGCCTAAGAAGAGAGAGATGGTTGGGATGCATGTTGAGCTCTGTTTGCTTGCAGCATGTGTTGTGCTGTTTGCTTCATGCCTGGAATGAAGTTTAGCAAACACCCAGCGTAAGATGGTATCAGATGCTGACATCGTGGCTTGCTTCTCTCCACCATGCTTGGAAGTCCCTAATGCAGGGACTTTGCCTTCTTCTGTTCTCACCCCCAGCACCAAGGATAGGGCCTGGTGCACAGTGGGAGAACAAGAGACAGTTGTTTAGTGAATGAATAAGAGAAGGAAGAAAGGGATGAGTGAGAGGAATGAATGAACAAATCAGTCAGTGAGGGAATGAGGGAGCAGATGACTGTGTCCTGCAAGGTTGCAGGAGGGAGCAAGCCTAACCCCAGCACGTAGAGCGACTCTGCATGCATACAGGCTTGGGGCTTGGAGCCACATGTACTCCAGGAGTGCAGAGCCAGTAATGACCTCCATCCCAAGATCTTCTCGTCTCTCCGAGGAGGAGAATGTTTACGTGGTTCTTTACGTGCCCAGTTGCGGAAAAGAAGAAGGAAGACACAGTTGTAGCTTTGCTCCTTCAGACTCTAGTATCTGGGACAACTACTTCCAGGAAGTTTAAAGACATTTATAGATGTGATCAGTGGCAAACAGCCACCCTAAAAGGCTGGGACTCGGCAGGGAAGAAGGGAAGCAAAAAAAAGAGAAAGGCCATAAAGAAGGGGGAAGGGCCCCACTGTGAATGCCAGACACAGCCACACCTATGGCAGGGTCTCCTCCACTTCCCAGGTGTGGATCTGAGGCTGGTCCCTCCGGCCCCTACCAAGCAATGTTTGCAGTCTGAGTGAGACCCAAGTACCCATTGTTCTAACAAGTTGCATAGTGATGCCGGTGGTCCAGGGAATCACAAAGAATTAGGGCTCTTCAGTAACTCCTCTCTTTCGCAAGTGAAGGCCTGAGGCATAAGAGGTGGCATAGTGCAGGGTCCCTCATGAGGGCTGACTTGAAGGTGCTGCCAGGACCCTGGGCTCCCTACCTCACTACAGCAAGTGCCCGTAGCCTGGCTTTCCACACTTGTTGCACAAGGAACACAGAGAAGACAGACTGAGGTCAGCAGCCACCCCACTTCCTGTGTGTGCTCAGTTGGGCATCCTACCCTGTGTGACCCGGACCCAGTGATGGCTCTGCTTACCTGTGCTTAGTGCCAACTTCAAATCAAGCACCAGTGTGCAGTATTTTGCTCCGTCGGCTGAAAATGTAGCTGTTATCATTGTAGAAATGGAGCTTTTCTACTTCCTTCTGGCAAAACCCTTAGCAGCCTCATTGGGAGTGGAGGGAGGTGATGATGGCCAGGTGTCATGGGCAGCAAGAACCAGAACCTTCCTGTGCATAGGACCAACTCTGAGAACATCCTGGCTGTCCCACCTTCTGGACAACCGTTCCCTCATCCATGATGTCTGTGTCAAATACACAGCCCTTAGCCTTTTTGCTTTGCTTTTATGCCACGCTCCTCCCTTTAGAAGGAATCAAATCCTAATCCACACAAAAATGAGGCTGAGTATGAGACCGGAGGGCAGGGAGGACAGGAGACCCTCCCTCACTGTGGTTCCCGCCTATCTGTCCCTGTAGGACTTCATAGGGGGTGCCTATGAGGGCCAGCCCGCAGACCTTAGGTGAACAGCGTCTGATTATAATCCCACTGCAACCTCACAGCAGACCCAGGAGGTCTAGGAGACAAGGGTCGCATCCTCACTGAGAGATGTGGAAGCTGAGGTACAGTGAACATTGAGGGCCAGAGTCACAGGGCGTGCATGCCCTTGGTGGGATGTGACCTGGGTCTCCTCTCCACAGCTTCCTCCCCGGATCTGAGCTGGGCCTTCGGAGTTATAAATGTTTCCATGCTTAGCAATCTGCTCCTCTATTCCCGGGTGGACTTCCGCTAGCTCTGGCCTTATGCTGCGCTAGATAAGATGGAGCAAGGAGAGGATGCAGCGCTACTTATGTAACCGGCCTCTTAAAAAATAGAGCAGCGGTCAGGGTGGAACAAGATGTCCTCTCTCCTCTTAGTCCTCTCCTTCCACTGCTGAGGCTGCAGCTGGAGTCAGAACGGGGCTCTTCCAAACAGTCTATGAGCAGGGACACAGCCAGGCCCCAGCCAGGCTTCAGCTAGCATCCTCACAGCTAAGCCCCAGCCAGGTTTCAGTCAGCATCCTCACCACTGGAACCCAGCCTCAGTTTCCCCATAAATAACATGAGGATCAGAGCCAATGAGGATGAAATGGGATAAGATAGCTTGCAGTGTTTGGCAAAGAGCGAGTCCCCAGGACTGTTGATGCCATCTCCTTATGGCTGCCTGACTTGACCCCAAGTGACCCTGCCTCCTCGTTCTGCAGCAGGAGAAAGTGATCCTGTTTGCAGCACCTATCTATAAGAAACCGAGCCCTGGAGCTATTTCGAGGAGAGGTGAGGTGATGAACCAGGAGCCGGCCCTTGCTATGGTCATCAGAAGAGAGGGAAGGCAGGCCTTCCAGACGCTGACTGCATGAGTCTCAATTTCACTCAGGGCTGTCAGCCTTTGCTGGGCTCACCTGTCAAGAGCTTCTAAATTTGTTCGATCCCCACAGCACCCAGGACTAGGGCGGCCCTAATTAGGCTAATTTCAGTTTCCTAAGAGAAAGAGCAGAATGGGCCGGCCCTCTGCCTGCTGCCTCCCTCTGGCCACATTCCCTTGTGTCTCCTTCTCTTTCTGATTGGACAAGGAAGACATCAGAAATTGTCCTCAGAGGGGCTGGAGGTAGACTTCAGACCACAGAGGAGTGCTGTTCCTGCGGATCTTACAAGAGAAAAAAAGTTCTAGATTTTCCTAAGGGAACACTGTCCCCTGTACCTCGTCAGCTACTGATCTACTTGTACCCATTCTATGTGCAGGTGCCTCTTGCCTGCATCTCATGCAGTCTTTCTCGTGATCTTAGGGGTATCCCCATTTTACAGAGGAGGAGGTTGAGGTGAGGTTCTAACTTGGATCATGTCAGGAGTCAGCTGTTGGCTGTTTGGACTTCATGGATGTTCTGCTTCCATGGTGCTTGACCTTGGTTGGGGGATCAGTTACTCTTCCACAGCTCCTGTGCTGCAGAGATCCAAGGTAGGTGGCGCTAGCTGTCAGCAACCTCCTCCTATGTGCTCGCAGTGTGTCCTCATGCACTCAGTTGCTCTTCAGGAAAGCTGTGTGAGCTGGCGCTACTCCACTTCACAGAGCAGAACACTGAGGTTCAGAGAGGCCGCATAGGGGCCCACGGCCACCTAGCCGGTAACAGTGGAGCAAGGCAGAGACCCTGGTCCAGAATGGCTGCAAGGTCACGGGCAGACGCCTTGGTGGAGACAGATGATGAAGACCCACACTAGCAATGGGAGTGACAGTGACAGATGAAGATGTCGGCCGCTTTCGCTGTGCCAGGTAGCAATTAGGCATTTGTGGTTTGATCAGAGTGGCTGAAGGTACAGAAGTGGCTTCATGACAGCAGCTGCCAAGAGCTGAGAGCTTTCTCTGCAGCAGACCTGCGGAGGGGGGTTGTGGTATTAGCCGGGCTCAACAACTCCAAGAAGCTGCTAGTCTCATAGGCTGCACTTTGGAGAGGTGGAAACTGAGGCAGGAGTGTCTAGTCAAACTGACAAGGACAGGAACTGTTGGTCCCCCTCCCATGGCTTGCTCTAAATGCCAAGTTAGGACGTTTTCCTGAATGTTCTGAAAATGTCCCTGAAAAGGACATTTCTCAGCTGGGATTGGAGGGGTGAGACATCTGGTCCATGAAACCCAGAGAATGGCGGAGCACAGGTCCCTGACCCGCCTTCCCACATCCGTGTTGCATCTGAGACCCTACCGCCTAATCTCTTGACTTAGACATTCCAAAGTCTGTGTGTTTGTCATTTGTCTTTCTTTGTGGTGAGAGGAGATGTTTTAGAGATGACCTTTGTCAGGGAAGCTGTTAGTTAATTGGCAGTTCCTAAGAACGCTGCCCTGAGGAAGGCACGAAAGTCCTGGAGAGGTACAGTGACCCTGCTTTATTTGTCTACAGTGCCCTGGTCAGGGTTCTGGAGGAGATAAAATTAGAATCCTGTGCTCCCTGCAAAAAGCCAGGCTTGGTGGCCTTAAGGACATCCTAGCTAATTCACAGAAGATCCTGGGGTCTGACGTATTGGGCTTTTGGAAACCTCACAGATCCAAAATATGCTGCCAGGCCCCCCAAAGCATGATTTTGACTCTGATGAGCCCCATCAACACACCTGATCTACTGCACCCCCATCTTGCCTAGACTTCACCCAATCCTGTGTAGATCACATCTGGTCTCAGCTCATAGGCAGGAGGTGAGAGGAGTAATCAGGAGTCTATAAACCCAAGCATGATTATAATAGCCAGCTTCCCTTTGGTTGCCCCATGTGAGCAATACTGGGGAATTTTGTGTCCTTACAGGATCTGGGCCACTAGCCTGGTCAGTAGGGTGCACACAGGAATTTTATGAGGCAAGGGGACAAATTACAGTCTGTCACTTTCTATCTGACTGTGGCTGCTTTGGCCCCTATTTTCCCATCTGTAAAATGGGAATCACCTGTGTACCTCCCAGGGCTTGCTGAACCCTAAGCAATGTCACCCTTCACCCCTCATCCATTCATTCAGTCTTCAATTATTCTCACCTGAGGTTACTAGGCCAGACTGGTCACAGGGAAAGGGGTGAACCAGGGAGAGAGTGGGGGAAATAGATAAAAATAAACAAGAAGATAAATAAGATCATTTCCTAGTGTGCTAAGATCCTGAAGTCAATAAAAATGGGCTAATGTGACAGCCAGCTGTGATGATATTTGAGCCAGGACATGTGTCACTCTCTACCTAGGTTAAAGGAGGTCACAAATCTCCCCAGTAAAGAAGGAATCTGAGAGTGACTGTGGCCGGGATCCCATCTGCTGCTGTGACTATGTTAGAGCTAAACTCTAGGGCCTCACTTTCCCCATTAGTAAAATGCAGGCAAGAATATATCTATCTGTGATAGTTCTAAGAATTCCGTGAGTCAATACTCCCTGGATTCTTCCCATGTAGACATATGATGAATGCCTCACAGAGACTCACAGATCCTCAGCGTGGACACCACCGACAGTTAAAAAGAGTTCTAATAAGAAGATAAAGACAGCTCACAGAGCACCACCCCTCCCTCAGATCCTTCAGGCTCACAGAATCCTTAGCTGAGAAGACAGGTGATTGACTCCTGCCTGGGGGAAGTTCTTTGAATGTTCAATGTTTATTTACTTGAGTTTCCATCCATGCTTCTCATCACTCAACCCAAGGGCCTTTGGAGGTTTCAGGAGCTTCACCTGCACAGACCCTCAATGTCTCTTCCCTTGAGTCCCAATGCTGACTGCCAGCCACATCCAGGGACATTGCCTTAGGGACAAGAGGGTGTGGTGTCTATTTTGCAGGTCAAACCTCAGAAAAGTGAGAAGCCCAGGCTTGGTCCCCTCACTGAGCAGGGAGCAGGGCAGCTGCATGGGATCGCTGATGTTGTCATCAATTTAAACTTTTAAAACATTGTTTATATTTGCAGATGGTGACAGTAACAGAAAGAGTCCCTTTGCCCTTCTGCCAGCTTCCCTGGGGTTAACATTTATATAACCTCAGGACAGGGTGACAGGTGAGGAGTGACATACACAGATGTCCTGTACACAGACTGGGCAGACAGAGAGGACTTCAGGAGGTGCTCAGGATCCTTTGGTGGCCTTTCGAAGCTGCTTCACACTGGTTCTTCATCCGTTGCTTATTCCTCCGAGGGAATTGGCCTTGGCTCCCTCAAATGATGCAGAAGGGACAGAAGTACCCTAGGACCTTTCCCAGGAAGGGCTAAACCTTTCACTCTGTTCTCACATCATAACGCTGCCTTTTGTAGGGGCGAGAGGAATAGGCAGACCAGAATCCCAGGGGGCTCGCATAGACGAGGAATGGCAAATTTCAAGACTACTCTGACTTCTTGTGTCAAACAGCAGGGAGGAGCAAAGAAACCTCTGGGCCCAGAGCCTCCACTTCCTCACCCGCAGATTAGGCACCATGATAAACAACACGGTGGCAGTCGGAGCCAAAGAAGATACTGGACAGGAAGTGTTGACAACAGCTGATGAGCAGCAGACACCGTCACAGGCGGTAACAGTGTTGTCTCTGTTTTGCAGAGTTCTCCACCCTGGTGGCTGAAAGCTAAGTGGTGCTGACTGCCCGGGTCTCCCACCCCTCCACCCCCAACGCCCCATCTCAGCTCTTCTTGCGGCCCTCCTGAGTTTCTGTTCAGTTTGTTTATGTTATTTTTTACTCCCCCCATCCTCTATGGCCCTTGAATGAACACCATTCTTCTGGAAAATGCTGGAGAAACAATAAAGGCTATACCAATTGGACATCACCTGTAGGGAGGACCCATGCCTGGTAGGGTGTTGGTTTGGCAAGTTTGTCAAAGGCGGTGAGGGTAGTCTAGAAAAGGTGTGGGAGACGGAATGGGTGTGTCCCGATATTTCCTCCCTGTTTGTTACTGAGTGTTCACACAGGCCACCTCCTTCAATCCTGCACCTATCTCACAGCAGGGGGACGGGAGGGCGGGGGAGGTGACAAAACATCCATCTTAAAGACCCAGAAACTGCATTTTAAAGAGGGGAAGTGAAGCGTTTGAGCCCACATGCAATTACTGTATGTACCTGGATAGTCACCTTCAGGAAGAGCTGGATTGAAGGACTCAAACGATGCTCTATGAATAGCTTTGGACGCTCTGTGGTGCAAACCTGGTAAGGACAGCTTAAGGAAAAAAGAGTTTACTTTGGTGCACTCTGAGGGTACCGTCCTTCACGGGGAAGTCAAGGAGACAGGAAGATGTGGCCACAAGCCACATTGATCTCATCATATGCACAAGTCAGGAAGCAGAAAAGAGATAAATGCTGGTACCCAGCTGGCTTTCTCCTTCTTATTCAGCCTTGGGGTCCATCAGGTGATGCTGCCCACATTTAAGGTGGGCCTTCCTACTTCAGGCTAATCTACAAACTTCCTAATGAATATACCCATAGATTTATTTCCTAGAACAGTGGTTCTCAATCTTCCTAATGCTGTGACCCTTGAATACAGCTCCTCATGTTGAGGTGACCCCCCAACCATGAAGTTATCTTTGTTGCTATTTCATAACTGTAGTTTTGCTACTGTTACAGATCATAAGGTAAATATCTGTTTTCTGATGGTCTTAGTGACCCCTGCAAAAGGGTCATTCAGCCCCCAATGGGGTTGTGACCCACAGGTTGAGAATTGCTGTCCTAGATGAATCTAGATTTCACCAAGTTGACAAGATGAGCCGTCACAAATTCCCACAGAAGTGAGCCCTTCATTATTTATCTCTAAGAACTGCCTCCCTTACTGCCAAAATAGTGATGGTGTCAGGCCCTCCTCCAGCACTGGCAGACTTCCCCAGAGACTCATGTGCACAGCAAGGCCAGCAGAAATGGGCTCCCCCTTCCCGTCACCCACACTAAAGACCCAGACTCAGCTGCTCGGTTAGTCTCACTAATGTTTCAGGAGCATGCACTTGCAGAGACCTTTGCAGGAGGCCATCTGCAGCAGCCCTGCAAGGTGCACACTGCCACAACACCCCTGGATAGCCGAGGAGACTAAGACCCAGGGGCGTTCAGTGTTTTCCTAAGGTCACGCAGCACATGAGCAATAGAACCAGGACCCCACGCTCCAAGGTACCCTCAAATCCTGTGCCCCTCTACAAATACGTCCCAAAGGCCAGAAGGGCCCTGAGAGGGCTGCTTGTGGCCATGTACATCCTCAGAAATGAGGTTCAGCTACACAGGTCATTCTTGTTAGAGAGGAGGTAAGGGCCCCTTTAGGAATCTGAAGCCAGGGTAGAAAGAAGCTGAACAGGCAGATGCAGGAACACAGCAGCCCTCAACAATGGCAGGTGGGCCTGGGAGGGGTTCCTTTAAGTGTCCTGTGTCTTCCCTATGCTTTGTGGGATGGGACTGAGCAGGCTACAGAGCGGCACCCAGGCAGAGCAAACAGAACAAGACCTGGAAGGAGACCCAGCGCCATCCTGTGCAGATGTGCCGTGGTCCAGTTCTGCCCCAGTGCAGATGTGTTGTGGTCTAGTCCTGCCTCAGTGCAGATGTGCCCAGCCCCAGTCCTGCCTCAATGGCCAGAGGCAGAGTGAATGGGAGTGCAACAGAGCACGTGGCAGTGCCAGACAGTGGAGTGTGGACCAGGAAGTATGAACACACAGGTACGCGTGGAGATAGCTGGGACAATGTTCGGTCCAGGGCGGACCCAGGTTTCCGTGATGTCCTCAGAGTTCTCTACCTTGAACACTGAGGTAGAAGTAAGGATGAAGACAAGGAGCCACTCTGTGCTAGACCACGGGAATGCAGGGAACTCCCCACAAGGACGTTGTCACCCCAAAGCTATGCCCCAGGCATTGTTGCAACTTTGAGTTGACATTTTTATCTGCTGGCAACTTTGCCCTGTGGAGGTGGACTGGCTGCTCCCAGGCTCTGAGAGACACTGGTGGAACTCTGGCAGTCCCTGGACCACTGCAGTGGCCTGGCTTGTCCCCTGCCTTTCCTCTCCTTCCCCTACAGCTGCATACTTGGAGTAGAAGGCATTTTCCAAACTACAGGTTGGGTCACAGTGTTCAGCTGGATACTGAGGGACTGTTCTGACTGTCGAAGAAACTGCAGCTTCTGGCCTCTGGGTGGCTCAGCCTCCCCTGTACCTACCTCCCTCAGCAGGGGCTCCACCTGACACTTGGGTTAGTCTAGAGGGCACCCTCATTGGACCCCTTTGTTCCTGCTGATACCCACTCCCCAACCACCTGTCCTACTCCAGCCAGAGTCAGAAGATAGACCTCCTGCCTCAAGTGAAATGGGGATAGGAGAGTGTGTCCCCTCCCTTCCTGGCAGAGGCCATGCAATGCCTGTGGGTTCCCCCAGAAGAACCCAAGACTAAACCTGTTCAGATGCTGAGAGTCACCCACGTGGGGTATGAGGGTGCCCCAAGGGCTCCCTGAGCTCTGTGACTGAGTCAACCAGAAGAGGCCAAGGGCTTGCCTAATGTAAGTATCCAGATCACATGCACACAGTTTTGAAAATAGAGAGCCGACAAGGGAGCTGGCCTCAAGCCTCTGGTTGTCTCTCCTCCCATGGGGCCTCATCCTCAGAAATCTACCAACTCAGCAAGGAAAGGGGACTGGAGAGAGAACCTTGCACTTGGCGCTATCCTTTGTAGAGACTAACTGGGCTCTGAGGTTCCTCAGTCACCCAGCTAGGACCCCGCTATCACCACCATTTGCACCGTCTCTGCATCTGCCACACACACACACACACACACACACACACACACACACACACACCACCCAGATGGACAGGACCTAATTTTCTTTTCCTAAGCTCAGGGGAGCCTCCTGGTCTCCTCCACCCACTTCCATCAAGACTGAGCTGGGAGCAGGTAGGAGGCTACTGGCCTGGGAGGAGTCACCAAGCCAAGTGGCTTTTGCAGTATCACGCTACACATGGAGAGGAAGGAGTGACTCAAGCAACTGGCACACAGTGGCCCAGGACAGGAGGCAGTTGGTGGGGACAGAGACGTGAGGGTGGTCAGGAAGGAGAGCAGAGGTGGACAAGAAGGGTTGGCCGAGGTAGTCTGGGCTCCCCAGCACTGTGGTTGACTTCCAAGCCTGCCTCTTCCTCCGCACATCGACCATGCCTCGAGAGGCTTTGTGCTGCCATCCATCATGATCTGAGTGCCACATCCCTCCAGAGTTCCTGTGGAAATCGAATCAGCAGCTCAGTAGACTAAGAGATGGAGTCCTGGGAGCCCTCCCTTATAAATAGGTTCAAAAGACAGAGTCTGGGGAGGTGGTTGTTGAAAAAATACTGAGTGTGCAAGCATGAGGACCTGAGTTTGATTCCCGGCACCTATATAAAATGTCAGGTGTGCTGCCACGTCAGCAACCCCAGCACTGGAAAGGCAGGTACAGGAGGATCCCTGCAGCTGGTTCACTGGCTGTCCAGAAGCTAAATGAGCTCCTGGTTCAGAGAGAGACTATCCCAAAAAAATAAGAAAGAGAAAGGCTGGAGTGATGCTCTGTGCTTAAGAGCTTAAGAGCACTTGTTGCTCTTCCAGAGGACCTGGGCTGGATTCGAACATACACACTGTGCCACTCAGTCACCTGTAACCCCAGTTGTAGGGGATCAGATGCCTTCTTCTGACCTCTGAAGGCATCAGCCATGCAAGTAGTGCACAGATACACATGCAGGCAAAACACCCAAACACAGAACATAAAAATAATAAGGAAGCAATAAGAAGACACAGAGAGTCAACATCTGGCCTCCCCCATCACACATGCACACACATACAGATGCGCCTACGCACATACATGCACACAGGAGCCCATATACATAACATAACAACATGGTTGGCATGTTGGATCAGTGGGTAAAGGCACTTGCTGTCAAGCCTGACAACCTGAGTCTAATCCCCAGGACCCACATGGTGAAAGGAGAGAACTTAGTCCCCAAAGTTGCCCTCTGACCTCCACATGTCATGTGGAGTACACTTGCACACACCTTAATAGATAAATGTAAAATCAAACTTAAGAGATGTCCAAGAGCCTGTCTGTCCCTTCTCCACACAGAAGGGGCCTCGTGCATGGAGCAGAGACCTCAGGTGACTCCCAGTCGACCAGAATCCTGACCTTGGATTTTCAGCCTTGAGGACAGCGAGCAGCCCATCTCTGCCATGTGTAAATAGAGTGTTTGCTGAAGCAGCTGGGATGGACCAAGACGTCACCTCGCAACCCATGCTGCAGGTGCCCAAGGGCGAGTCTATTTTTCACATGAGTAAAGGAAGGTTCCGGGAGTTGGGTAACTTTCCAAACCACACAGCTAATACAACTGAAAATAGAAAGGCTTTTTTTTTCTGTCATTCAACCACTGAAATTAGAAAAACACGGCAAAGGAGAACCCAGATGGAGTTGGTGCTTTGCAATGCTGTCCTGGGAGCACACAGCCACAGCGAGGTGGGTGTGGACTCATGGGGGTGAGGGGAAGGCCAGGGGACACTTTGAAAGGCAATTGTGAGGAGAATCACATAGATCTTCTGAAACAGTAACCATTGGCCACTGTGATTGCAGATGAGGGCAATGTCAGGTAGAGGGTGAAGACAGGTATAGGCAGATGTCCTTTGAAAGATCAGAGGACAACTTCAAGCTGTTGGTTCTCTTTCCACCATGTGGTGGTTTCTGGGAATTGAACTCAGGTCATCCAGCTGGAGCAGCTGGTCCCTGCACCCATTGAGCCACCTCACCAGCCAGTAGAGACGACCACCACAGTCCTTCACAAGAAAGCCCTTCACTGGGCAGGACTATGGCTCTTTGAAGAGAAGCCTGGCACTCTGCCCACTTGCATGCCTATGCACTGCCTGGCAGAGGCCAGTTTGGGAACCTGCTGGACCACGAACAGCACCAGAAAGTATAATATATGAAGCATACATGCACTGTGTTTGCATAACAGAGAATCTGAGAGAAATCGGCTTAATGCCGCATCCCTCCAGAGTTCTGGTGAAATCTAATCAGCAGCTCAGCAGATTAAGAGATGGGGCCCTGGGAGCCCTGCCTTATAAACAGGCTGGGGACAGAGTCTGGGGAGGTGGCTGTTGATAAAGTACTCAATGTGTAAGTGTGGGGACCTGAGTTTGATTACTGGCACCATACATAAAAAAGACTAGTTTTGAATCATGGTATTAGAGGATTTGGTGGTATTTCCGTGGCTTCATTGCTTTGGGCCCAAAATGCCTGGCAAGGGAGGTGTGCTTGAGGAGGCTGCTAACCCAAGAAGGCAGTGGATGCTGAAGATGAGGTGAACCTTCAAGGGCACAGTGTTAATAGTGCATGTCCTCCAACGGGGCCCCACCTTGTCACAAGGTCTGTCTAGCTAGGAGCCAGCTAGGAGCCCATCAAGGAGGAAGTTCCCGCCCTCACACTGCAATCATGTCTCAATAGTGCCATCATCTGGAGACCAAGCCTTGGACACAGGAGCCTTGGATGATGCTTTACATCCAAGCCATGACTGCACAATTCCGTTTCTGTGAAACGTCAGATTACAACAGACAGGGTGCAGGTCAGCCATGACTGCACAATTCCGTTTCTGTGAAACGTCAGATTACAACAGACAGAGTGCAGGTCAACGAGGGAAGAGAAGGGAAGGTGGTGACTTGGAGCAGTGTGCTTTGGGGCACACGAGAAGTTTTGAAATTAGAGAGAAGCTTGGGTCACACATGAGTGTGAATACACTAGACACCACTTTCATATGGTCAGCTGACTGTCACATGACTTCACCTCAGCCATCAGCCTTTTATGTTTGGTGGTTAGGTCCCCAGACAGTGAGACTCATTCAGCACTGGAACCCAAGCACCAAAGTCGGTCACTACTGCCAAGGAAGTATCTAGTTGGTCTTTTTTGAGAAAGCAACTCTTAAAACAAAGGCATCCACTCAGAGACCAGCAAGGACAGTGTGTTAAACTTTTCTCATAATCTTGGACAGGGGTGTGGTCTGCAAGCTTGCTTTGTGTAATTCCACAAGAACCTAATAAGAACTAGTGATAAAGTTTATAGGCCCCACAGGGCCAGGCTCAGTGGAAGAAAGATAACTCCTAGACTGCTGCATCCTGGGAAGGGAAGAAATAGCATGGGTGCATGGGGTGACCTTCAGAAGGTCACAGGTTCATTAATGGGAAGTGTGCACCTACGACTTTAATCTTTTCTTCCCCTGCAGTTATGAGAATCAAAGATAGTTTGTAGGTGGTAATGCTATGTTCTTGTCTGCTATCTATTACAGCTGCCAGCTCATTCATAATTTCTAATTTTCAGTTTTTATTTATTCTTGTTTTGTTTGAGACAAAGTCTAGCTACATAGTCCAGGTTGACCTGGAACTTGATAGCATCCCATTTCTGCACCCAACTGCTGGATCCTGACTGTGTACCCCATACCCAGCCCCACCACCACCACTCCGCGCCACTGACACATCCTGCTCCCTTCTGTCTTTCTATAAAAACTCTGCTTTGATAGAGGGCAGTGGTGTGCCCTGGGGGTAGGGGAGACTACACTTCTGAGTAGACACAGTTTTATCCATGAAAGCAAACAAACCCCTGAGTGGAGTGCAAAAGGCTTTTTGGACTTGGCCTTCCTCCTGCCCCACCCCACCCTCACCGCAAGGATGCAGCCTCAGGACCCAGAAGTGAAGCTGCCCTTCTCACTGTGAGAGACTGAAGGCACAGCTACCATAGTTATGTTAGAAAGATTTTAGATCTCTGGTGGCTTCTGGAAGCTGCTGACCTTGATGATTAGTGAAACAGAGGGAGCAGACTCTGGTTAAGTGGCTGTGGTTAACCCCGGAAGCAAACTTGAGTCTAGCCAATACCACAACAATTAAAGAGCACAGTAAAGGCTGGAGAGATGACTCTGTTGGTAAAATGCTTGCCACACAAGTGTGACGCTCTGAGGTCAGGTGCCAGGACCCACCTCCAAAGTCAAGTGTGGTGTTTTACATCTGCAATCCTGATGCTGGGAGAGGCAGAGGCAGGAGAATCCAGAGAGCTAAACTAGCAGCTAATCTAGGTTCAAGAGATACTCTGTCTCAAAAGTAAATAGAAAGGTATGCTGGATAGTTTTGTGTCAACTTGATACAAACTAATTAATTATTGGAGGAGAAGAAGAAACCAAAGCTACAATTTAGGAAACGCCTTCATAAGACTGAACTATAGGCAAGCCTGCTGGGATTTTCTTAACTAGTGATTGATTGTGGGTGGTGCCATCCCTAGGCAGGTGGTCCTGGGTTCTGTAAGAAAGCAAGCTGAGCAAGCCATGTAAGCAGGATTCCTCCATGGCCTCTGCTTCAGTTCCTGCCTCCAGGTTCAGTTTCTGCCTTGACTTCAAGGCAGACTACAAGCTGTAAAACAAAATAAACCCTCTCCCCTGCTTGCTTTTGGTAGTGGTATTTGTCATAGCAACTGAGCCCTGACTAAGACAAAGCGGCTATAGAGGGATGGTTCAGGGGTTAAGAGCACTGGCTGTTCTTGCAGAGCACTGGATTCAGTCCCAGCACCTACATAGCAGCTCACAAACATCTGAGACTCCAGCCCCAGAGGACACAATTTGCTCTTCTGGCCAGCATGTCTCCTAGAAGCTCAGGCTGTGACCACAACAGGAACAAGACTAAGTAAATTGCAGGTGGCATCCAGGTAAGGGCTTTGGAGTGAAGGCACCTGGATCAGGGTGGGCCCTGAATCCAACCACCTAACAAAGAGTCAAAAATGCAAGCCACATGGTAGAGGGCTATGTGCATGCAGAATCAGAGTCAAAGGGACCCAGCCATGAGCCAAGGATGGCCAGCAGTCACAAGAAGCTGGCAGAGGAAAGCAGATGCTCCCTGGGAGCCTTCTAAGGGAACATGGTCCTGATGTCTTGATCCCAGACATCTGAATTCCAGAACCTGGAACCTTAGTTTCTAGCATTTAAGGGACCACATTTGTTGCCATCTGTCAGAGAAACCCTGAGAAACTAACAGCTAAGGGGAAAGGTGCCTTGTGAGCCACAGCATCTTCACTGGCTGTGTAACTTCTTTGGCTACAAAGAGGAACCTTCCAGACAGACCAGCGGCAGTAACAGTCACATTCCCCGTGCTCCTTAGTGGAGGACTTCCTGTCCCCTCTGCCCCAATCCCAGAGAGAAAGAGAGAGGTGACACAGCAGAGGCAGAGATGGTGCTCCCTCCTCTCCCACCCTGAAGACCCAAGCCTGATGATCTCTAGCTGTGAAGCCCTCTCAGGCCAACAAAGATCCAGGGTGGCCGTGGAGGAGAACCTGTAGCAGGTACTGGGCAGGGACCTGGATCAGAATGCTTTAGCTTCCTCCCAGCTCTCTCCAGTTCCCAGTGCCTGCTCCTGAGCAAATGCTACCAGCATGGAGGTGGGCTGGAGGGCCCCCTTCAGCCTCCTTCTTCTCTCCAGCTTATTGACCTACTCCCTAGGGAGTGCTATGGTGTAACGGGCGCTAAGGGTTTAAGGGAACCCCTTACAAGAAACATCTTCTGCTCAAGTTCTTGCTGAGGGTGAACTTGGGGAGACAGGTCAAGATTATGTTGACCTCAGGACTCACCCTATTGCCCAAGCTAAAGGTGTCTGGCCCATGAGGTTGGGTGCCCAGATGTGTACTTAGGTCTAACATCCTTGCAGGAAAGCAGCTAGCTCTTTGCAGCTGGTACAAGACAGGAGGGACTCAGCAGCCGACAGACCAGCATGGCACCAGTTCTGATACTGCAGGCTCTTGACAGTCATGCTGGGAAGCAGAGAATATTCTATCACATTCTGTATTCAACGCAACACCCGTCGTGCTGACTTGGCTGCTCTCCAGCACGAAGCTCGCTCCCCTCTCTTATTGCTCTGGCTTCTCCAGGTCTCAAGCCACTTGTCACTCTCTCTGCTAAGGCTCACATCTGTGAACTCTCAAGGAATGAGCAGAGGGCGAGCAGCTTGGTAGATTGCTCTGGTGAAAGTTGTCTGGTGAGCCGTTGCTGGATGAGAATTGGCTATGTCCCTGCAGCTTTGCAGAATCCCACACTGGAGCAGGGGTCAGCTGCAGAAGGGCTGTTGCCCAATTGTCACCCAATCATCACAAGCCTCTACTTTGTCAACCAGACTAGAGAGATCATTGACATGGTGTGGGGCCAGTCTTAGAGGGATCCTTTCAGAATGTAGATGCTACAGAGACACCCAGTTCTACTAAATGACTTCCTTTGATACTTTATTTCGGCTTAAAAGACATTGCCTGTGGGTCTCACGATTCTTGCAAGGGAAGCTTCCTGTCTTTGAAGAGGAGAGAGCATTCAGGTTATTAATTTACCCATTCGCTATTTATCATTATTTTAAAAACAGAGTCCTCTAGAGTCATGGTCACAGGTGGCACTGGTCTGGAGTCGACTGTGTCACTGTGACAAGTGGTTTCTGTGCACAGTTAGACATGCATCTCTCCAGGGTAGGCCCTGTGATCCCTTCCATCTTACATAGAAGGAGAAGGAGGCTCAGCTAGGTTCATGAGCTCTCCAAGGGCTGTCCAGTCAGGCTTGGGGGCAGTTCTGAACACTAACTTCTGTCCTAAAGTTTGTGTCAGCTGACAAGCTTCTCAAAACCTCCTTGTCCTCTGTCTATAACAGGAACTCAAATGAGGCCAAGATGTCACACCATTTGGCACATGCACATTGGCTTTGCAAGAGCCCAAATGTTTTGTTTCTACCGAATCAGATCTTTGGAGTTTTAAAACCTCCTAACAAGGCAGGTGGGTACGTGCAGGAGACCCCAACACATACATTTCTGTTGGTTTGGTATGGTTTGGTTTTTTGAGACTGCATCTATGACTCTCAGACTGGGTTTGAACTCCTATACTTGAGTCATCCTCTTGCATTGGCCCTCTGAGTAACTGTGACCACAGGTACACACTGCTGGACCTGACTGCATAGTGTGTGTGTGTGTGTGTGTGTGAGAGAGAGAGAGAGAGAGAGAGAGAGAGAGAGAGAGAGAGAGAGAGAGTTTAGAGACATAAATATGTGTGTGTGTGCATGTGGAGACCAGAGGTCACCTCTGGTGTCATTCCTCAGGCACCTCCCACCTTATTTTATGAGACGAGGTCTGTCCCCAGCCTGGAGCCTGCTAGCTCAGCTAGGCTAGCTGAGCACTGAGCTCCGAGACTCTTCTTGTCTCCACCCCCACCCCCAGCACTAGGGTTGCAAGCCCTTGCTATCACACACAGCTTCCTTATGTGGGCTCTGAGGGTGGAACACAGATTCTTGTGCTTGTAGTTTATGGACAGAGCCAACCCCCAGCCCTTGCGTTTTAGCTCTGGCTCCCTCGTGTGTATTGCTTACAGTCAGACTCCAAACGGTATCTCCTGATTTAAAGGTCCACCACCTGCCTGTTCCTCTGCCACCTGAGAGAATGGGAGAGCCAGAGACAGTCCTTTGGGGCACTTGGCCTCACAAGGTGTAAGCTGGGAGGTTTGAAGGGCCTTCTGTCTCACTAGTTCCTTGTACAGAACGTGGCAGATGTTATCATGGGATCTCAAAGATGAAGAGCTCTGGAATTTTCTGGAGGCTCCAGTCATTCCCCTACCTCACCCAACTCCAGATACATCCCTGCTTCCTCACCCAATTCCAGGACAGAGGGGATAAAGGCCCTGGGGCAACACAGGCACGGTTGAGTCTGCTGGTCCCAGGAAGCTGAAAGCCGACAAGCCCAGACAGAGCGAAGCACTGATATATGTACCACAAGGCACCTGTAGAGAGGACAGAGGACAGTCTGTGGAGGAAGGCGGTTCTCTCCTCCTATCGTATGGATTCCAGAGATCAAACTCAGTTATCACCAGGCTTGGCAGCAAGTATTTTTACCTTCCCAGCCATCTCACTGGCCCTGAAAATGTCTAAGAATGGCACTGGCTGCTGAGTGGAAATGGGACAGAAGAAGTTAACAGTAGACCTTAAGAAAGTTTGAGAGAACGGGGGTTTGTGCTGTTTTTAGGGCGCAGAAGAACAGGCTATGTTGTATGAGGTGCGGGCTGTGTTCCCAGCACCCGGCTCCTGGCCTCACGGCTAACTTACATTTGAAATAACCACACGAAAATTATATTAATTAAAATACTGCCTGGCCCATTATCTCTAGCCTTTTCTTGGCTAACTCTCACATCTTGCTTTAACCCATATCTAGTAATCTATGTATCACCATGAGGTGGTGGCTTACTGGGAAGATTCTAACCTACATCCATCTTGGGCCAGAGAAGCATGGTGTCTGCCACACTTCCTTTCTTCCCAGAACTTTGTTCTGTCTACTCTGCCCACCTAAGGGCTGCCCTATCAAAAGGCCAAGGCAATTTCTTTATTTAACCAATGAAAGCAACCCAAATACAGAAGGACCCTCCTACACCAAGGCTAAGATAGCATTCAAGTAGTTGTAGGAATGAGCAAATGGCCAGTCCGGGCAGGGTGGTGGGCCCTCCATTCCCAAGGCATTATGGGAAGTGAGGATATCACAAAAGGTAGATAGGGAAAGCACTAAAGAGTAGCTTACCTTGCTCTTGTGGAGTTTGAGCTCTGTCAAACCAAGCCATCTGTGCTATTTGAACCCTCTGAACACAGCGACACAAGCTTTATGTACAGAGCACAGGAAGAGAGCCAGCTCTGGGGTGTGCTCTAAGCCATGAGGGAGAGCCGACTGAGTTATCCATCCAGCACCAGCCTCCGAGTGCCTCATCCACCCAGGAAAGGACAAGACATACTGAATATAGACGGTTCTGGAAAAGCTCCTCTTGGCATTCACAGATGAGATGCCAGAGGGCCTTTAAAGGAGGTCTTGAGTGACTCTGGAGAGGTGATTTGCTCAACTTTGAATAAAAGAATCCCTGAAGTCCATGCAAAGCCAAGCGCGCTTGGCACCTGCCTGTGGCTGGCATTTTCCCCAGTGACTGCCGCCCCCTGCTGACCAAATCAGCACAAGGCAGCCTGCCTGGCAGGCACGGCACTCAGTTCTGGGCTCTTCCACTTTGCATTCAGAACACAGGGGAGGTGAGTCAGTCCCGCAGTTTCTGCCCTTTATTGAGATGTCCACTGCCAAGCATTGCAGCAGCAGAGACACAAACAAGCAGGCCCGCTCGAGTGCCAGGCACACAAACCTCAAAGGTCATTGCCACAGGAAGTTTCACGCCAGATGTGGTGCCTTGGCTTCCGGCCAATTGTAAAGTGTAGCAGGACCGCACACCCCGGGGGAACTCACCATGTCCCAGGCTGTGTGTCAGAGCTAGTGCTTACTAGCTTCCCTGTTGTATGTATTGTCATGGGAGCAGCCAAGAATCAAGGGGCAAGCAGAGAGAAATCAAAGCTGGGCAGTCTGGTCCCAAGACCTTGGATTTACATTTTTAAGCCCCAAGTCTGCATAAGTTCCTGTTTATGGAAGAGCTTGACCCCAAGGGGACATTTGGCCATATTTGGGGACCTTAGGCTGTTGTCTGCAGAGGCTGATGATTTGGATAGCTAGTGGGCCAGAGTTGTTAGGGAAAGGAAAAAAAAATCTCACAAAGTGCATGGTAGCTCCCCACTCCAAACAAAAGTTCCCCATATTAAAATATCAGCTGTGCCCAGGAGAAGCCCTGATCTACACCCACAAGATGCACAGAGCGCTCTCTGCTCAGCACCACCCTAGACATGCAAGCATCAGAGTAAAAGAGAAGTCATCTTCCCAAGGCCCAGTCTAAACTGTACAAGGTACCTCTCCATACGCATGCCCTCCCCACAACAGTCTGTCTTGTATCCAACAATTTTGCTACTACATTATGTATTCGATGGGGCTCCAATGTCATCCAGACTGAGGGATGACCCGGGGCTGTTTGTTCACAGTGTGTTGACGGAGGAACCTGGACTATGCAGTGGGCCTGATCAGCCCATGCCTCTTGCACAGAGTGTGGCAGCTGTCACTGATTGACTTTATGCTGCAGCTCATGCATGCTGCTGTCTAGGCTGTCAGGAGTTCAGTGACCCCAGAATGATCCAAAGGTCCCTGGGAACAATGTGCCAGCGGCTGCCTCTATGATCCGCTCTCAAGAAGAGCCCTCCATGCAAAGCCCCCGCTTCACCAGCAGCCACCGGCTTTGGGAGCAGCACTGTTAACCCTTCCTGTTTAGCAGAGAATATTCAGCTCCAGCTCAGAGCACAGTCAGGGGAGAGGGAGGAACCAGGACCAAACTACCCTCATGGGAGTGATCGCTGTACCCTTCCCAGTGGCAACATTACCTGGGTGAGAACTGGTGCCCAAGGATGGGGGCTTGTTGGCTAGGGCGGTGGCTCAGTGGTCGAGCCCTTCTAGTGGGCATGAAGCCCTGGATTCAAGTCCCAATATCACAAACAATAAAGAATAAATAAAATAAACAACCAGTGCTCATCAAATTACCAGAAGGGTAAATCCTATGAGATCTGTCTCCTTAAAAACACCCACTGAAACCGGGTGGTGATGGTGGCACACACCTTTGATCCCAGCACTCGGGAGGCAGAAGCAGGTGGATCTCTGTGAGTTGGAGGCCAGCCTGGTCTACAGAGTGAGTTCCAGGGCAGGCTCCAAAGCTACAGAGAAACCCTGTCTCAATCCCCCCACCAAAAAAAACCCCTACTGAGTATATCACCATGCTGGAGACTGTCCTAGAGGCAAGAGCCCAAAAATATTTTGTCTTTTCTCATAAAGATAACCTTCAAATGGAGAATTCTATAAAGCCCCATGGCGCATCCTTTCCACCTGTGGCCAGTGCCAGGAAGTCAGTACAGTAAGGAAAAAGACAGGCAGCTAGATGGAAGGAGACTCTTTCTAGTGGATGCCTAGGTGTGGACCCCTAGGGACATGCCACTGGGACAGCAATCTGAAGGTCGCTGAGGGACAGAGTCCTACAGCCATGCTAGGAATATTAAGCGCAAAGACCCCGAGGTAGGAATGCTCTCGAGGCATTGGAGGAATGCCCAAACAAAAATAAAGCAACCCTGACACTGCCTAAGAGTGGGTGCTCAAATAGAAATGCACATTGAGATTGCCCCACAGTCACATGGCTCATGGCATGGGGCTGGTCCTGCCCCAAACCCCCCTTATCCAACACTGATTCCAAATAGCTATGGATTATCTCCTTAATTACCTGCCTCCCAGCTGGGCTAAGTGGCTCAGCCCCACTCACTACTCCGTGCTTATTAAGTATTCTCTAAATATCTATAGGATGAATTCCTCAAAGAAGGTGCTATGTGACTTTTCCAGGAGACATGCCTGTCCACCAGACAGGACAGACAGACCAGGAAGCAACCCTACCCGCAGCCAGAATGACAAACCAATGAGTTTATAGGAGTCTCATACGGGAGCCTGGGTAGCTCTCAGGCAGTGATAACTCCAAGAGTTCCTCATGGCACAGGGACCTTTTTAAAGAGATAGATCTTCCCCTTCTAAGTATTAGCCATCATCGTGGGACCCAGCAAAAATGAGAAAGCAGGGGGTGCAGAGCTCTGGCCAACCTGCAGTAGCAGTGCTGAGCCACAGTGGGGTGGATGGGTGGATACATGCCCCCCCACCACCACAAAGACTTGTGTGTTGAGAGCCTGGCTCCCAGAGCAGGAGTGATCCGAACTAAGGCTTTTAGGGGAAGTAACTAGATGACTTGGAGCTCTGACTTCATCAGGGGATCGATCCATTGGTGGGTACCTAATGTGATGGGCCACTGGGTGGTGACTGGGTCCTGGGAAATGGGATCTTGTTGAAAGAGAACATGTCTTTGGGGCGTATCTGTTGAAGCACTTTCTCGAGGGGGCTATCTGCTTATGTGCTACCCCTGGTTATGATACTCAACCAAATGACTAGGCTAAACCTTTTCTGGTGTAAATTGTTTCTCTCTGGTGTTTTGTCCTAGCAACAAAAAGCCCAATACACGGACACTTGCTTGTTTCTTGGTTTCTATCTACTTCAGAGGTCTGGAGGTGAGGTGACTTGCCCAGTCATACCCCACCTCTTGGTGACAAAGCAAGAGAGGCTCCCAGGAAAACCAGATGGCGTTTATCAACCCTCCCGTCATGAGGGGCAACATCGGGATGGCATCCTTTTATCCACAATAGAGGAAGCAAGCAGACTGAGAAGAAGCACAAATCTGCTCAGCAAAGTTGGCAAGTTCTCCCATCCGCTCAAATCGCACCTAATTTAAATTTTATATTTTAATTTACTTTAACGATACATTATAACAAATCTGTATGTATTTACAGTATACAGTGTATGACTTTCCATCCAGGCAAAGGTCTCTACCCAAACATTTATCATTTCTTTGTGAACATTCCTCCTCCTGTCCGGCTTCTGGAAGGTGAACGGCAATGGTGCTGTCCCCCGTTTAAAGAACAGCGGGCCTTCCTGCTCTACCTACACTGTAACTTCTTCAACATTCCGCATCCTGCCCTTCCCGCTATTTCGGGTTTAAAGGCGCATAACACACTTGGGTTTCAAAGATGACATTTTGTTTCTGGACATAAGGCAGGGGCTAGATCTGTGGACGCTCCGTTGAACCTGGGGTCTGAAGCAGGAACCATCAGGCCGGGGCTCTCGAGACTGCGGCTTCCTCCACTGCTGAGGCGCAGTTGGAGCGGCGTCGCCCCGCCCCACGTGGGCGAACACACTCCCAGAAAGACAGGGGTGAAGAGAACCCTGAACTCTTCGCAATGGTTCAAGCCATGCTCTGGCCAATCAGAAAGCTTCACTAATACCCGCCTCCAGCTGCATCCTCGGAGGCGTGCAGCAGTGATTGGCATCGTCTGCAGCCATTGGCCAAGCTGAGAGCAGTTAAAGGCAGAATCCTCTGCCCGCATCGTCCGGCGAAGGAAGACGGTTTTCCCCACCTCCTTCTTCTATTGGGTCTCTGGAGCTGCCGAGCGTTTGACAGCAACCAATCGGAGGACCACATGGAGGGAGGAGGCGGATTGGTGATGGTTGCCAGGAGCCTGTTTGGCGCGACTCTTGGGACCAGTGGGACTAGTCGTTTGTGTCCCAACTCTACGATAGGGGCCTGGACTGGAAGGCTAGGCTAGGAGGGGGTTCCGCTCCACCCCGCCCCGCCAGCACCTCTACAGGCTGCCTGGGACTTTGAGGCCCAATGTCCACCCAACCCTAGCGCCCGTGCCTCCAACCATCGCGGTCTCAGGCCCTGGGATCAGCTGCCCCCAATCCTAACCCTCTTTTACCCCCAACTCCATCCCTGCTAGTGCCTGGTTACCATGGTGAAGCTAGCAGCCAAATGCATCCTGGCAGGTGAGTAGTAAATACGCTCGAACGTGTGTTCCTGGGGGCCTGAGCCGTCGTAGCTCAGGCAGTTTTGGTTCACGATTGCGTCCAATGTCTGTCTCCCATAGGAATGCCTGCAGTGACCAGAAAGATTTCAGAAAGCGGGGGAAAATTATTCCCTCTCCCCTCGGACACACTTGTTGCTGTAGTTGTGTCTCCCGTCTCCGTCTCATATTTTGAGGCCACTATCACCAGTAGACTTATAGTACAAACATGGACTGTACTCCAAAGTTAGGCCTCAGTGACGCTGGCCCCACAAAGTTTCCATCATTTACGCTGCCCGCCCCCAATAACCAGGAAGATAGGGGTGGGGTGGGGTGAAGTGGGTTACAGTGTTGCCCAGCTGAGAGCATGGACTTGGAGTTTCCCCGGAAGTAAGAATCTTGTTATTGTCGACTGACATGGAAATAGCCAGCACAGTGTTGGCTGACGTGAAAATAGCCTGCGCAGTGCCTCCAGCAAGGATGAGTGTTAAATAGATACATGCAGAGTGAGGGGGTTCGTGATACCCGCACCTGTGGGTTTGCCTTGGGTCAGTCTGGACATTGAGACCATTTGCTTAGCTTGTAGACTGGTTAACAGCAACCACGTAGGCAACACATGCCAGGCACCTGTATTTCATTCACTACCACAGCACAGCAGGGTAGTTTCCGTGTGCTCCTGATATGACCACTGAGTGGTGTTAGGGTTACTGGGGTGAACCCCTAGTGAAGGACATACACAGAATTCCCAGATCCGCCTGACTCCAGATTTCTTTTCTTGGGTTGATCGGGTTGGCTATTTTTCTTGTTATGACAACAAATTTGATGGGCAGCAACTTAAAAGATGCTTATTGGGGCCCATGGGTCCAGGGGACAGTCCATCATGGTGGGGGAAGGCACAGTGGCAAGGGCCAGTGGCTGACTGGTCGCATTGCATCCAGTCAGGAAGCAAAGCCCTAAGCACTGCTGCTCAGTACACTGTCCCTGTCCCCTTTTTCTCCAGTTGGGGGCTCCAGCGTGTAATATGGTGCCACCCACCTTTAGGGGTGGGCCTTCCCCTTAATTAACCTGACACGCCCAGCCCATGATTCTTCTCTGTAATCAAGAAGCTAGCATGGGGGTGGGGGAGTGTCTTTGGATCTTTATCCTACAGACTGAGAGAAGGGAATAGTTCCCTTGATGACTTTTCTAATTTGGAAATAAAAAGGATCACACAGAAAGATGAGTGACAGTTCTGACTCAGGCCCTATTGCCGCAAAGGAACCCTGGCTCTCCAGAGCACCTCTAGGTTTCAGAGCGCCAGAGGAGGCAGTATTGTGTAACAAAAGCACGTTGGTCAGTCCTCTCCCCAGCTCTGTTGCCTTGGACTGTGTTCAGCTTCTGCACGGGTAAGCTGGGGACATCTTCATTTTTCTAAAGTTAACTTTCATTTTTTTAAGTGGGGGCGGCTCAGCCTGCTGTTCTTTGCTCATTTCTCTTTAGCTGGTGAGCTCTCAAAAACCAAGAAGCTCTTGTCATAAGCCACTCTCCTGAGACCTGCTATGTGTCGACCCCATGTCACACCCTCAGTGCAAGTCCCTTGTGAGTCCTCACAGCCACCAACCAGCTCTCGGTTATCCTCATGAAAGATGAGGCAGGCAAGACCCATACTATGAAGATGCTTGCCTTAGGTCGAGACCCAGGTACCACCATGTGGTTCCAGCCCAAGTCAGCAGTGGCTCCTGGCCTCCACTACAACCTGGTCCTCAGTCTACAGCTTCTGTGGCTTGAGATGGCAGGAGATAAAAATGGCACAGTGGCCATGCACCTGTGTTTCATCTGTTTAACAAACAACACTGTGTACCAGACAGGGGACACACTGACTCATTAACTCTCTAGCAGTTCTATGAAGTAGGTACCGTTCGTTGTTAGCCTATATTTTACAGATGTAACAAAGTGGGCACAGAGGGCTTAACTTCCTGACCGGATATCACACAGTTAGTGTGGAGCTGGGGTCTGGCCCCACATCTTTGCCCTTTTGGTGATGAATCTCTTGGGATATGGGACAATAGTCATGCTTCCCTGGAGTGTAGCCCTGGCATCCGTTCCATTGCTATGAATCTGATAGGATAACCACCCCGGTAAAGACAGCAGAGGGACAGGTGACCTCAGAGGTCACACAAGAAGCCAATTGAGATCTGCCTAGAAAGGACAGGATTTGGACTTGGATTGGAGAGGGGACTGGAACATGTCCAGGGAACAAAAGGACAAGCATTGTACATCCAGATTTTCTATAAGGGACCATTGGAGATGGTTGGATGGTCAGCTAGAAGTTGACTGAAGAGAGCTGTGGATGCCTGCTGTGGGTGAATGAGAGAACTCAGGGCCATAGTGTTCTGTAACTCTGATGAGGTTGGGATGCAGTTGGTGGCAAGGAGAGTTAGGGAAAGGTAATGGCAGAATCAGCCCTGGACATGTGAAGACAGAGCCAGCCAGCAGAAGCTCTGCGACACACAGCAGTGGGGCAGAGTTCGAAGGACCCAATGGAGTTAGGTGCAGGCCTTTGGGGAGGGACACTGTCTGGCTGGCACAGCATTCAGTTCCATCAACCCTAGGGCAATGTCACCACATGCCACATTGTCACCAGGACCCTGGCAGGGGACTCAGCTCAGCTTCAGAGTCAGGTGCCCTCAGCCCATTTCTGTGTTTTGAGACCTCGCAGCAGGTTCAAGCCAAATGTGGGGGCCTATGTCCTGGTGACAACTACACCATCATATAGGTGGCAAATCAGCATATCAGAAGCAAGGACACTGGGGTAGTCAGGTGTGGGGATCATTGTCTCCAGGGCTGAGCAGAGAAAAGCTCAAAGAGGGTGCTCCCAGTCCTGCAGATGATGTATGAGCTCCTGGGACAGCTGTGGGTGATGGGGGTAGGCTTGAGAGACATCCCAGAATAGAAGAACCAGGAAGAAGACAGTGGGATACAGGAGGTGGTGGTGTTCATAACCTGGGACAAGGAGGCTGGATACGTGGTGGTGTGATGAGCAGGAAGACTAGGGTAGTCGGAGAGGTCACTCAGGACTGTGGTGAGATGTGGGCTTGGCTGTGGGCAAGCAAACTGCAGAAGACAATGGAAGCCCCACATGGCTGGAGGCACAGCCGGCTTTGGAAAGAGCCAACCTAGGGCCGCAAGGGCCAAGGAATGAGAGAAGCCAGGGCTGCGGCTGAGGCTCAGTAGTAGATCCCTTGCTTTACATGCATGAATTCCTGGGCTTAACCCAATCTAAAATGAGGAATACAGCAGGAGCTGAGGCAGAAGAACCAGGGTTAGAGCATTGAGGATGACCCAGCAGGTCCCACCTTTGACAGAATGAAGAAGAAGATGAAGGCAGGTAAGGGACAGAGGAGCAGATAGTGGTGACAGAACAGAGCCCGTACAGGGTCACCACAACCACATGATCAGGGTAGGACAGTAGGGAATTGTTTCAGGTCAGCACCCCATCTAGAGTTTACGAGTGAGAACCCAGGACCCAGGAGAGGTCGTTGGACGTGGCAGTTAGTTATGAGGTCATGGGTAGCCTCCATGCTACCTTCCCAAGGCAATCTGGCCTTCCAGCCCTGGCCATGGCTTTGGGGATCCCTGCACCCTGCAGCCATGTGGACTCACCGGTTCTCGAGGTTTCTCATGTTCCTTCCCTCAGATGCCCTGCTTCTCAGCTGCATTGTCTGCCTTTTCACTTGTCATCCTGTTGCTCTGAGAATGTGTTTATCAGCTCCCCCGCCTCCCCGTGCTCGGATCCCTCCTAGCCCATACAGGAGCTTCGCTGCCAGCCCTGGTGACTGGCAGTCAGCAGAAAGACTCACGAAATCAACCAAAACCAATCTGTGGGGGAATTTCCCAGGGAGAAGGAGCCAATTTCCTCCCAGGTTTAGGAACAGAATGGGAGTCAGGCAGGCTAGTGGGACTACCTTCTGGGCCATCAGCGAGGCATGGGGAAGAATTGCTAGGCTGTCTGCCCTGGGGTAGGTGGGACCCCCAGACCCTGAGAGGCCATGGTGCAAAGAGCCTCGAGGTGGCATTTGGGATGCTCAGCCAGACCAGCCTAGTAAACCAAGGCAGCATAAAAATCCTAGAGGGTTACCTCGCTTCTACGAGCTGTCTTCACTCGTGACTTCAGTAGGGGGCGCAACATGGGAGGGAAGGCATGAGAGGGAGGGGCTGTAAGGAGAGGACTACCCATGGCAGGAAATCAAGTCCTGAATGGCTCACTCGGCCCTAGCAGAAGTCTCCTGCCTGGAGACACCAGGTGTCATGTAGTTGTCTCTCGAGAGAAAATGAATGACAGGTGGGAGGAGTCAAAAGGGAACAGTGTCCGGAGCTGCAGACTGGAGAAGGCAGACAGAGGAAGCCTTCTGAAACGGACTGAAGACATTGTCCCAAAATGCTGGCATGGGTGCTGGTGATGTCCCTGAGGGTCAGGGACATGAGCACACAGAAAGCAGGTGCCCAGTAACACCTGGGCAATGGGAAAGATAACCCTGCGCGTGTAAAACAGCCAGATCAGCAGGGGTCAAGGTTACAGGTGGAACAGTGGAGGGGGCAAGGCACCCTGAGCCATCCCCATGACAGTGCTCCTTCTTGTTGCGCAAAAGACTCAGATCTAGGCCTGAAAACTGACAAGGAACCTTTATGATGTGTGAGTTCCTGGAGCTGCTTATTGAACAAAGACTGGGAGGGGCTCAGCCCAGCTGGGCCAGGTGGCTATAGGATATGACTGCGGATGCAGGGTTGAGGTTGGGGGGAGGGGTGCTCCTGAGTCCATGGCTCAACATTCACCTAGCACAATGAGATGAAGTACATCACTTGAAAATGGGTTTTCGCTGGGTGGTGATGGTACACGCCTTTAATGCCAGTGCTTGGGAGGCAGAGGCAGGCAGATCTCAGTGAGTTCGAGGCCAGCCTGGTCTACAAAGCAAGTTCCAGGGCAGCCAGGACTACACAGAGAAACCCTGTCTCGAAAAAAAAAAATAGTTTTTACCAAGGTCATGATGGAGGAAGCAATAGAGACAGCTGACCTGAGATTGTGGGAGCACATGGACTCTGGACCAACAGTTAGGCAGCCTGCATGGGGCTGACCTAGACCCTTTGCATGTGTG
This sequence comes from Dicrostonyx torquatus, assembly GCA_028555095.1. NCBI lineage: Eukaryota > Metazoa > Chordata > Mammalia > Rodentia > Cricetidae > Dicrostonyx > Dicrostonyx torquatus. Next base: position 1,446,685 of record JAQHUG010000353.1, read on the forward strand.
TGACAGTTGTGTAGCTTGGTCTGTTTGTAAGGCTCCTAGCAGTAGGATCAGGGCCTGTCCCTGGTGCTTAGCTGGCCTTTGGAAACCTGTTCTCCATGCTGGATCACCTTGTCCAACCCTAATGCAGGGAGAGGAACTTGGTCCTTCCTCAACTTGATGTCCCATGCTGTGCTCAAGCCCATGGGAGGCCTGCTCCTTTCTGAGTGGAGACAGAGGAGTGGAGACAGGGAGATAGATAGATAGATAGATAGATAGATAGATAGATAGATAGATAGATAGAGTGGAGACAGGGAGATAGATAGATAGATAGGGAGATAGATAGATAGATAGGGAGGGGGTAGATGAGAGTGCGGGGGGTGGGGGGGAAGGAGAGGAAGGAGGGGAAACTGGTCGGTATATAAAATAAAAGAAGAAATGTTAATAAAAAAAATAAGCAGAAGAAAATGAGTTTTCACAGAGCGAAGGCAACCTCTGGACATCTTTCCCGTCAGTGTAGATGAGAACGCAGGCAGTGGCTCGGCCAGGTGGGGTCACGAGTTGTCTGCTCACTCCTTTTTGCTGGCCAGACTCTAGAGTAAATTGGAGTTTGAAAGTGACAGGTTTTCCCATGGGTGGGAGAGTGTCACTTCTGTTGCCAGGGCTCTGGAGCCCTCCTTAACCCCTGTTGCCTGCTAGGTCATTCTGGTTGACAGGGCTGTGAGGTGTATAGAGATGTATTCTGGCCTTGGTGAGCTCTAAAGATGGGTCTCCTGGACCAGTTACCCTGCTGGGTACCTCCCTGCTTATCACGAGAGCTGCAGACATACGCTCTGAAAACTCAGCGAAGTTTTTGGTTTCGCGTCAAGCCCTCTAGAGTAGGCAGAGGCTCTCATGCCTGATGGGACCCGAGTGATATCTGTCCCTGTGCTCTGGCTTCAGGAGATCCAGCTGTAGGCAAGACAGCCCTGGTGCAGATGTTCCGCAGCGACGGGACCCATTTCCAGAAGAACTACACTCTGGTAAGCTGGGGCTGGAGAGTCCCCACCTGGTCACAATGTAAAGAAACGTGACCGTTAACTGTGAGGGAATGACTTAGCAAAATCCCCAGGAGATGTCCTAAGAGGCCTAAGAAAAGACGGGAAATGGTGACATGGAGATCTAATTTCCACTGACCACCAGTAAAGGACTGTGTCCTGAGGGGACTGGCCAGGATGCCACAGGGTTGGAACAGTGGAGGTCTGGGAGTGGGAAGTTGTCAGGGCCTCTAACTTCTGCTTGGGTGGGATTTCTCTGCAGGGAGGTGGAGTCTTGCCTTGTTCTGGACCACCCCACTGTAGGGCCCACTAATGTCCATGATCTTGGTGTCCCCCGCAGACAACAGGTGTGGATTTGGTGGTGAAGACAGTGCCAGTTCTTGACACAAATGACAGTGTGGTGAGTGGTGTCCTGAAGCCAAGGCGCTTGGGGCTGCTCCTGTGGGCCAGGGGGCCCTCCCTGCAAGGACATGGAACACAGGGCATCTTTGAGGGAGGGTCTGAGGAGGGAGGGAAAAATTGGGATGTAGGCCTTACCAAAAGAACTTGGTATCTTTTGTCTGAGTTCTTGACAGGATCCCTCCAGAGACCCCACAACTCTTGAGGGTGAACGGCACGATGTCATGTTTGTGTGGCTGCTCCCAGAGAGAGGGTCTGTAGCACTCACTGGGTCCTTAAGGAGAACCCTGAGCAAAATAAAAGACACATGCATCCCTGATACCACAAGAAAGGCTGACACTGGAGCCACACTCTACAGAGCAGGCCATGGAGCAGACAGTGCTGCCTGCCTGGGATTCAGAGCCAGGCAGAGGGGACTGCACCAGGAGGGGGCTCAGGGAGCAGCACTGTGGACGGTGTCCACCTGGGCTGGGTAGGCTGGGTGCCTTGTGTCCAGAGTACACGGTCACCATCGCAGATCCGTAACAGGCTGCCCTACTTTATGCACCATCCCCAGGCTTCCTCAGTGACCTCCTTTATCAAGAATCCTTGTGTGATCTGAGAATCCATTTGGTTAACAAAGCACAGAGTGGCCTTCTGGACACCAGAACACGTGTCAGCCTGTTTAGTGTTCTGGCCCGCCAGGTGGGCAGTCAGCCTGCTCCTGTGATTTTTGTGCTTGGGGTTGGGAACGGTGAGCCAGGTCATGATGCCAGGTGGGTAGAAGCTATGCCTCTGCCCTTCGGGCACTCTGGACTGTTCTCACTGTCTCTCTGGGACTCAGAGAAGGCAGAGCATGTGTGAAAGCATCCATGCACATGGCATGTTTGCTCTCTCTGCTGTTGAGCCATATCCACAAAGAGCTGGTGGGAAACCTTGACTCTTGCCCTGTTCACCTCTGATACACTTTTCTGGTTCCAGGAACTCTTCATTTTTGACTCTGCTGGTAAGGAGATGTTCTCTGAAATGCTGGATAAATTGGCAAGTAGTGTGTTGTTTCTTCCTACCCACCTCCACCGCTCCCTTCTCCCCAGCCCTTCCTCCAGTGGCACTCCCCAAAGGGATACACTGGGCCATCAGAGTAGCCAGGCAGGATCCTTTGAGGGACATCCCTCCCAGCTGGGGCTTTGGACCCTTGATAAGTGTTCCTGCTTGCTCAGTATGGCCACGCCCAGCTCTGGGGTGTGCCAGGAACTGATCTGTCCTTGAAACCCTCTCTAGCCTGCTATTCTGAACAGCACCTTCTGGGAGGGGATCTTACAGCCCTCCCTGACCTCCCAGTACAGGATCACTGATTCCTTCCCCTCTAGGGAGGCCTACAGCCAAAAAAGAGGCTCTGCCCCCTCTCCCACACCAAGAAGGGTTATTGCATTGGCCTTGTTCTACCAAGCTCTCCAGAACCCATCCTGGGTTGGCCTTCCAGGACTTTGCAGGCCCGCAAGGTCAGAGCAGGGCCTAATTGTATAGGGAGTTGGTACCAGAGCCTGTGCACCAGAGAGAGAGCCAACAGATCAGTCAGGGGCATCCTGTGACCCCATCATGGGCTGGCAGCAGGATATTTAAGGACTCGTAGGCCAACAGTCCTTAATGTGGAATCCCGGCTCTTCAATGGGTGACAGAGCCCCCTTCCAGGTGTTAGTGTAATGTGCATTAGGGCTGATGGCAACACCCTGGGAGAAGCCAAAAGTGGTCCCAAGTTTTCACTAGACCCCAAGTGAAAAGCCCACCGTTATGAAGAAGATACAGGTAGACACATCCGGGGACTAGACAGTGAAGGAACTGGCATCACCCTTTGCGGCCCGCAGTGTGGGAGAACACTGTAGCCTTGTAGTGGTGGGCTCTCATAGAACTATGATATGTGAGTTAGTAGAATCGTAGTGGGCAAGAGTGGGCTTCTGGGTAAAAAACAGCCCTGTCCCCCTCTCCTGGCTGCCCCTTGAGCCTGGCAACCAAGGCCAGTTATTATCCTCTCTGAGCTGTGTTCTTCAGTTGCAAAGACTCTACCAGACAGCCCTACCACCTGAGCATTGCAGTGATGCACTTGCGGCCCCAGTGAGAGGTGCCTGGCAGTCACTGCTCCCTTCTGGCTAGAAATTCCCCTCACCCAGGTTCAAGCTCACCTCTCCCAGATAGGAATGCCTGTCCCACATGAGTGCCACTGAGCCTGGCCTCCATTCATTCTGCGCTGAATGGTGGCTATCTGTGAGTGTGACAGTTTCCCAGCTCACATTCCTCTCTCATCCACCTTCCTGAATGCCAGGTTTCCCCACATCCAAGAGTCACTATTACATCCCTGAAATGTTCTTCTCCTGTCCCCTGCTTAGTGGGAGAGCCCCAACGTCCTGTGTCTCGTCTATGATGTGACCAATGAGCAATCCTTCATCAGCTGCACCAAGTGGCTGGAGAAGGTTCGGGCCCAGACTCTGGGTACTTTCCTCCCAGGTAGGAACTGTGGATAGTCCCCTGCCCAACAATGCCTCTGTCCTTCAGCTCAAGGGCTTCAGGTCACTGTACATGCCACTGTGGGGGTGGGACAGGGGCCTGAATCTCTGAATCTTTGACCTCAGCGTCCTTCACTGTGCCCTTGCTCTGCCTCTTGATGGTCATGAAAACCTCCCCAAGCCTGGGATGGGGAGACAGTGCCCCCCACCAGGAAGTGTTATGAGAGTTTGGATAATAAGAAGGAAGGGTGCTGCATTCCAAATTGATGTTTCCAGAAAGCGAACTCCGGGGAGGAATCTCTCATTTTGCCCAGTACGCAGGGCACAAGTTACATTCCAGTCCTGTTGTCACTTCTGCATGCTTTAAATCAGTTTCTTTCTCATCCCTGTGTGAGATCAACAAATTCTCCTCATTAGAGGCCAGGGAAAGCAGCCTCCAGAGACGGGCTGAGAAATTAGCACAGCTGAGGCAGCTGGGAACGGAGCTCAATTACCTGAGTCCCTGACTCCGAGCCCAGGCCCAAGATTAGCATTAATGACCATGTCTGATGTTGGTTCCATGTGCTGGGAATTGTCACAAATGCTCTTCTAAACTTGGTCCAGGCCTGCCTGGCGCTTACAGCCCTAAGGAGATGAGGAACACAGATACAGTTGAAGCCATGAGAGAACTCTGAGCTGGTTGTGCACAGCAAAGCCAACCTGTCCTCTGTGGCCCTTGGGGACATTCCCTACTGGTACATGCCACCTCAAGTGGTCAGCTCTGTCACCTGATGTGTCACACGCCCCTCTCTGCGGCTGACCGCCCATCTTACCCCTTCAAAACACAATATTGTGGTTATTTCTTTTGAGCAGGTGTTTTAGTGGGAACTAAGACAGACCTGGCTGGCCGACGAACAGTGGATTCTGCGCAGGCCCAGGCGTGGGCACTGGGTCAAGGCCTGGAATTCTTTGAAACGTCTGTAGTGAGTACCCCCACCCTCTGAGCCACTAATCTGGGGGAGCTCTGTGCTGGCGATTTGTTCATGAGCCCAGATGCATGTAGTGGTTCTGCTCCCAGATGCAAATCTAAAATTTGCATTCCCCCCAGAATGGTCAGTGTGTATCGTGAGAGTCTTCTGCATGGCACCAGGAAGCAGGGCAGACAGCCCACCCTAGGCAAGGCTGTGTGTATTTCAGGAAGACTTTGGAGTGGAAGGTGGTCCATCTCCCTGACCCTTGAACTCTGTAAGAGCTGCTGAAGGACACAGTGCTGTTGGCTCTCGGTTTCAGTGGAGCCTCCCTGATAACTCTGTGAGAAAGGAATTGTCCCATCTCCAGTTCAGCATCGGAGTGAAAACTGACTAGCCCAGGCCAACATGACCAGGGTATACCCAACCCCCAGACTCCCAGCTTCCCATCCTACAGGAGCATTTGGTGTCATCTCTGATGTGAGAGCCCTCCTGCAGTGAGAGGTGGTTCCCTGGCATCATCAGGGCTGTCCACACCTTCTTACGTTTGGAGCGTTAAAAGTTATGGCTTCTGGACACGTGATTCTGGCCACACCACATGCCTGTTCTGAGCCTCCCACCACAGGCATGGAGATGGCCCAGACACCAATGTCTCTCAGAAGCCACAGCCCTCCCTCAGGAGCATTACTGGAGAGTCCTATTAGACTTGCAATGGCTCTGTTGTGTGAGGTCTAACTTTGAGGTCTCTAGGCCCAATGCTTTGGCTTTCCAAAGAAGTCAGCGTAGGTAGTGCGTACCCTGGTGTCACCTCCTCCTGCCGCAGGCTCTGTCACACCTACAGAACAGACATCTCTAGTGTCCCCCACTGGCACACTTCCCCAGCCAAAGGGCATGTGTTCGTTCTGCCTTCCAATGACATGGAGCTGAACAGGCTCTGCCCTCCCACTCTCCCCTCCCGGGAATGAGATGTCTACCGTGGGGCCTCAGGCTCCTCACCTGTAAATGGGGATAGGAACCTGCCCTTTGCCGATTGTCACATGCAGGAATGTAAGACACTCAACACAATGTCGAGTCTAATTGAGTAGACACTCAATGTGCTTGCTCGCTTTTTAAAACAAATGATCCCCTAGAATGGTGATTTTGCTATTACTACCTACTAAACCCTAGAACCAATAGCTGGTATAGAGATGGATGTCACCCCTGCCTTGAATCCAGTTATCACAATCCTAGATTAATGACGTTCAAATGAGAGCTCGCATTGCACAGGTCTCTCTGGCTATGCCATGCCATACACCTTTAAGTGAGCAATGAGCTATATACCCATAACTCCCCATTCCCTCCTCCTCTACCTTCATCAGTCACACCATCTCCTCTCCCAACACCCATATTTCCCAGAAATTAAAACCTGTCCGAACACATCAGTCACCCAAGGCTACTGGTCAGCGCTGTGCAGGTGTCAGAAGGATGCGTATAAATCCTGCTTGAAGAGGCTGCAGTTGAACACTCGGTATTAACTGTACGAGTTAACTAGTTCCCCCTGAGTTGCTGCTAAACGGATCGGTTAAGAAAGCTGTAATTAAAAAGGGAACATAACCCAATGTGGTTTGAGATGCTGCCAAGCCCAGCTCCTCCTCACTTCTTCCGAAGTGCAGCAGCCTCGAGGAGAAACCTCCATGGCTCTTTGGCTCTTAAACACCCCTCCATGTCTGGCATTTCAGGCCCTCAAAAAAGTCAAAAAGAGTTTCTTTGAACAAAGTTTAAAGGATTTTCTAGACCGAAATCAAACCCATTGTTTATCACTAAAGTGAGATTGTGTATGGAATGCAAGGTCAAGTTCGTGTCTCCATTGGCAGGGGGTGGGGGACACCCTCCCAGGCAGCTGAGGGCCTGCCTGCCATTTGATTGTATAAATTACCTTTTGTGTTCTGGAGCAGCCCAACAAAGGCAGCTACTCCTGTCTCTGTTGTTCAGTTAGCAGACAGACCAGAGAGGTTGTTTCTCTCCCCTGTTGCACAGCTAAGGAAGAATAGCAGTAAGACCAGGATTCAGCCCTGTCCAGGGAGACATGAGCACTTCAAGTCTTCCAAAAGGAGTATGCACTGTTGACCTCCTCACGGGACCTGCTTGCAGGCTCTTGGTGACAATTCTAAGTCAAACCAAGGACTAGTCTGGGCCTAGCCCAAGCGTCATCTCTCAACAGCCTGCTTTGTCAGTGTCCAAACTGAGCAGGATGATAATCAGTCATTGGCTAAAAAGGCTTCTGTTGCTGGCAGCCCCCTTAATGCATTTGAAAAATAGTTTAATTTCCATCTACTTCCAAGCACTCCATGGTGTCTGCCGAGGCTCCTGGGCATTGAATTCCTTAAGTTTTATGATGGGTTCTCCCGGCTTGTGCTTTGGAGAGCTTCTGACTTCGGCTAGAAGCCTTCCCTTAAGACTTCCTAGGCCTCCTTCCCTCTGCTCAGCGCTTAAGGATACTTTGGGGGTGTTATTCAGTGACATTGACCGCCTGGGACATGATGGCCACACAAGCAGAGGTGAGGCTGACTCGGCTCTCATGCCTGTGGGGGCCTTAGCAGGTGCTCGCTGGGCTCCCAGCACACTCTTGGCATTGAGCCCCGGTTTTTCTTGGCCAGCAGCTCCCCCTGATTGCACTTGCTTCTCCCTCTCTGTGGGATCCAGGCAGCTCTCTCCCCAGGACTGGTACAGTTCTCTCCAGCCTGAGATCAGGACACACTGTCCAACTGGGCCACTCCACCCTCTGGTTTCATCACTCCTCTGTAAAGTGCAGACATGCCAGCTTCTGTGATAGTCCTCCCATTCCACCAGGGACACTTCAGTGCCTCATATTACACTCTGTTGTGCCTTTGACAGCCACGGAGAAGCTTTCCAACAGGCCCTTGTACGCTCTTAGCTGCATCTCCTGTCTGCAGTGTGGTGGGTTCTCTCTGCTACTTTGTTTTTAAAAATACCTAGATGGTGTGGTGGTGTGTACCTGTAATTCTACTGCTTAGGAGACTGAAGAGGGAAGATAAAGTATTTAAGGAAGGAAAACATGGACTGCATAGCAAGACCCTTTTTTTTTTTTTTTGGTTTTTCGAGACAGAGTTTCTCTGTGGCTTTGGAGCCTGTCCTGGAACTAGCTCTTGTAGACCAGGCTGGTCATCACCATCATTATCATCAGTGCAAGACCCTATCTTAAACTGATGATGCTGGTGGTGATGATGCTGGTGGTGATGATGCTGGTGGTGATGATGCTGGTGGTGGTGATGCTGGTGGTGGTGATGCTGGTGGTGGTGATGATGATAATGATGATGGTGATGATGGTGATATGATTATAATGATGATGATGGTGGTGGTGATGATGATGATGATACTCGTGGTGGTGATGGTGATGATTATAGTGATGATGATAATGATGTTGATGGTGGTGATGGTGGTGGTGGTGGTGATAGTGTTGATAATAGTGATGATAATGGTGATGATGGTGGTGATAATGGTGATGATGGTAATGATGATAGTGATGATGATGATGGTAGTGATGATGATGGTGGTGGTGGCTAGGGATGTAACTCAGAAAAGTGCTTATCTAGTGCATGGCACTCTGAATTAGCACTGTGGAACACCCTGTATTCTAAAACTCCAGAGGTAGAAGCAGGGCAATCAGAAATCCATGGTCACCCTTAGCTATAGTGAGTTTGAGGCCAGCCAAAGTTACAGGAGACTTTATCTCACAAAACATATAAAAGTTATCTGAGAGACAGGTTCCTATGTTGGGTCCCCTGGTGGTGCAACATTAGGTCCAGTTTTAAAAAAAAAAAAACAAAAAAACTTGGGAGACAGGAAAGACAAAAGCAAACAAACAAACAGGCACCCACATTGCAGGTGGTTAGTGGCCATGGTGTCAGGATGGTGCCCTTCCTTCTGATGGCCCCTTTGACCTTCCCTTGGAGGGCCTGTCACTGTAACCTAAAACAAGTTCCTTCGTTTTCCACTCCTCTGTAAAATGGAAATATCTTTTGGGCACCTTTAGTCATGAAAAACGAACATTCATTTCCTGCTCAGTCAGCGCTACCCAGGGCTCAAGGGTAAGGAAAAATTACCCCTCCAGCCTAGAGCCATCTCTGTACCTTCTGTGGTGTCAGAGATGCCCTCCCCATCCCCGGGGGAGGAGCCATGTGTTCTTGTTGGGATCTGGCACCATCCCAGAAGTCCCAGAGTATTCCTTAAAAATAAACCTGATCCCATTTGGCCCTGTATCCCCATCATGTCTCCTTTCTCCCCTATGGCCTTACCGGTCTCTGGAGTAGAAAGTCCCTGTTGCAGTCTGGCATCTCGGGTAGGGGTTTGTGTGTGCTGTGCCTGTCCTGGCTGGGCTGTGCCCTGTTGCCTTTGTAGTCCTCCTCCTCTTCCCACCTGGAGGCGGCTGTGGCCAGATTCTCCTAGAACACATCTGTCTGCTGTTTTGCTTTGGCCTTTGAACCTCTGTCAGAGCTAATTAAGTGGATTCACCTTTTTGTCCTCCACATAGAACCTAGTGGCCACAAGGATGGCTCTACAGATAAACCTCAGCCCTGACCCTGGCTCCACTGCATACATGCCACGCAACTGTCACTGTGTTCCTTTTAGCTTTGTTTCCCTATAAAATCTTCACTGTGACAGCAGCTGTCCCCGACACCAGGTGTCGGGAGCCCAAAGGGAGAGATACCTCGAGTTGGGGCCAGCTTCCCCAGACTAAACTCACACCCCTCTCAATTCTTACAGAAGGAGATGGACAATTATGAGGCCCCCTTCCACTGTCTGGCCAAGCAGTTTCACCAGCTGTACCGGGAGAAGGTGGACATGTTCCATACCCTGGTGTGAGGGTAGAGTGGACTGTCCCACAGGAATGGCTGGGCTGGGCTGCTGTGAGCCCAGCAAACCTTCATCTATCTAGAACACAGAAGATGGACTTGCCTGGTACTTCTCAAATATCCACCACAGCTTTCGATAAAATGAGAAAAATAAAATAAAATAAAATGAGAAAAATGAATAGCGGCTGCTTCTGTTCTTAGTTGGGGCTGTGCCTTTAACCACTGCTGCACTGGCCAGTGACAGGGCAGCCTGGCCCATTTCTGTCCTCCGTGAATAGGGCCTCCCTGTCTGCAGGTCTCCTATAAACCGTCAGTAGAGAAGGCAAACCCTAGGCTAGTTTGGCAGTACCTGTGAGCTACCACAGCACCGGGACACAGAACACCCCTGACTGGAGGATCCCCAGGTACCAAGCCTCCTTGGGAGGACTACTGTTCCAAGGAAAGCAGTGACCCCTCCTCATGCCCACTTCTCAGCTTGGGGTTTAGCCAACCTCTCCCAGTTATGTTGCCAGGAACCGAGTGCACAGACGCCTGAGAGCTGGCCACTTCCTGTAATGGCTACCTCTCCACTCAGAAGCTGGGCAGCTGTGCCTCCCTCTGCATTGAGCTGGACCACTTTCCACGCTGTTAGTGCCATCACATCACATCATTCTTCTGAAATACCACTCTACCCTTTTGCTCCCTGATGAAGGCCTATCCACATCAGGGCTATGGCTACAGTCTGGCACCTGAGGCCTCCTAGAATTGCCACTCTTCCGTGGGGACCCCCACTTCCTCAATGACCCCCTGGCCCACAGGACTTTGTCACCCCCTGTTCCCAGATCTCTACATTTTGGGAGAGCGTCATATCAACTAGGGGTGTATAGTCCCTGCTATGTCCTTGTGAAAATGGCCATGATGGAACAGCTCTGGTTATGGCTAGTGACCCACCACGTCTCTCTATGGGCTAAGTGCATAACATGTACCCACCAATTCTGTCCTTACAGCATGGAGTCTGTTAATACCCCACTTTTATAAATGACAAGCTGGAAGGAGAAAATTAAGCTCAGCCAAGGGGCAGCAGAGCCAGAACGCTCAACTCCAGAGCCAGCAGCTCCCCAGCTGCCCTCCTCCCTCCCCCTGAGCTTGGCAGGAGCTGTGGAGGCCACACTGCCTGCAGAGGGTGAAGGTCAGGCTGCTTGCCAAGGTCACAGGAAGGAGAGAGAACTGTGTGCAGGGCATCCAGGCACAGAGCAGCAGCCAGCACCAAACCCTCACATCTCCGTTCCTCATGCCCTGACTCCTTAGCATGCACCGACTATGACCACTACAGGCTGGCAACTAACTGTATCTCTTCAAAAAACCACAACTGAGGGTCAACTGCAGGCCGGGCACATGTCTAGACACTAGCAGTCCAGGCTATGGCAGGTCCTCAGTGTACAACCAAAAAAACCACAACTGAGGGTCAACTGCAGGCCAGGCACATGTCTAGACACTAGCAGTCCAGGCTACAGCAGGTCCTCATTGACAACCAAAAAAAGAACAGGAAGCATTTTCTGTCATCCTAGAACTGGTTCGTGGGGCCCCAAATCTAGCCCTGAGATCCTGTGCCACAGAAACCATGTCCTAAAGGTCACTTGTCTCAGTGGCTGCCCTCAGCCATCTCAGACCCCTCTGCTCCCCACTCTACCCTTCTGTGGATCAAGGTGACCAAAGTAGAATTAATGATGCCTTCATCCTCAGAACCTAGTGAGGGAAGTCCTCCAGAGAGCGCTGCAGCTAAGGGCATTGCCAGTAAGAGGTACTGGGCTCCCCAGCTGGAGTGCAGGGAGGCTGCAGAGCTGGTGCCAACTGAAGGCTAGGTGCTGGTGCCCTTGCAGGAGCCCAGGAAGTGTCCCTGCAGTTGGTTTGCCTCTCTGGAGACTCATGGGGAGGTGTCTGCTTCCAAGAACACCAGAGACCTTGCAGAGAGCTCTGATGGAGACATTTGGAAAGGAGCTATGTGTAAGCCAGGTGGCCCTGAACAAAAGCTGTTTCCTACCTGGAAAGGGGCAGGGGGACTGTTCAGCTGACAGCTGGAAGGGTCATGGCTGGCTCCCACCACTGAAGGGCACAGATGCACCAAATCCACAGAGAATACAGCAGACAAAACCAAACCGAGAGTGGACCTTGGGGAGTGTGCCACTCCTTTCATGGCACCCCAGAGAGAGAAAGAAAGAGTGCACATTTCCCTCCCCTTCCTGGGAAGAGATTTGAACAGACTCACAAGCTTCAAATTGGCTGATATAAGGCATAATGAGCGAGCGTGCCTGACCACGCGGAGGAGCCTTGGCGAACGCAGCAGGAAGGAAGAGCAGGCTGGGTTTAATGGATAGAGAAGGCTTGAGCCCATGGGGCTAGATTCCCTGGCAAACTGGTTCTACTGGTATATAAGACCTTTTCAGACAGTACAGATGGAAACATGAAAAATTGGAAATGTGGAAACTGTGGTAGCTGGAAATTAGGGGAGTGGGCCGGGCTAGATGGGCCCCTAAGGAGAGGAGCTTTAGAACTGAGATCAATCTGCACAAGCCTATCTTGGATTACAGTCATGGGCAGTGGAGGATGGAAGATGCAAAGGCTCCGAAGCCTTCCAGTGGGGAAGAACCCCAGGCCAGGGAAGGCTAGTCTAGGGGTGCTGAGGAAGCGAGGGAGGTGGGTTGGCAGGGGCTTGTGGTGAGAGGAACATGGGTCCGATTCCAGGGCAACAGAAGTCAGTGAGAAGAAACAGTGTGGCTCTTCTACCTTCCTGGTGCCTGGAAAGTGGTTTATCCCCTTTGGAGACTTGTTCTCTGTGGAGAGACATTCACGCTGTAACTGTGAGTGTAGGGTGTGTTGTGGGGGCGTTGGGGGAAGACGTCCCTGTCCACCTTATTTTGGGATGGGGTCCCTCACTGAACCTGGAGCTCACAGATTAAGCCAGACTGCCTGGCCAGCAAACTTGGATATCTGCCTGTCTCACTTGTGTCCCCTGCCCTCGCCCCAGCAGGACTGTGGTTACAGTGGTGTGCATCCATACCTGGTCTTTACGTCAGTTCTGGGATATGAACTCAGGTCCTCATACTTGCACAGTAAGCATTTTGCTGAGTGGACTGTCCCCGAGCTCCAGGAATCGTGTCCTGAATGTGTGTGAGCACCTACTGCATACCAACCCATTCCAGTGAGTGATGCCTGTGCTCAGGGCTTATGTTCCAGTGGGGTGGGAGAGGGATTGGATAAAGTAGGTTAAAAGTACCTGCTGTCAGAGCCCAAGAGAGCAAGGGAGAATAGAGGCCATGCAGAGCCAGGGTAAGGGTTGTAATATGAAATGGACAGGTCAGAGAAGACCTCACCATCAAGGTGACATTGAAGCTGTATTTAAAAGAGAATAAAGCCACTGACATCCTTGAAACATAGGTCCTGGGCCACCCACAGAGAAGGAGCCTTCCTGCTGCAGTAGTCAGGACAGGGACTCAGTCAGGTGAGCAGGAGACATGTGCATGGGTGCAGTTTCTGCCCTACAGTTGTCAGCAGTCTGTAGAGTCAGGGCTTCTAACCTCTGAGGGATCCACGGAGTACCCAGCTGGAATCTCCTAAGACAGCCCCAAGAACGCACAACAGCCCAGGGACTGAGGAGAGGGCTCTGTTTATGGTCTTCCTGTTCTATGGCACATGGTCTGAGGCTCCATGAACCTGGCCAGCAACAATGCCCTTGGCTACCCCTTGTGTTATTGTTGAGACAAGGTTTCATGTAGCCCAAGCTGGCCTCAAATTTGTTATGTAGTTGAAGATGACTGAATTTCTGATCCTCCTGCCTTGACCTCCAGGGTGCTGGGATTACAGGTGTATGACAATATGTCCACTCTATTAGGGTCAAACTCAATGCTGTGTGCATGCTAAGTAAGCACTCAACCAGGTGGGCTAAATTCCAAGCCTTTCGGCTATTTGTTTTCCTCCCACAGAGAGGACTGGGGAGGCCACACAAGTGGGGGTCATGTCTTGGAGTCAATGTTCAAAAAGCATAAAACTTTTTCCCTGTATAAAAATCCTTGACACAGTGAGGTAACCCAGACACAGAAAGACAGTTATCACATATACTCACTCATAGGTGGTTTTTAAACATAAAGCAAAGAAAACCAGCCTACAAACCACAAACCCAGAGAACTTAGACAACAATGAGGACACTAAGAAAGACTTACATAGATATAATCTACATGGGAAGTAGAAAGTAGAAAAAGACGAGATCTCCTGAGTAAATTGGGAGCATGGGGATCTTGGGGGAGGGCTGAATGGGTGAGGGGAGAGGTAGGGAGGAGAACAGAGAAAAATGTAGAGTTCAATAAAAATCAATTTTAAAAAAAATCGTTGATACTCCCACCACCCCCAGAAACTGCCCTGCTCCTTTCAGGTGGAGACTTCTAAGACCCCGAGTCTCAGTGTGACCTCCCTGTTCCATGCTGGGGAGCAACCTGGGTTCTGTAGCTTGGGTGAGGTACCTAGTTTACATGGTCTTCTGCAAGGAGGTGAGTACTTCCTGGCCCCACTATGGACATCAGCACAAATTGAGCTGTTCCCAGGATGGGAAGTGCTGAACATGTGGAATCACATCTGTGGGGGGATTTTCACCCTTCTGCTTCCCACATGTACTCATGTCCCCATGTTTGTCTCTGGGTAGACGCTTCCACATGTTGAGGGATCAGGAACAACCAAGACTGGTCTTGAAGGAGCTCGAAGTCTGGAGGTCAGAAAATAAGTGATACTAGACAGACTGCAGTACGGGCAATGGCTCTTGGATGTGAGACCAGGGCCTGCCTGTATCGTGGACTTTGGGGGAGGGTGAAACAGGAACATGGAGCTCGTTTTGTTCAAAACAGAAACCTTGGATCTTTCCGGAAGGAAGGCTTCAACAGAAATGACTCACCTGAACATGCCTTGGAACACCAGCCCAGAAGAGTAGGAGAACAGGCAGGGGTGCTTGGAGGTGTCACTACAGAGCTGACAGGCGAGGTGGAGCAGGGTGCCCTGTAGGGCTGACAGGTGAGATGGGACAGGTCTCACTGTCTCCAGCATCGTCAGAACAGAGGGAGTACATGTCCGTCTAATACAGAGCTGCCACCCCTGCCTGCACACATCCTTTTTCTTCAGAACACCGATTGATTTCTTTTCTTAAGCGTGTTACCCTCTATTTACTTTAGAGACAGAGAAAACAGAAGGTGAGTGACTTCTTCAGATTCTAAGTTGTTAGTGACGGAGGTGGGATTAAGCGCTCTGCCCGCCGCCCTCGGTGGATTTCATGATATTTATGTATAACGCTGCTCCTTCCCTCTGCCACCCCGCAGGTAAACAGAGCTGAGAGATATGAGGATGGCGGAGGCAGAGAGTTTGCCTCCATCCTAAAAGACGACAGGAGTGCAGAGACTCATTAGGAGAAAATATTGAACAGGCAATTTTTGCCTCCTGTCTGTGATTGGAGAGCAAAGCCAGTTCTCACCAAAGCCATTACTCAAGTGGCTGCGGGTGACGGTGGGGGGAGATTGGAGAGGAACTTGGGGCCAGAGACCAGGAGAGCAGAGCCTGTGAAGGTCTGCTGTGCCAGGACTCTGTCCTCATGGTAGAAGCCACTGAGGATTGATGAACAAAGCATCCACTTTTCCTGCAGAGGGGTTAGGATTGTGTATGGGCATTCTTAGACAAGGTACTTACCCTCTCTGATCTTTAGCTTCCCTGTCAATCAAACGAGAGTATCATCAACTTCACCAGTGTTTGTGAGTGGATTCGGATATATACAGCCTCCATTTAGACAGTACAATCTTAGAGGAAACACTAAAATTTTCAGTGCTATTTATTGCTTGTTCATAAGCATGAATGCACATGTAACTAGAAAAAGAAGAAAAGAAGCCAGCTGTGACAGTGTGTGTCTGCAATCCCAGCACTTAGGAGGCTGCTGTAAGTTTGAAGCCAGCCTGAGCTACATAGCAACTACCAGGGCATAACAAGACTCTGTCAGAGGTAAAACGAGAGACAGAAGCTACTGAAGGTGTAGATGAAAAAAACAAAACAAAACTGGAAGCTCTTCAAACCCCGTCACTCAGAGACAGACACACACAAGCCAGGGGTGTGTGTAAAATACATAGAGATTTGGAACCATAACAATTTAAGAAGAAGCAGTGTCACTGCTCTGTGTGCTATTGGGAACTTGGCCCTTTTCACTTAACAGTATCTTTCATTTGTTTTCTTCTCTGTGTAGCCCAGGTTGGTCTTGTATTCAAGGTCTTCTTGCCTCAGCCTCCCAAATTCTAGGACTACAGATCTGTGGTACTATACCCAGTTGACTTAAGAGTATCTCGTAGGCATGATTTCAGGTCAAAAGATAGAAGTTGATGGCTTCTGCCAGTAGAGTGCTAACAAGCACATGGACCCGAGTTCAGACCCCCAGCACCCATGTAAACAGCCAGGAGCAATTGTGCACCCAGAAGCAAGGGAATGCAGAGTGGTGGAGACAGATGGATCCCTGAGGCTCATTGGCCAACCAATGAGTTCACTGGCCAATCAGTTGTGTTCTAATCAACAAGAGACCCTGTCCCAAATCTAAGATGGGGAATCAACTACTGAGAAAGGTACCTGAAAGTAACCTCTGGCACACACACATGTGTGCATACATACCCAGATTTCATGTTTGCTTTCTCACGTGATCACTCACTTGCTAGATAGATGGATAGATAGATAGACGATAGATAGATGATAGATAGATAGATAAATAGATAGATGATAGACGGGTAGGTAGATAGACAGATGATAGACAGACAGATAGACAGATGATAGACGATAGATAGATGATAGATAGATAGATGATAGACAGATGATAGATAGATAGATAGATAGACAGACAAACAATGGATAGACAATAGATAGGTAGACAGATAGAAGGTACATAGATAGATAGATAGATAGATAGATAGATAGATAGATAGATATACAGACAGACAATGGATAGACAATAGATAGGTAGACAGATAGAAGGTAGATAGATAGATAGATAGATAGATAGATAGATAGATAGATAGATAGATAGATTTCTCCAGTACTAAGGTTTGAACCCAGGGCCTGGTACACACTAGAAGGCTCTGTACTCCTGAGAGTTATGTCCCCTGGCCCTTTTGCAATCACACACACGCGCGCGCACACACACACACACACACACACCCCACACATGTTTATGTACAAAGCAAGAGAACACGCAGAGTTCACTAGTGCCCTACAGCTGAGTGGGCATTCCCAGTCCTCGCCTGCAGCTCTGGAGTACCTTGCTCCTCTTGTTACAAGGTTTCAGTGGAATACCAGCCCTGCCAGCACATGGTCATTAACATCGCCAATGAAGTCAGCCGTGATTCCTTGAGTGCATCTGCCCAAAGTCCACATTTCCTGTGACCTCCAAGGTTCCCTTCCAGTTTGCTCTTAACTTGACCTTTTCCAGTAATCCTCCACTTACGTCACTAGATTGTCACTTTTAAAAAGCACCCAGGCAATGTCCATACTTTGCACATAGCAGCAAGACCCCTGTCTGGTGATGTCTACAGGACAGATTCCTAGAAGGGGACTTTCCAGGTCAAAGCCTGCCTGCTTTTAAGCTTTTAATAGCACGTGACAAGCTGTCCTCCAGGGGACCAGCACTGATTCACACTCCCAGCAGCAGGGAGCATCACCCTGGACACACTGCACTTGCTAATGACAATTGAAGGGAAGGAAGGAGCCTGCAGAGAAAGAGGGGCCTGGACTGAGTGGCCCAGGGGAGTCCCCAGACAGAAGCCAACCTGACTAGGCAGCAGGGTGCAGGGACAGCCCCAGGGCACAGCCCCCTGGCAACTGTGACTGATTAAATCCTAAAGCGAAGGTTCAGTGGAGTCTAAGAACAAAGCCTGAGTGGAGAAGACTCTCCGCTCCATTCCAATTAGCTGTTTCTCCAGAACGGAGAGCAGCCTGCCACAGAAGCCGTGGCCGAAACCCGAACTGCCTCCCAGTTCCCTTGCACTGTTCCATAGTCTAGAAAGTGGATCTGAGAGCTGAGGGAGCTGACCACAGAGGACTCCAGAGCCCAGGCCAGATCTCTCTGATCTGAGACACAACGAAGGGCAGAGAAATGGCAGGTGCCCACTAGGGACACACCTGCCTTCCTCACTGCCTCTGCATGCCTGTCTGCCATTGCTGCCACCTTCTCCTAGCCTTCCTTCTTCTCCTTCCTTTCCTCCTTCCCCTCCTCCTTTTCTCTCTAGCTTTAAAAACCAAACTCCATTTCAAGCATGAAGGAAGGTATATTTGAGGCCTTGCTCTACACACAGAAAATGAAGAGTGGGTTGTCTCTGGCGCTGCAGCTCAAGGGTAGAAAACTTGCCTAGTGTGTGCAAGACCCAGGGCTCCACCCCCAGCAATGAGTGTGCTAAGAAGCATGAGTTAAAAAGCATGCAGTGCCCAGATCATGGGAACTTCATACTGGTGCCAAAGGAGGATTCCAAGCCTATAGTCCCAGCACGTATGAGGCTAGCCTGGGCTACATACTGAGACCCAGGTTTTTTGTTTTTTTTTTTTTTTCGAGACAGGGTTTCTCTGTGGCTTTGGAGCCTGCCCTGGAGCTAGCTCTTGTAGACCAGGCTGGTCTCGAACTCACAGAGATCCGCCTGCCTCTGCCTCCCGAGTGCTGGGATTAAAGGCGTGCGCCACCACCGCCCGGCTGTTTTTTAATAAAAGGGAGGTGGTATTATGCAGAAGCCAAATTTCATGAACAAGGATCCCGTTAAACAAAAGCCAGCTGGATATTCACACCCCAGATCTCAATTTTAAAACAGCAACCCTTTGAAGTTAGAGAGGAGATCAGGGCTGATAAGCAAGAGGGTCTTCTGCCTGACTCCTTGCACACACCCCGTGGGTGTTTTACACCCAGCTTCATAGGATAGAGCACATGCCAGGCAGATACCTCACCAAAGGGACCTCAGTTACTTCCTGACCCAAGGCCCCCAGATCACCTGCCTCACAATGCAGTGGTCCCTACAGAATGCTCAGCCCCAGTGGCAGGGCCACTAACTAGCATGGTTGCTCTTATTCTCTTACAGGTAACACGAGGGGCCAGCTCTGAAGCCCCCACCTTTTACTCGGAGCAAGGAGGTCCAGGGCCCTGCAAATGATCTAGGGGAAGAGTAGTCCTCACAGTCCCAGAAGGCTGGAGAGTGACCAGACTCAGGGCTTGGAGTCTGCAGTTGAGTCAGTCCCTGCCAATATTGGCAAAATTGGCCAGACTCCCTCTGAGCCCTTAGAATTCAACAGCCTCTGATTCTTCATGCATATAGGCAGGCAGGGAGAGTCTGATAGACAGCCTGTGGGGGTCCAGCACTGGGGTCCGTCTACACAGGCTTCTGGACACACAGGATAGGCATGACTACATATATATATATCCAGTGGTAGAAATGCCTAGAAAGAAAGTGCCAGACTCTTAGAGGGGCCCCAGATCTCTTGTGTGGGTTCTTCTAGAGACATTCCCCTTGCGGGAGAAACTGCCAACATGGGTTTTTCTATGGAAAGGTATAGGAGAAGGTTTTGTTGGGCTCAGACAGAGGGAATAATGCATTCAAAGGTCCTGGGGTAGAGCTTCACTTATGAACAACCAGTGTCCCTGGTGAAGGCAGAAGAGAAATCTCATCTCCAGTGTGGGCTTTTGCATAAGAGCTGGAGCACACAGTGGGGTGTTCTGACTGCAACTGGGGTGTGTGTGTGATACTTTGCAGCCCTGCCCACATCTCGCAGCAGACACTTTCCCTTTCCACCCATCTCTCAGACATCCAATGGGACTGTCGCCTTTCAGATCAGCATCTACAGTGGTCAGCCATTGCGGCCTGCAGTTTGCTGCCACACGGAGCTCTAGAACCAACGTTCCCCCACTCTGGGTTCCAGGGCTGTGCCGCAGCATGCCTGGCCAGGCCTCGCCGCCTAGCCAGCTGATCCCGCCCAGGACGGCAGGCAAGGACAGTGGAGCCCAGTGGCGGCAGAAGAGGAGAAGGTGGAGCCGGTGGACCCTCCTGACCACATTCACATAGTGCTCACTTACAAGACCATCTGCTCAGGCAGAGCGGGCAGCACAGGGCACTGGGGCAGAAACGGCAGCACCCGGCCAGCCACGTGCTGCCTCCAGGGCCTGCAAGGGAGTCAGAGGCCCAGCTGACTGCCCGTTGAAGCTGTTGACCCTGGCCAGGCTGCAGGGATGCCAGCTCCTGGCCCAACCCTCCCCCCCAAAAAAAGCTGAGGCGGAGTGAAGGAGGCAAGTGGGAACAGGGTATGGGAGAGGTGTGAAGAGAACCAGGTGTGTACCCTCCTTAGTGAGAAGCATTCCTGGGTGGGGGATAGAAACAGAGCTTCTGAAAGCCAGACAGGGCTCCCAACATGAATTAGGTGATCCCTGCCCTGATGATCCCTTAAATGACCACCAAAGGCTTCCTAATTGGTCATAGTGACCCTGTCCCTACAGTTCAGACTTCAACTGCTCTACTTAAAGACTTTCAAAGCCTCTTGTGACCTTGGCTTGGTGGCCTAAACACCAACCATGGCCTTCTTTCATCTTGTCTAAACACACACACACACACACACACAAACACACAAACACACATAAGCACGCACAATGTTTTGGTTTCAAAGACCATTTGCTGCCATTTTTTCAATACCTTGTGTTAATTTCTTCATGCCTCAGTTTCCCTGCCTAGTTAATATACAGTCAGCAGTGTGTTCTCTTGAGTTCTTTGGAGACATCCCCAAATAGATGCTCAGGGGCAGTATTTGTCCTGGGAGGTGACCTCAGAGCAGTGTGGCAGTATGAGATGGAGAAGGGAAGCAGTGAGTCTGAGCCACTACTGCAGGCAACAGGGCCTTCCTCACTGGGGACACCAGAATGAGTAACTAAGGAGCAAAGGATCTGCAGAATTTGTCACCCAGCTCTAACAGTCCACAATAAGAGAGCTGGGGAAGCATGAGCCTTCCCCCCACCTCACACACACACCAACACTCTAGACTGGGCCTTGCAGGTGGGTGGGATGTAACAATTTCCATCTCCCCTTACACAGACCAGAGAAGAAAGGTACGGGAAGGGCTGTATGGAGACACTAGGCTGTGCACCAGGCTGACCTGCTCCCTGATCCACCTGAGAAAGACTACATTCCCCAACATCCTTGCAATATGTTAGGGTTGTGTGACCAGCCATGGCCAATGGGCTAGGAGAGGAAGTTAGAAACAGTACATCCTGTCCAACCCATAGGCCCCTCCCCACAGTTTTCCACACTTTCTTTTCACTGGCCAGCAGGGTCAGCAAATATTTTCTTTAAGCTTTCTGAAGCACACAGTCTCTGTCACAGACAGCCAACTTGACTGCACTATGATAAAGCAGTTATTAACAAAATGGAATGGAATGACATGACTGTGTCTCAATAAAACTTTATTTATAAAAAATAATCACAGGTTGCAAACTTCCATCATAGAAGCTGTCAGAATCAAGGGTGGGAGGAACCCAGGGGCCACACGGCTTCTTTGAGTGATACTCACCAGCCTCACCCTAGCCACCTTCCCCTCAATTGTGCTCTGAGTGAGAAAATCCTGTTCAGACCCTCCCAAGCAGGGGTAGTAATTGGTAAGGAAGGCTTCACAGAGGAGGTGGCATTCACATTCAACCTCAACAAATGTATCACCATGCTGGTGGGCAAGATGAGGAAGGGTATGCTGAGGGAAGACAGAAGTGTGTGCTCCAGCTGGCAGGGAAATAGAGTGTCGTGTTTGTTCTACATAGGGAACATAAAAAGTGGTCACCAGGAAATGGAAACTAGAAACTAGAGTGACAGAGCAAGGAAGAAGGGTGGAACACAGTGGGCTGGTGCTTCTAACACCTTATATTCCCCTCCATTTCTGGACCTCCAGCCAGGTGTCAACCTGGTGCCTGGCATACTCCTCGTTGTCTTCCCTGCTTAAACCCCACCCTTCCTTCCTTCAGGAATGAAGAAAACTCCTGCCTGCTCTGTGATGCAGAGACCATAGGGCCTTTCAGCCAGAGCACAAACTTTGGGAGGACGGCCTCGAATTCAGATCCTGGCTCTGTCAATAAGAAAAGCCAGTGAACAAACCAGTGACTATAAACAAACCTAATGAATTGGGTTTGGACATCTCCCCTTCTAGACTCTACTTGACAACGGTTCTCAAAATGAGAAGTGACTTCTGGGCAAAGCTCAAAGCCAGGATCACTACCAGGAAGATGGTTTAACCAAGAGTGTGCCTAGAAAACCTTTTGTCAAAACCTCACCAAGACTCAAGGCAATGCCTTCTAGACACTTCTAAAGGGACAGAGAACTGTCTAAGCATATACTGAAGGCCCCTGCTGTTAGACAATAGAACTGTCTCATGTCTACCAGGAACTCTTCCCCAGTGGCGTGACCATGCCTGCACCTGACTAAGATGACAAGATAAAGACAGGCGTGGGGGAAGAGATGTGTGCGTTTCACATGAGGGACTGATGGTAGTGTGTGAGGGCAACCACGAGAAACTCCACAGCCTGCCAGGCCTCAGAACAGGGCTTCCTTCCCTTGCAGAAGTCAGTCAGTGTGAGCTCAGGATCATTTCTCCTGAGTCTCTCTCCTTGACCTGCGATGGCGTCCTCTTCCTACATCTTTGCATGACCTCCCTCCATGCAGACCTAAGTCCTAGTCTTCTTTATGTGTTTCTGTACCTACCCACATGCACGCACTAGCTAACACGTGAAGGTCAGTAGATAGCCTTGAGTGTCAGTTTTTGGCTTCTACTTGATTTGAAAGCCACATTGGAACCAGGCCTCCACTTTCTATCCTGTCGGCTGTATCCCCCACCTAACTCTTCTCCAGGACACTCGCCCCCACCCCCCAAAAAACTAATTAGCTGTGGGTCCTTCCATCTGCTCTCATGGGCAGTCTGTGACTTCCCATGCCACTGCCTCCATTTCCAGCGTATTCTCCACAGGATTTTCCCTTCTCTGTCTTCATTCTCCATAAGGCTGCAGCTGTCTTTTCTAGCACTTTTCTTCCTTCCCTGGTGACCCACCCCTGGGGGAGCATTCATTAATTTCTCTCCTCCCCCTGTTGCCCTCTCCTTGGCCCCTAGTTCATCACATCCATCAGCTTCCTGCACCTGTTTTAGCTTCTGCCTCCTTGTCATCCCCTCCCGGGAGGGTGGCATCCCTTCCTCAAACTGGGCTGTGATCGGCTGTCCCCTGATCCGAGCAGCAGCACCAGAGGGCGGAGGCTCCCAGAGGGCTAGGTTCAGATCATTTTATTTTTACAACGTCCTTGGGCTGATCAACGTGTTTGTGGGTTTGTGCAGGGTGGGGTTATGTGCTGGGTGGGAAGGGACCAAGACTGCAAATAGCACTTGAAATTAATTTAGGTCAGTTTCTGTGTGGTGTCCCCCAAGGGTGCTGGTGTGGGAAAGCCTGTCGTCTGGGGCTCAGCTCTGTAGAGGCAGTTGTTGTTGCCCTTGGGGAAGATGCTCACAGAAGACTAGGCGGAAGCACTGGGCAGGACAAATGGACCAACTACTCTTCTGATGCCGGGGGTGGGGACTCCCTTCTCCTGACCCCTGGGTCTGAGGACCCTGATGCTGTGCCACAGCTGATAGGTGGAAGAGACAATCTCATTCCTTAAAAAAATTCAAGACCCTCATCTTGTACCCAGCTGTGCTCTGTGTTCTTAGATAAACTGCTTGAGTTCTTTGGTCCTCTGTAGTCCTTGTTTTAAAAAAGGAGGAGGGGCAATATTTCCCAGAGAAGGGTCAAAGGCATCTGTAAAAGAGAAAGGAATGTCTACGCTAATCTCTTCCAACTTCCTAGTGTTAGGAATTCCCATCTCACGACAGAGAAAATGGAGGCCTAAATGTCACGAGGGTTAAATGAACCTTGGGATATGAGCAGAGCCCTACAACTACAGCCCAGTACTGTACCAGAATGTGGGGGACAGTCCCAGGTGCCTGTCTAGCTCAGGACCAACCTGGGCTGCATACAGAAACAAAGAGCTGCAAGCACCACTATTACTCAGCTGAAGGTGCTGAGAACAGTCTTTGTGCCAGACTCAGAGCTTGAAGGAGCAGCAAGAATAGAGCAGATGTGGCGCCTGTGTTTGTGGAACATGGGGCACGAAGAAACAAACCAGAGAAATTACAAGGATGAACTGGACAAAGTGAAGGAAACAGGCCTGCCTTCTGCCAGGGAGAATGAAACCAGGGAACCCAGTTTAAATCCAGAGGGTCCAGGAGGCAGGGAAATGCATCTCTGGAAGGATGACTTTTCTGTGGCACCCATGGAGGAAAACAGATGCCGCCCGGGAAAAGGAAAGAGAAGAGTGTGTTTGGGCTCCATGTAGAAGAAAGAGCTCACACAAAGGCCCTGGGGCAAGAAAACACATGGGCTCATTTCAGAGGGCTGAAGAGAGAGTGCTAAAGGCCGGGGGCTAAGATGGTCTGATCCAGGCCACCCAGGTACCAAGCATGTGAACCCCAAAGAATTTTTACAAAGAAAGGGCTGTGATGTAATTTTTGTATTGAACCACATCTTTGCAGCTGCTATCAAGAGGCAGATGTGAACAGGAGAGGACCCTGAAGAGTGTCTCAACCAAGGATGACAGCAACCAAAATGGAGACAACACTGGTTTCCTCTGTTTTCACAACCTTCTAACTCGTCCGGTCCTGAGAGACCTCGCCCATTTAACTGGGTGAAGGGTGTCCTCCAGAAACAGAAGGGCATTGTGCAAGATTCAAGCAGTGAGGGTTGGCTCTGTTTGAGGTCCCTGCCTCACTAATTGCTCATCACGTGACCCTTAGGAGAGGTGAGGCCGTGGGTCAAGTGGTCACGCGGACACAGACTGGACTGCAGGAGTTTGCTGTCTTTGGACTTCTCTCCTTGTGTTCTTAAGGAATCATCAACCTCAAGTTTCATGAATTCTTGGTTTCTGTTTGTTTTATGATACAGGGTCGTATGTAGCCCAGGCTGGCCTTGAGCCCATATAGCTGAGGATGGCCTTGAACTTCTGGTCTTCCTGCTTCCTCCTCCCAAGTGCTAAGGTTACAGGTATGCACTACCATGCCATTTAGGTTTCTTTTATTATTACGTGTGTGTGTGTGTGTGTGTGTGTGTGTGTGTGTACACATGTAAGTGATTTTGTGTGGAGATGAGTACATGTGTATATGAATGCCAAGGTCAACCTCAGGTGCCCTTCCTCGGGAGTCATCCACATTTTTCCCTGAGATGTGGTCTCTTATTGGGACCTGGCGATAACTCTTTAGTCTAAGGTAGGTGAGCAGAGAGTCCATCTCCTCCTGCTTCCACCTCCCAAGCACAATCACATGCCTTTTACCTAGCTTTGTGTTCGTGTGTGCATGTATGTGTGTTGAAGCCATGAACTGACATTAGGGGTGTTTCTCAATCATTCTCCACCTTATTCTTTGAGACAAGATCTCTCACTGAACTGGTAGCTCACTCTCTGGTGGTCAAACTGGCCAGTGAGCTCCAGAACCCTGCCTGTCTCTATCCCTCACAGTGTTGGGGTGACAGGCACAAGGCTGCCTCATCTGACTTCTTCCATGGGTGCTGAGGACCTGAGCTTCAGTTCTCAAACTTGCATGGCAAGAATTTTTAAGGCTGAGCCATCCCCCAGTTCCAGTGCCCAGATTCTTAACCATGAGCTCTAGGGAGTAAATGAAGCTCCTCATGTTTGCAAGGCAAAACATTTTACCAACTAAACCATCTCCCCAAGTCTGGCCTTTTAACCAAGAGAGAGAACAGCACCAGCCACCCTCTAGGAAATGAGAGACCTGTGACCGCAAGGCTGGAAGGAGACTCTCTGGCACACAGTAGACATGTTCTAGCTCTAATCCCTGTGATCCCTGCTCAAAAGCGACTTAGAAGGAAAGGATTTGATTTAGCTCACAGTTCCAGGTTGTAGTCAACCCTCACAGGAAACCAAGGCAGTGACTTGCTGTGGGACAGTGGTCTGTTCCCTGTCAATTGTATTTTAATAAAATGCTGATTAGCCAGTAGCCAGGCAGGAAGTATAGGTGGGGCAACCAGGCAGGAAGTAGAGACGGGGCAATGAGAACAGGAGAATTCTGGAAAAAGGAAAGACTCACTCTGCAGTCGTCACCCGTCTGGTGACACAAGATGTGACTGCCTCGCCAAATAAGGTACCAAGCCACATGGCTAATACAAACAAGAATAATGAGTTAATGTAAAATGTAAGAATTAATTAATAAGAAGCCTGAGCTACTAGGCCAACCAGTTTATGATTACTGTAGACCTCCGTGTGTTTATTTGGGACTAAATGGCTGTGGGACCTGGTGGTGGGATAGCAACATCAGTCAACAGTGACTCTAAACAGTTGCTCCACATCCACAGTCAAGAGCAGAGAGAAATGGATGCATGAACGCTTGCTTGCTTGTGCTCAGCTTGACTTCTCTACTCTTATACAGTCTGGAATCCAAGCCTAGGGGATGGTGCTGCCCACAGTGAACTGGATCTCACCACATTGATTTAAAGCAGTCTTCCTCAGACATGCCCACAGATAAACCCAACATGGACAATCCTTCACTATCTTCCCAGGTGATACTGGGTTATGTCATATTGACATTAAAGCTAATTATCACAAGGTGGTTGGCGACTTCAGTGTCTTGCTTGTCTTTGAGGAAGGGGGCTCCAAAGAAGCAATCATTTAGCACACAGTACTTATATGAGCAAAATCAGAGGGGACTTCCTATGCCAGCACCATGCCCACTAACTCACAGTTGGCAGAGGTGACAGGTTTGATAGACACATGCTGCACTCTGTTTGGGTTTCCAGGAGAGCAGACAGAAAGTAAGTGACTCTCGGGATGAGAAGGATCTAGCGCTGTCTGATACGGCTATTGTCCCAATGCCCAACATCAAGGCCCTTAAGAATATGGCTAGTGATGGGACCTAGGAGATGTTCCCATCTCCTTCCAGTTTCACCCCACCTCCTGCTTTAGTCAACCAACAGCAGGTTCATCCTGAACCCTCTAAAATATGATAGATTGTATGCCAACCTGTGTCATGGGTGCCCAAGCTGCATAACTCTCAACATAACCACACAGCTCTGATTATAGTGTGAGCCCCTGGAATCAGACAATGCTCTGAGGTGCCCTAAGAGGTAGGGTGGTGTGCCCTGGTGGGTTGGGAAGTGGTCAAAGCATATCAAGGACTCAGAGCCACTGGATGGCCTGGTTCTGACTCCCTATGCAGAGGTGATTAGATCCGAGAGACACTTCATACCTCATGATCCAAGCATAACCAGGACCCTGGCTACTGCTGTGAGATGGAGAGACATAAGTCAGAAGCTTAGACTTGGGGGAATGTTCTGGTCTCATGGAGACCCATGCATGGAGGATGGAACCACAGGAAGATCCCAACACCTTGACTCAGAAGACAGATCCGAGCAGGCTTTCAAGGCTCAAGGAAGCGCTGGGAGGAGGTGACAGAGTTTAAGACATGAGCTTTTGTTTCCGCTGTTCCTCTGCCTTTCATCTCGGGTGCCTCGAGTCCTGCTTGAGAATAGAGTATAAATAAATGATCAAACAATATGACAGTGCTCATTCCTCGCCAGCCGGTGACCTTGAAAGGGTCTTCAGAATGCCTTTGTTCTCTTCTGGTTCTTGTCACACTTGTTCCACTCAACAACACAGTCTGGGACAGCTCAACACACAGGCAGGAGTCCTGCCTCTACCCGCAAACAGCTTCACAGTCCGAGGGTACAGTGGGCACCAAGCAGAGCCCCAGCATGCCAGCATCCCAAGCCTGGAGGCCACAGGATGCCACTGTGATTCTGGGGCTCTCAATCTGAGTGATGCAGGAACCATAGATTGAGCTGGCAAATGGGCATCCTTTGTCCACTCAGATCTTACAGGCTCTGCATGCATTAGCCCAAGAGTGTGGGATCATGCGGGAGAGTCAGGGGGCCTTCCAGTCACTGGTTCATGGAAAGGATGCTAGTGGTGCCAATCTGTGTGATGCAGTCAGGGAAGTCTGGAGCTAGGAATTTGGCATTGTTAATATGTAACTAGCACTCACGTGGCTATCCCAATTGTCTCCAAGGGTCCTAACATGACCTAGGAAAAGGATGAAGTCCTCACAGGTGTAAATAGCTATGATCCGTCATACAGAACAAGAGCAAAGCCATATCAACACGAGGGTGCAGTCCCTGTGTAGACCACAGAGGCCTGAGGAATCTGATCACTCTGTGTCTGCCTGCAATGACCCAGGAGAAATGATTGGGCTCTTCTTGAATGACGGGTACCAAACAGAGTCCAAGCCCCTTCTGTATTTTCCTAGCTACATTCCTCTGCTTCAATTTCTTGGTCCTGAAAACAGGTGCATGCCTCCTCTCAGAGCACTGAGACCAACGAGCTGTGACAATAGATGCCACCATGACTTCCATGTAAGGCCTAGGTACCACTAACCAGCCCAGCCTGCTACCACTGCTCTGTGATTGGCTCACACTAGTATCAAGCATGCTCTGACTGAACATAAGTATCTGTCAGGTAAGAATGAGAGCCTGTTAGTGGACAGCACAGGTCTCCCAGCCTAAGGCTACCCTTCCTGGATGCCACAGAACTGTCCCCTAGAGGACAGACATTGAAGACAAAGGGCCACCTGCTGCTGCATGAGACCTGTTCTCAGCGTTTGTCATAGCACACCACATGCAGGGAACAGAGGAGTCCCATTGCAGAGAATGAATGCCCAGGCAGGGCATTGGATCATAATCCAGGGGTGGCCATAGGGGCTGGCTAGGGCAGAGCATTTACAAGAAGATGCTGATGAGGGTGCCGAATGAGAGTCTAGGGTATAGCATAGGGCAAAGGTACCAGCTACTGATGTGGGATGTCCTTCTGATGTATGCTGTGAATATGTGTTGCTTTTATTGGTTGATAAAGTTGTTTCAGTCAATGGCTTATCAGAGTAAAACCAGGCAGGAAATCTGAAAAGAGAGAGAGAGAAAAAGAGAAAAAGAGAGAGAATCAAGGAGATCCCATGTTGCTGCCAAAGGAGAAAGAGGACCAAACATTACTGGCATGGTAAAATAAAAATTATTAGAAATAGATGAATTTATAGTTAGAACTAGCCAGTAGGAGGCCTAAGCCATTGGCCAAACAACTGAAACTCAGCATGGTTAATTGGGAACTGGCGGGTGGGTCAGAAAGCCACCAACTTCCTACAAGCTATCTTACCAGGGCCGGGTGATAGTCCTGTTACTGCTCCCTCTTTTAAGGAAGCAAATTTGTTCTCTTTCTGCTCCAGACTTGAGGTCCAAGAAGACAGAGATCCTTGTAAGTGATTATGTAGATCATGTACCTCAGAGCAGGCATGTCCCCTCAAATAACAGTGTTTAGAGACTGGATCCAAAGAGGAAAACGGTTTCCTGTGAGATGACCTTTTAAAAATGGGAAGTGATCAGGGTGGATCTGGTGGTGTGGCTCAATGGCAGGGCACTTATGCAGCACACTCCAGGCCCTTGGTTCTACCCCCCAACACCACAAAACCAAACCAAACAGGTTTTGTGTGTATGTAACTCAACCCTACCTCTATGTGTGGAGATAGCAAAAGACCTAATGGAAAGATCGTGCAATCGGTCGCCCTAAGCAGGTGCTCTGTCATCCTGGGAAGCACTGTCAGGGACCCCATGAGCTCCCATATTAAAACCTCTGTTGCCACTGGAACCCTTCCTCTTTTGGACAATGCAGACAGCTGCAGGATCAGGACCCCTCCCTGAGAGACAGGAAAAAGCTTCATTCTGCCCTTTGGAGGAAGCACCAGCTCTTTTCTGAGCATCTGCTTTGTGCCCAGCCCCTGCCAACTTTGCTCCAGGGAACCCTGAGATAAAAAGTCCGTCACCCAGCACTTCTCAGTGGGGATAAACAAGGGGGCACTGCTGGAATCTAGCCTAGGTCTGTTCTGAAGCTGGAATACCCTCACTTCCAGATGCCACAGAAGAGGCTGAGCTCTCATTCATCCTGCCCTTCCAAGAGGGCTGGGCTCATCTCCAGGACGCACCTCTCAGCATCTTCTGTGATCATCATTCACCGAGCCTCCTGCCCATGTGTCTCCAATTTCATCGTTAGCTCATTGAGCAGTGGCAGCATTCCCAACCTCATTCAGGAATCTCCATCTTTTGCCGGACACTAGGGACAGCACGGAGATGGGGGTGGGGCCAGGTGACCTGAGTGCCTTCAAGTTAGCACCTTTTTCTTGGCCACCCACAGGCAGGGCTTTTGGTCCAGTGGGCTCCCTCCACCCTGGTGCACCTTCTCTGAATCCTGAATCTGTGTTACTAAACCGTAGCAGAGGTGTAACAGGAAGCCTGGAACACATACACAGCTTATGAGGGTCAGCCAGCGTGGGTGTGACAAGGGCACTGTAAGCTGAGATATGCAGGCAGCAAGGGACCTGCTGAGAAGACCAACAAACCTAGTTACCTTCCATGGCACCAAGAGAGGACTCATGAGTAGAACTGAGCCACTGGGTCCCAGCTGAGAAAGGTGTGGTGTGACCATCCTCCTTTGATAGTAAAAGGCATTGAGGGTTAGTGTGGGGCCTGCTGAAACTTTCATTTTAAATTTAAATGAGATCATGATGATAGTGGTGGTCACAGTCCCGGTTGCTCCTGTGAGAGACTCTAAGCTTTATCTCAGTTCATTCCTTTCACACCTCCCAATGAAATGTTATTGTCTCTTCTACTGGACAGAGGAACACCAGAGGCCCAGTGGACAAGGTGACTCTCCCAAGGTCACACAACTAGGGGGTAATGAATGCCAAATGCAACTTTTTAGAGTTCCTTCCAAGCTTTAGCTGGGATGCAGGCCACACGGATACACAGGTAGGGTACAGCCCACACAGATACACAGGTAGGGTACAGCCCACACGGATACACGGGTAGGGTACAGCCCACACGGATACACGGGTAGGGTACAGCCCACACGGATACACGGGTAGGGTACAGCCCACAGAGGCCCTGAGAGCTCAACTTCTCCTTGCTCCCCCTCACACTGAGCCACATGGAGCAAGCTCAGGAATCCAACAGGTTTCCACTCTAGAGTCAGCCAGGGCAAGCAGCCCAGCCACCTGCAGCTAGCGGCCAGCGTCCCTCACACCTTCAACCACAGGCAAAATATGGTGTCGAAACACCTGGTGTGTTAAAAATAATTACTTGACCATTCAAATTAAGAAAAAAAAATGTCAACCTTGTAACTAATACCCCTAGACTCCTCCGTGAATCAAGAAAAGCCCTGCTGTCCTCCCTCC
This sequence comes from Dicrostonyx torquatus, assembly GCA_028555095.1. Taxonomy (NCBI): domain Eukaryota; kingdom Metazoa; phylum Chordata; class Mammalia; order Rodentia; family Cricetidae; genus Dicrostonyx; species Dicrostonyx torquatus. The sequence continues at coordinate 1,477,719 of JAQHUG010000353.1, forward strand.
CAGTAGGTAGTCTGAATTTTTTCCTTTTACCTATGGGTTCTGGGGATCAAACTTGGGTCATTAGACTTGGCAGCAATTTCCTTTGCCCACTGATTCATCTTTCTGGCCCTCGATCCCTTTTCTTTCCAATTAAAATGTTCACCTGATAGCTCATTGACAAATAAATTATTTGGTCATTGAAAAGCAGAGCCTATTAATGTCACCATACACAGTGGGACATCCAGTCTTGATACCTGTGTGTCCATGTTGACAGTCCCCCAGGCTTTCCAGCTGACCAAGATGTCCAGGGGCCTGCTGAGGAGCTGTAAACGCCCAGACTGAGAGCTGGAAAATCTGGCACCTGGGCCTCCTAGCTGTAAACTCTTGGGTGAACCCTGGCCCTCTCCGGGTCCCACTTTTCTCATTTAGAAGCTGGTCTATGCCTCCAGGAGTCTGGTCACTCTGGATTGAGGGCACTCAGTGAGGCTCAGACCCAGATCTGTGAGCTGGGGGCAAGGCTCATTTGCTGAGTGCTTGAGTTGCCTCCTGCATCCACACAGATTCAGACTGAGGGCAGCCCAAGCCTCCAATGTAGAAACATCATATCCCATCTTGTAGAGCAGGAAGCTGAGATGCCAAGGGATGAGCCTATCCCATACCATATTCCTCTCTCAACCTGGCTCTGGGCTGAGCTGTTCCCTAGCCTTGCCTCCTTCCCTTTAAGTTGCACAGGGACCCACTGTGGTTGGTACCCATGAGGGCCACCATTGTTATTCCCATGTTGCAGGAGAACAGAGACACAGACTCATTGTATAAACCCAGTGGTCTGACTGGTGCTAATGTGGTCCCTCTGCCTACTGCAGAGGTCCCCACCTTATGCACATGCTAACAAATAACAGTCAACAGCTATATAGAAGACAGGAACATGGCAGGGCCAGGAGCGCCCATGACAGGTCCCAGTCGCAGAGTGGGCTAGTAGGAGGCTGCCTGGAGGAACAGAGACAGGAAGAGGATGTCTCCAGACATCACCCTATACACTGTGGGGAGTAGGGGTGGGGAAAAGAGTGTTCACAAGGGACACAAATTTGGGTGTTTATTCTACCCCCTGGGAAGGGACTGTGGGGTCAACAAGGCAGGAGGTGGCACCTGTGGCACAAAGCTGCCTGGGACAGATGGATGACAGTGCCCCCTCTAGACCCCAGCAACCTCTACCCTTGAGAGTCCTGTGGTCACCAGATCTGGACTCCTGCCCTCTGTGTCCTTCTCTCAATGGCCCTGAGTTTTATAAGGCTCAAGATCCCACAATCAAGGGATTTATGAGTGCTGAGTAAGGTGGGTTCTTCATTTTTGTGTTCATGAGACACCTAACAGCCAAGGGAACTCACCATGAAGAACAAAAAATGTGGAGTGGCCTGACTGAGCAGAGCAGGGAGTGGCTGTGTCTGTACCAGCACATAGTAGGTATTCAGAGATTTTAGAGAATGAACATAGCTAAATCCAGGGCCTCTGCAGGTGACTGAGGTTCAGGACCCCAAGAGAGGCTTTTTCCAGCCCGTCTCACTCCAGATCTTGTTCACCAGGGACATTTATCAGACCTACTACGCTCCAGGCACTTTTCCCCTTAATTACCTTCTTAAAGGCACACAGTGGTACTGTGAGGTGCGGCAGGTTAAGAATCTGCCATACACACCAGGAGAAAGTAAAGAGCTGGAATTTTGACTCAAATTTAACTAACTCCAGAATCCTCTTTCTTAGTCATTCCTTTACTGATTCTTAAAACTCCTATCTCAGAATTTTGCATCTTTAGAATAACCATCTGTTGTTCACTATCTGAGGTCTGTGTTATGGTATTTCATCAGACATTTACACTGTAGTATGAATGTATATTTTGATGAGAGCATCTGGGCTATGCATATGTTAATCAAATGCCCACATTAATATTATTACTGTGTTAATGTCATCACTCGAGCATCTACTACTTGTCAAGACCATTATGAGCCCTTTAAAGTCATTAAACCATTTTGCCTTCATAACCCTCCGGGACAGTGAAAATGACATTTCAAAACTCCCCCCCTTGGCCTCCCCCTGCCCTCTTGCCCTTATATGAAGCTTCCCTCTTGCCTTTCCATGAAAGCATGCCCTACAGACCCAGCTGTCCCAGGAGGCGGAAACTCTGTGACCTTGAACATCTCCCTTGAATGTCCCTGTTGAGCAAATAGTCACCAGGTAAGAGGAATGCTGCTTCATCAGATAAAATAACTGAGTGATTTCCTGAGTCGCTTAGAGCCCACGGAGGTGGCTCTGGGGTGGAGGGATCCCTAGCAGATGCAAGGAGACAGATTCCATATCCCACAGGAAAACAAACAAACAAAAGAACTCAGAGGTTTCCAGTGTCCTGAACAAGCATCACTAAAGGGTATCAGGAGACACTCAGACAAGGGAGCAAGACTGACCTGTAGGTCCCAGGGTGCAAGTTCAGAACAATGAGGAAACTGGATGCTGGATGGGCCAGTCACTAGCCAAGTCAGATGAAAAAGGCCAGCCCATCACTTTCCCACTAAGACTCACCCAGAATCTCACTTCTAGGCATCTAATCCCAGTTGCTCGGGAGGCTGAGGTGGGAGGATCACAAGGCCAGCTTGGGAAACATGGTGAGACCTTGTCTCAGAATAAAAAGCAAAAAGATGCGTGGGAATGGGTGAGCACTTGCTTAACATGAGTCAATACAATTCTAGATTCAGTCGCAGGTTGCAAAAAGAAGAGAGAAGTTCCCGGACCACCCTGTGTGGTAAGGTGCTCCCAGCCTCATTGACAATCAGGAAGAACGGCTGCACCCTGAACACAAGCAACGAGGAAATAACCATGTAGTCTTTTAACCAGAATGCCCTAGATTTGAGGCCCACTGAATTGTTCTCTGCCACAGACTACTCTTTGGGTTTTTAGCCCCTATGTGTCCCCATATCCCACAGCCTCTTCGGGACCCTGTTGTTGTCCATGCCAATTTCATCAGCGTGGCACAGTAACACATTTTGAGGAAGGGAGGGAAAGGCATGTTCCCATAACTTTTATTATATGCCATTGTCTCTTTTATTATTAGTTGTTAATCTCTTATGTGCCCAACACATAAATTGAGCTTTATTACAGGTTTGCATGTGTAAGGAAGCCACAGAATCTAAGGCTCCGGACTACAGGTGCTTTCAAGCTTCTGTTGTTGCTCACCAATGCCTTCCCTTCCGTTTTCTGTCCCCACACAGAAATGACCCAGAGAGGGAGACAAGTGACCTTTAGAATTCTGGCATCTAGCTCAGATCTAATACGTCCAGTAAAGGAATGAAGGAAGAAGCCAGGCCAAATGGCTCTGATACTGATCACTGCTGACCTTTTACTTAAGACTTAAGACCAAAAACAAACAAAAACAAAAAGCAAAACAACAAAACAAAACACATTTTCTTTTCTTTTTAAAGGCATTGTCTCATGTAGCTCAGGCTAGTCCTTAAGTCCCTCTGCAAAGATGGTCATGAACTTCTTGTTGTCCTGCCTCAGTCTCCTGAGTGCTGGGGTCACAGGCAGGCACCATCATGCTTGGTTGATGGAGTGTTGGGGGTTGAACCTAAGGCTTCATGCATGCTAGGTGAGTGTTCTATCAACTGAGCTGCATTGCCAGCACCCCAAAGACAAGTTCTTACATCTAAATTATTGACTTTTCCCTAAGTCTTTAGCCAGTCTACCAGCTTATCCAAACAGTGCATCCAGCCTCCAGCTCCTCTGTCCCCTGACTCTGGAAAGCCACGACCCAGGTAACCCAGGCCAAAGAGAGGGACAGTCACTCAAGAATCATAGTCTAGCAGCCTCTGGGTCCCAAACAACTCAGGCTGCATAGCCACACTCCCCAAATGCCACAGGCACATGCCATCTGACCCTGTGCTCCTTATAAACCACCTTTCTGTCCCTCCACCTTCCACAGCACCCTCAGGGCCCCCCAACACCCCAAGAATCTTCCTGAGCCCCAAGCAGGGGCTCTTTCCGTTTCCTTCTCCTCCTCTCATTCTGAGCTGTGTCCCCAAAGCTTGCCCAACACTGTCAACAAGTAGGAGAAAAGCAGCTGACAAAGAGGCCAGAGACGCTCGACCACACACAGCCTGTCCTCCCTGGGTGGTTGCTGGAACACAGTGTATTTCATTGATTCGTCTTTGAGTCCATTGAGTGTTCTGACCTCATCTTTCTGTATTCCATCATGCAGGTTCGGGGCCAATTCTTCCTTAAGTGAACTCAATAACTGTTTCCGCCCACGCCTCACTCATCCTCAGTGACCATTCCAAGTGGCAGGCTAAGTGTATTGCTACCTTTCCAGATTTGTGGCACTTGGGGGCAGCCTTCCTGCAAGCATCCTCATAGCTTGTATGTAGAGGGTCTATTCGTGCAACCACTGAGCTTGACACCAGCAGAATCAAACTTGTAACAGCTACAGAGTCCTGTGTCACATGTTAAGCATACACAACGTGAGTTTGAGGCAAGCGGATGACCTGGCCAGCGACCTTGACAATCTGCCTCCTGATGTTTCTCTGAAGCCTGGCTACAGGTCACTGCAGCGCCAAAGTCAGCATCTCTACTCACAATCATGTCTCCGCCAGCTCTCAGAACTTGCTAACCCTCCTGCCATCACTGCCTGTGGAGCAGGAGTTTTAAAGCGGCATACATCAATTGGAAAAGTGGATTATCCCCAGTTAGTGACTAATAATAAGATAATAATGCTATAACCGCCCTCAAAAGTGCGTAGGAGCTGAAGAAAATGTGGCAAGAGCCAAAAAATTGAATTAAGTTATGCAAAAAAAGAAAGGAAAACCAAAAGCATGTGGCCTTGCGAAGAGGCAAAGAGCAGTTAATTTAGTGTCGGAATTAAATTACTCCCTGTTGTAGATGAATTTAGCATGGCAAAATGAAGAGGAATGTATTTAAACAATCCTGAACTTATAAATCCAATCAATCGTCAGCATCTTACTAAGATGTCTTGGTTCACATTTTTAACCTGTGACATCTTCCCACGGTTCTCAGGATGGCCGGAGCCGTGTGCCACTCCTCAGCACTCAACGCAGCTCTGCCCCACCAACTAACTGCTTCCAAGTCGCACACACACCTGAGCATGACACTGCCCCCAGGCCCCCACACTGCCTCCTCATCTTCCCTCCGGTCTCAGCTAGACAGTCTTCTCACCTTCCCCTCCTTCTACTTCTTCCCATGTGCAGTCCATTTGCTGGCTACTGTGGCAGACTATGAGAGGTGAGATCATTTACAAAGGATAGAAGTCCCCGCCATTTTTATTTACTTACTTACTTACTTACTTACTTACTTATTTATTTATTTATTTTTGCACATTGTTTCCAGCCTATAGACTTCTGGGAGTCCATTCCCACTCCAGCATCCGGCTCTCATCCCGGCACCAACTTGCAATCAGAAACGACCCACTACAGGCAGTGCTACAGTTCCAGGCTTGGGGATGGGATGGAGTGGTGGTGAGTGGTGGTAGGGAGGGCTGAGGTGCCAGAAAGCTGTGCCACTCACTCACCGTGGCCCAGAGCGAGAACCAGACCCCATGGGCCTAGCTCTTCTCATCTGTGAAATTGGCCCCCTCAGGGGTTGATTTTGAGGATCTGATAAATGACTGGAAGTAAGACAAGTCCAACAAAGCCTAGAAATATTACAGTCCTCTCTCTCTCTCTCTCTCTCTCT